>JAFBJZ010000894.1:0-255714 GCA_016785225.1 Psettodes erumei | reverse complement strand
TTTGCACTTGTGCAGAAGGGGTTATCCATGAACTTTTTGTTCTATTTGTGTTATCAACTGACAAAGGTGACCCATGGGATTATTGCTACATATCTATTATCAACTGACAAAGAATGATACTAAAGTGTTATTTTATGATTAAATACACCCATATCCAACAAAACACAGTACTGTCCATTGTGAGCTTTTGTGAGCTTTGGTCTTATGCCTGTTTGCTCTTGTGCAGAAGCGGGGAACCATGAACTTTTTAATCCATATGCATTGTCAACTGACCAAGAATGATATGAAAGTGTTATTTTATGATTCCAGGCACCGATATCTATCGAAACACAGTACCGTCCATTAAGTGCTTTTCTCGGCGAGAAAAGCTCACACTCACTGGCCTGTTTGCACTTGTGCAGAAGGGGTGACCAATGGATTTTTTGCTCCATATGCATTGTCAACTGACAAAGAATGATACTAAAGTGTTGTTTCATGATTCCATGCACCCATGTACACCAAAACACAGTACCTTGCATTGAGTGCTTTTCTCGGGTAGAAAAGCTCGCAGTCACTGTCCTGTTTGACCTTGTGCAGAAGCGGGGACCCATGCAATTTTTTGCTTTATATCCATTATCAACTGACAAAGAATGATACTAAAGTGTTATTTTATGATTCCATAAACCCATGTCCTCAAAAACACACTTGTGTCCTTTTTAAGGTTTTCTCGATGAGAAAAGCACGTTTTGGTCATATACCTGTTTGCACTTGAGCAGAAGGGGTTATCCATGAACTTTTTGTTCTAAATGTGTTATCTAGTGACAAAGACTGATACTGAAGTGTTATTTTATGATTCCAGGCACCCATGTCCCCCAAAACACAGTCCGTCCATTAAGTGCTTTTCTTGGCGAAAAAAAGCTAACACTCACTGGCTTTTTTGCACTTGTGCAGAAGGGGTAGCCATGAAATTTTTTTTTTTATATCCATTATCAACTGACAAAGAATGATACTAAAGTGTTATTTTATGATTCCAGGCACCCATGTCCCCAAAAACACACACTACCGTGCATTTTGTGCTTTTTTCGGCGAGAAAAAAGCTCACAGTCACTTACCTGTTTGCAGTTGTGCAGAAGGGGTGACCCATGAACTTTTTGTTTTTTATGTGTTATCTACTGACAAACAATGATACTAAAGTGTTATTTTATGATTCCATGCACCCATGTCCCCAAAACACACTTGTGTCCTTTTTGAGGTTTTCTCGACGAGAAAAGCAAAGTTTTGGTCATATACCTGTTTGCACTTGTGCAGAAGGGGGGGGACCATGAAATTTTTGCTTCTAAATGTGTTATCAACTGACAAAGAATGATAATAAAGTGTTATTTTATGATTCCATGCACCCATGTCCTCAAAAAAACACACTTGTGTTTTTTGGTTTTCTCGACGAGAAAAACGTTTTTGCAGTCATATACCTGTTTGCACTTGTGCAGAAGGGGTTACCCATGAACTTTTTGCTTAAATGTGTTATCTAGTGACAAAGACTGATACTGAAGTGTTATTTTATGATTCCATGCACCCATGTCCTCAAAAACACACTTGTGTGTCAGAAGGGGTTTTCCATGAAAAACACAGTTTTGTTCTAAATGCACTTGTGCAGAAGGGGTTACCCATGAATGACAAATGACTCTATGACAAAACTGATACTAAGTGTTATTTTATGATTCCATGCACCCATGTCCTCAAAAACACACTTGTGTCCTTTTTTTTTTGAGGTTTCTCGACGAGAAAAACACGTTTTGGTCATATACCTGTTTGCACTTGAGCAGAAGGGGTTATCCATGAACTTTTTGTTCTAAATGTGTTATCTAGTGACAAAGACTGATACTGAAGTGTTATTTTATGATTCCATGCACCCATGTCCTCAAAAACACACTTGTGTCCTTTTTTAGTTTTTCTCGACGAGAAAAACACGTTTTGGTCATATACCTGTTTGCACTTGAGCAGAAGGGGGGTTCCATGAACTTTTGTTCTAAATGTGTTATCTAGTGACAAAGACTGATACTGAAGTGTTATTTTATGATTCCATGCACCCATGTCCTCAAAAAAAACACTTGTGTCCTTTTTGAGGTTTTCTCGACGAGAAAAACACGTTTTGGTCATATACCTGTTTGCACTTGAGCAGAAGGGGTTATCCATGAACTTTTTCTTCTAAATGTGTTATCTAGTGACAAAGACTGATACTGAAGTGTTATTTTATGATTCCATGCACCCATGTCCTCAAAAAACACACTTGTGTGTCCTTTTTGAGGTTTTCTCGAGAAAAAAACACGTTTTGGTCATATACCTGTTTGCACTTGTGCAGAAGGGGTTACCCATGAACTTTTTGTTCTAAATGTGTTATCTAGTGACAAAGACTGATACTGAAGTGTTATTTTATGATTCCATGCACCCATGTCCTCAAAAACACACTTGTGTGTCCTTTTTGAGGTTTTCTCGAGAAAAAACACGTTTTAGTCATATACCTGTTTGCACTTGAGCAGAAGGGGTTATCCAACTTTTTTTTCTCTAAATGTGTTATCTAGTGACAAAGACTGATACTGAAGTGTTATTTTATGATTCCATGCACCCATGTCCTCAAAAACACACTTGTGTCCTTTTTGAGGTTTTCTCGACGAGAAAAAACGTTTTTTGGTCATATACCTGTTTGCACTTGAGCAGAAGGGGTTATCCATGAACTTTTTTGTTCTAAATGTGTTATCTAGTGACAAAGTGATGATACTGAAGTGTTATTTTATGATTCCATGCACCCATGTCCTCAAAACACACTTGTGTCCTTTTTGAGGTTTTCTCGAGAAAACACGTTTTGGTCATATACCCTGTTTGCACTTGTGCAGAAGGGGTTATCCATGAACTTTTTGTTCTAAATGTGTTATCTAGTGACAAAGACTGATACTGAAGTGTTATTTTATGATTCCATGCACCCATGTCCTCAAAAACACACTTGTGTCCTTTTTGAGGTTTTCTCGACGAGAAAAACACACGTTTTGGTCATATACCTGTTTGCACTTGAGCAGAACGGGTTATCCATGAACTTTTTGTTCTAAATGTGTTATCTAGTGACAAAGACTGATATACTGAAGTGTTATTTTATGATTCCATGCACCCATGTCCTCAAAAAACACACTTGTGTCCTTTTTGAGGTTTTCTCGGCGAGAAAAAACACGTTTTGGTCATATACCTGTTTGCACTTGAGCAGAAGGGGCTCTAAATGTGTTATCTAGTGACAAAGACTGATACTGAAGTGTTATTTTATGATTCCATGCACCCATGTCTCAAAAACACACTTGTCCTTTTTTTTGAGGTTTTCTCGACGAGAAAAAAACGTTTTGGTCATATACCTGTTTGCACTTGAGCAGAAGGGGTTATCCATGAACTTTTTGTTCTAAATGTGTTATCTAGTGACAAAGACTGATACTGAAGTGTTATTTTATGATTCCATGCACCCATGTCCTCAAAAACACACACTTGTGTCCTTTTTTGAGGTTTTCTCGGCGAGAAAAGCACGTTTTGGTCATATACCTGTTTGCACTTGTGCAGAAGGGGGTTACCCATGAACTTTTTGCTCTAAATGTGTTATCAACTGACAAAGACTGATACTGAAGTGTTATTTTATGATTCCATGCACCCATGTCCTCAAAAACACACTTGTGTCCTTTTTGAGGTTTTCTCGGCGAGAAAAAGCACGTTTTGTCATATACCTGTTACTTGTGCAGAAGGGGTTATCCATGAACTTTTTGCTCTAAATGTGTTATCTAGTGACAAAGACTGATACTGAAGTGTTATTTTATGATTCCATGCACCCATGTCCTCAAAAACACACTTGTGTCCTTTTTGAGGTTTTTTCTCGACGAGAAAAAAAAGCACGTTTTGGTCATATACCTGTTTGCACTTGAGCAGAAGGGGTTATCCATGAACTTTTTGTTCTAAATGTGTTATCTCAGTGACAAAGACTGATACTGAAGTGTTATTTTATGATTCCATGCACCCATGTCCTCAAAACACACTTGTGTCCTTTTTTGTGCTTTTTCTCGGCGAGAAAAAAACACGTTTTGGTCATATACCTGTTTGCACTTGTGCAGAAGGGGTTACCCATGAACTTTTTGTTCTATATGTTTATCAAGTGACAAAGAATGATACTGAAGTGTTATTTTATGATTCCATGCACCCATGTCCTCAAAAACACACTTGTGTCCTTTTTGTGCTTTTCTCGACGAGAAAAACACGTTTTGGTCATATACCTGTTTGCACTTGTGCAGAAGGGGTTACCCATGAACTTTTTGCTCTAAATGTGTTATCTAGTGACAAAGAATGATACTGAAGTGTTATTTTATGATTCCATGCACCCATGTCCTCAAAAACACACTTGTGTCCTTTTTGAGGTTTTCTCGGCGAGAAAAGCACGTTTTGGTCATATACCTGTTTGCACTTGTGCAGAAGGGGTTACCCATGAACTTTTTGCTCTAAATGTGTTATCAACTGACCAAGAATGATACTGAAAGTGTTATTTTATGATTCCATGCACCCATGTCCTCAAAACACAGTACCGTGTGTTAGTTTTTTGAGGTTTTCTCGACGAAAAAAAGCACGTTTTTGGTCATATACTGGCTGTTTGAACTTGTGCAGA
This sequence comes from Psettodes erumei, assembly GCA_016785225.1. NCBI lineage: Eukaryota > Metazoa > Chordata > Actinopteri > Pleuronectiformes > Psettodidae > Psettodes > Psettodes erumei. The sequence continues at coordinate 251,054 of JAFBJZ010000894.1, read as the reverse complement.
AGGGGTTACCCATGAAATTTTTGCTTTATATCCATTATCAACTGACAAAGAATGATACTAAAGTGTTATTTCATGATTCCATGCACCCATGTCCCCAAAAACACAGTACCGTCCTTTTTAGATTTTCTCGGGGAAAAGCAGGTTTTGGTCATATGCCTGTTTGCTCTTGTGCAGAAGCGGGGACACCATGAACTTTTTGCTCTATATATATTATCAACTGACCAAGAATGATATAAAAGTGTTATTTCATGATTCCATGCACCCATGTCCCCAAAAACACATTACCGTTCATGAAGTGCTTTTCTCGGCGAGAAAAAGCAGGTTTTGGTCATATGCCTGTTTGCTCTTGTGCAGAAAGCAGGGACCCATGAACTTTTTGCTCCATATGCATTGTCAACTGACCAAGAATGATATGAAAGTGTTATTTTATGATTCCAGGCACCCATGTCCTCAAAACACAGCACCGTGCATTATGTGCTTAAGCTCATACTCACGGCATGTTTGAACTTGTGCAGAAGGGGTGACCCATGGAATTTTTGCTTTATATCCATTATCAACTGACCAACAATCATATAAAAGTGTTATTTTATGAATCCAGGCACCCATGTCCCCCAAAACACAGTACCGTCCATTAAGTGCTTTTCTCGGCGAGACAAGCTCACAGTCACTGGCATGTTTGAACTTGTGCAGAAGGGGTGACCCAATGGATTTTTGCTTTATATCCATTATCAACTGACAAAGAATGATACTAAAGTGTTATTTTATGATTCCAGGCACCCATGTCCCCCAAAACACAATACTGTCCGTTGTGAGCTTTTCTCGGCGAGAAAAGCAGGTTTTGGTCATACGCCTGTTTGCTCTTGTGCAGAAGCGGGGACACATGAACTTTTCGCTCCATTTATATTGTCAACTGACCAAGAATGATAACAATATAGTCCTCAGATCTCTTCAGGACGCCGCCCCAATCGTGACGTGTGTAATTTGACGCAGAACGGATGAGGCATTTGAGACTTACAACGCTTTAGATGGCGATGGCGAGGGATCCAACTTCGCCGACCTGCCACCGGGACCACAGGAGGCAGGAGCATGTCATCTTCAGAACTGAGCATCTGCCATGTCTCTCGGATCATCAAAGTAAATCTCAGCTCCGTCTGATCGAGCCACCATACATTCAACATCAAAGTACTAAACGTGTCATTTCCGGTCGACAATAGTTGGCGCTCTCACTTTTATGGAATATGATTATGTAGATGTCTTTGTGAGTGGATTATTATCATACATGTGAAGTTTGATGGAGATCGGAGCACATACACTGAACTTATGGCAGTTTCCTGTTTTCTGGCGAAACATCAAAATTCGCCGCACCACCACGCCCATGTCGTTCCTGAGCCATAAAAGCTTTTGATAACTTTTGATCACCAAGGCCTTGAGCGTCAGCACACCAAGCTGGAAGCCGATACGATAAAATCTCTAGGAGGAGTTCGTTCAAATATAACACGTGCGAATGGCGAAAAATACATCAAATTTTCATATTCAAATCAAAATGGCTGAGTTCCTTTGTGGCCGCAAGAGACTTTTTCGAAGGTCGTGGCACGTTCCACACACATAGTGAATTTCATTCACCTAGGTCAAAATAACCTCAACGGGGAGGGGTTTTTGAAAATTTCTCCCTGTTTCCAATAGGTGGCGCTATGACAATATGACCATAGCGTCCCATAGATCTCTTCAGGCCGCCACTCTGATTGTACGTGTGTAATTTGAGGCACAATGGACAAGGTATGTGCAAATTAGAGCACTTTGATGGTGACGGCGAAGGATCCAACTTCGCCGCGCCGCCACGGGGCCACCATAATGCAGGAGCATGCCATCTTCTGAATCCAGCATCTACCATGTCTCAAGGCTTACCAAAGTAAAACTGAGCTTCATCGGATTAAAATACTTGATGTTGACCATCAAAGTTCTAAACATGTGATTTCCTGTCGCCAATAGGTGGCGCTGTCACTTTTATGGAATATGATTATGTAGATGTCTTTGTGAGTGGATTATTATCATACATGTGACGTTTGATGGAGATCGGAGCACATACACTGAACTTATGGCAGTTTCCTGTTTTCTGGTGAAACATCAAAATTCGCCGCACCGCCACGCCCATGTCGTTCCTGAGCCATAAAAGCTTTTGATAACTTTTGATCACCAAGGCCTTGAGAGTCAGCACACCAAGCTGGAAGCCGATACGATAAAATCTCTAGGAGGAGTTCGTTCAAATATAACACGTGCGAATGGCGAAAAATACATCAAATTTTCATATTCAAATCAAAATGGCTGAGTTCCTGTATGGCCGCAAGAGACTTTTTCGAAGGTTGTGGCACGTTCCACACACAGTGAATTTCATTCACCTAGGTCAAAATAACCTCAACGGGGAGGGGTTTTTGAAAATTTCTCCCTGTTTCCAATAGGTGGCGCTATGACACTATGACCATAGTGTCCCATAGATCTCTTCAGGCCGCCACTCTGATTGTACGTGTGTAATTTGAGGCACATCGGCCAACGTATGTGCAAATTAGACCACTTTCATGGTGATGGCGAAGGATCCAAATTCGCCGTGCGCCATACGGGGCCCGCCATGAGAAGGAGCATGCCATCTTCTGAATCCAGCATCTACCTTATCTCAAGGCTTACCACAGTAAAATTTAGCTTCATCGAATTTAGATACTTGATGTTGAACATCAAAGTACAAAACATGTGATTTCCTGTCGCCAATAGGTGGCGCTGTGACTTTCAATGAATATAAATATGTGGATACCTCCGGGAAGGGACTATTATCATACATGTGAAGTTTGATATAGATCAGACCCCATACGCTGAAGTTATGGCAGTTTCGTGCTTTATGGCTAAACATCAAAACTCGCCGCGCCGCCACGCCCACATTTTTCGCGAGCCATTAAAACCTTTAACAACTTTTGATCACTAAGGCCTCGAGAGTCAGCACACCAAGTTTGAAGCTGATACGATGAAATCTCTAGGAGGAGTTCGTTCAAATATAACACGTGGAATTGGCCAAAAATGGCCAAAATTTGCATATTCATATCAAAATGACTGACTTCCTGTACTGTTTGGGTCATGGCTGCAAGAGACTTTTTCGAAGGACTTGGCACCGTCCATGCACCCACCAAATTTCATCTGCCTAGGTCAAAATAACCCCAATGGGGAGGGGTATTTGAAAATTTCTAGGGGGCGCCACTGAGCCATTTTGCCCCGCCCATTCTGGAGACCCTTAAAATACGTAATTTGTCACCGGACCTGAAGCGTGTGCAAAATTTGGTGAGTTTTTGAGCATGTTCAGGCCTCGAAAAATGCGATTTAATTGTCGTGAAAATAATAATAATAATAATAATAATAATAATAATAATAATAATCTTTCGAATTACAATAGGGCCTTCGCACTGAAGGTGCTCGGGCCCTAATAATAAAAAAAAAGAAAAATAATAATAATTCCTTGAAATACAATAGGGCTTCGCACCGTTTCGGTGCTCGGGCCCTAATAATAATAATAATTCCTTGAAATACAATAGGGAATTGCACCGTTTCGGTGCTCGGGCCCTAATAATAATTCCTTGAAATACAATAGGGCTTCGCACCGTTTCGGTGCTCGGGCCCTAATAATAATAATAATTCCTTGAAATACAATAGGGCTTCGCACCGTTTCGGTGCTCGGGCCCTAATAATAATCCTTTGAAATACAACAGGGCTTCGCACCGTTTCGGTGCTCGGGCCCTAATAATAATAATAATATTTTTAAAAATAAATAATAATCCCTTGAAATACAATAGGGCTTCGCACTGTTTCGGTGCTCGGGCCCTAATAATACATACCTGACCTTCAGTGCGAAGGCCCTAATAATAATAATAATAATAATAATAATAATAATAATCCCTTGAATTACAATAGGGCCTTCGCACTGAAGGTGCTCGGGCCCTAAAAACCCCTTGAAATACAATAGGGCCTTCGCACTGAAGGTGCTTGGGACCTAATAATAATAATAATAATAATCCCTTGAATTACAATAGGGCCTTCGCACTGAAGGTGCTCGGGCCCTAAAAACCCCTTGAAATACAATAGGGCCTTCGCACCGTTTCGGTGCTCGGGCCCTAATAATAATAATAATTTTAAAAATAATAATAATAATCCCTTGAAATACAATAGGGCTTCGCACTGTTTCGGTGCTCGGGCCCTAATAATCCCTTGAATTACAAGAGAGCCTGCGCACTGAAGGTGCTCGGGCCCCAATAATCCCTTGAAATACAATAGGGTCTTCGCACTGAAGGTGCTCCGGCCCTAATAATCTTTTGAATTACAATAGGGCATTCGCACCGTTTTGGTGCTCGGGCCCTAATAAGAAAAAATATGATTCTGTGTTTTACTTCATCAAACTTCAAAACTTGACATCTATCTCATAAAAATTTTATGCAGCCACAAGGGGGGCACAGGCCAGTGTCTTTTTTGTAGCGGTCCCAAGCCCAGATCAATCTGTGTTATTAAATGTTGTTAGTGGTTATGCCCCACAGGTAGGATGTGAGCAAGAAGAGATGGAGAAATTCTGGAGTGAGTTTGATGGGATGATGCAGAGTATCCCTAAAGGTGATAGGGTGGTGATTGGTGCAGACCTCAATGGACATGTTGGCGAAAGCAACAGAGGAGATGAGGACGTTATGGCCAGTTTTGATGCAAAAATGAAGGACAGGTGGTAGTTCATTTTGCAAAAAGGATGGAAAGGGCTTTCGTGAATACCTTTTTTGAGAGGAGACGTGAACATAGGATAACGTATTATAGTGGAGGTTGGAGCACACAGGTCGACTACATCTTGTGCCGGCAATGTAAACTTAAGGAGATTAGTTACGGAAAAGTAATGGCAGGTAAGAATGTAGCAAGACAGCATAAAAAGATGCGTGTGTATGACTCTGGTGGTGAAAAAGACAAGGAAGACAAAGGCAGGGAAGAGGACGAAGTAGTGTAAGGGGAGAGAGGAGGAATGTGTGGATTTCAGGGAGGAGTTGAGACAGGCCCTGGGTGGTCAGGAGGTGCTCCCAGATGACTGGACAACCACAGCTAATATTATCAGGGAGACAGGTAGAACAGTACTTGGTGTGTCATCTGGGAGGAAAGTAGACAAGGAGCCCTGGTGGTGGAATGAGCAAGTGCAGGAATGTATCAAGAGAAAGAGGTTAGCTCAAAAGAAGTGGGACATGGGTACTGATGAGAGAAAGCAGGAGTACAGGGAGATACAGTGCAAAGGGAAGATAGAGGTGGCAAAGGCCAAACAAAGGGCATATGATGACTTGTATGACAGGTTGGACAATAAGGAGGGTGAGAATGATTTGTACAGGTTGGCAGAGCAAAGGAATAGAAAGGCAAAGGATTGCGACAGAAGCCAGAAGTGTGATGGGAGGAATGAGAGAGAACAGAGTAGAAGAAGTGGCTGGAGAGGAACACTTAGTAGCAAAGATTAATGAAGATGGAGTGAGAAAGGCATTGAAGAGGATGAGGAGAGAAAAGGCAGTTGGTCCAGATAGTATACCAGTGGAGGTATGGAAGTGTTGAGGAGAGGTGGCAATAGAGTTCCTAACTAGGCTATTTAACAAGATGTTATAGACTGAGAGGATGCCTGAGGAATGGAGGAAAGGTGTGCTGGTGTCTATTTTTAAGAACAAGGCAGATGTGCAGAGTTGCAGCAACTATAAAGGTATAAAGTTGATGACCCATACAATGAAGTTATGGTAAAGAGTAGTGGAAGCTAGGCTAAGGACAGAAGTAACCATTTGTGAGCAGCAGTAGTTTCATGCGAAGGAAGAGTACCACAGATGCAGTGTAGTACAGAGAATGTCATAAGGAGCTTCATTGTGTCTTTGTAGATTTAGGGAAAGCCAATGACAGGGTAGCAAGGGAAGAACTGTGGTACTGTATGAGGAAGTCTGGAGTGGCAGAGAAATTTGAGTTGCACAGGATATGCAAGTGGTGAGGTGTGCTGCAGGTGTTACAGAGCAGTTCAAGGTGCAGGTGGGACTGCATCAAGGATCACATCTGAGCCCCTTTTTGTTTGCCATTGTGCTGGACAGAGTGACAGATGAAGTTAGACAGGAATCCCCTTGGACTATTATGTTTGCAGATGACATTGTGATCTGTAGTGAGAGCAGGGAGCAGATGGAGGAAAGTCTAGGGAGGTGGAGGTAAGCACTGGAAAGGAGGGGAATGAAGGTTAGCTGCAGCAAGACTGAAGAGAAGCAAGAATGCATGTGTGTGAATGAGAAGAACAGTGGAACAGTGAGGTTACAGGGAGACAAGGTGAAGAAGATGGAGGATTTTAGATACTTAGGGTCAACAGTCCAGAGAGTGTGGAAGAGAGGTGAAGAAACATGTACAGGCAGGTTGGAATGGATGGAGAAAAGTGGCAGGTGTGATGTATGATAGGAGAGTATCAGCCAAAATGAAAGGGAAGGTGTACAAGACAGCAGTGTGACCAGCAATGTTGTATGTTCTAGAGACAGTGGCACTGAGGAAAAGACAGGAGGCAGAACTGGAGGTAGCAGAAACTAAAATGTTGAGGTTCTCTTTGGGAGTTTCTAGGTCAGACAGGATCAGGAATGAGTACATCAGAGACAGCACATGTGACATGTTTTGGATACAAGGTCAGAGAGGCTAGACTAAGATGGTTTGGACATGTGCAGGGGAGGGAAAGTAAATATATTGGTAGGTAGGATGCTGAGTTTAGAACTGCCAGGCAGAAGGTTTAGAGGGAGACCAAAGAGGAGGTTTATGGATGTGTTTAAGTAATGGCGACCCCTGAAGGGAGCAGCCGAAAGAGGAAGAAGATCTAATCAAAATTTAATCTAAAGGGTTGCCATGATTTAAAATAACGTGGGGATTCTGAAAAAGGGCTCTTGCTCTCTACATGTTTTGATTTTACTGATTACAAATCAAGGTTTGTCATTTTTTTAAGTGAGGTGTCGAACCAGTCATGTGAGTGATCAAACTTTGGTGTTATTTCCCTTAATCCCTCCAGTCCACAGCAGTAGGTCATTGGAGTTCACTTAAAGTTTTGGGCCTCTAAGTTTATACATCTTCAGAAGTACATTACACACACACACACACACACACACACACACACACTTGAAAACAGGCTATCAAGCTGTAGTTAGGCCTTCAGGTAATATTTAGTTTCACCCCTCAAATGAGCCATGTGTGATATGACCCAAGTCTTCCACTGTGATACCACGTACAATAACTTTTTGTCATGATATAATACATTCTCTGAAAAGTCAGTTTGATTCATTGGTAAAACCAATGAAACACATCTGACAAAATAAACCACATTGATGTAGCAGGACAAAGGCAGACACATTTCTGTCATCACTCTCACTCTATTTAATACACACTAGTCTGCAAAAAATGTGTTTGCATTGTCGAAACCGCAGGTCTTAACCCCCAATACAGGAGGATATTAATCCTGATCCAGCATTAAATCTATCAAAAGATTCTTCTCCTCTTCCTAGGTTAATCGTCTACTCAAACCTGTTTAGCCCCAAGCTCAATATCTACTCCGAGGGATTCTACTCAGATACTTTTGTAGGATTTGAGAGAGAGGAAGAATATTTACTGGATTGTAGTGAAGAGACTCGCCTAGCTACTCACTGCCTTCATCCAGATGCCCACCCTGCTTCCACTAAGATTGAACCACACCTGGAACAGTCCTCAACGAGATGAGTGTAGTGCAACCTCAGTCATGTCTGTCAACGGCAGCTCTCTTCTTATGTTTCGGGCTCTTGGTAATTGCTAGGTAACTGTTTATAGACCTTGTTAGGTCCAAAGGATTTGTTTTAAAATCTATTATTATTATTTCTAACAACCAACCTTCTTTTTATGCCAGCAAAGAGTACTCAATGATGACTATGATAACTTTACTTTAAATGCAATATTAATTAATTTTATTCTTTATAATTTTAGCAGGAGCAAAGCATACAGCATGAATTTTGATTAATACATCTTAAAATTAATACTCAAATTAAAAATCAATTCCTAAACTTAAACTTACTGTAACCTTGAAATCATTCTAAATTTAGGAGAGAGAGACAGAGTGGTCGACTGCATGGCCATTGCTATCGTCCCGTTTCCAATCCTGCCCCGAAACCAGACACTGATTTGGGCAATCAGCAGCCCCATCCAAGGCTCAACCAAAGTCCAGAATGTCCAATTCCTCCGATGAGCAGCGGAGACGAAAGAGAGGCTTAATAATCCAAATCAGAGTTCATGAGTCAATATCCGGTAAAATCTTCTTTTCTTAAGATCTTTGTCAACTCCAAGCTGACTCACGAACGCCTTCTGTTCTCCTTGTGATCGGTAATGGTGATGATCCACTGGAAACCTCTTCTCTCAATGGCTATCCATCTGACACCTGAACAGGTCCCGGTAAACTTGTTTCGGTGATTAGGCTCTGATGAATAAGCCCCCGATGAACCAGTATACGTGGACTTAATTCGGTGAAATAGCCCCGATGAATAGCGTTGAATGTTCTGCGTTTCAGTCCTTTATACTCCTCTCTTCGTCTTACCACATCTCTCTTTTCAATACACACTTGTGCCCTATCCCCCTCTCACCAACACACACTAACATATATCAGTTAAGCAATACTTTCACTTCCTCTTTTTATCCAGTGGTGCAACCTAGGCCGCTCCTAGGTCGTTCTGACACTCACAACCTAGGCTGGTCCAACCCAGGCTTCACCCAGGTCATCTTGACCCACACTAAACTTTTCTGTCACTCTTACAGTGCTCACATTATAAAATCAACTTAACAATCATCACTCAAATCAAACAACTTGTAATTAATTCGGATATTGAATTAACCACAAACATTCATTCTCTTAATCACAATATTGATTACTTCATCATTTCAGATCATTTCATTGATTCTCTGATTCATTTATATCATCAATCACATATCATCTTTACATATTCTCTGATTCGTTTATATCATCAATCACATATCATCTTTACATATTATCACTGAAAAACCTTATTACAACTCTCAACTCATAATCATGACTTTGATTCGTCACTTTTCTTCATAGATTTATCACAACATATTTCATATAATCATCATTCTGCATTGCTTCCTATCATTCGTTACTTTTGATTATTTAATTTAACACTTTGCGGTTGGTGAAATCTCAACTATTCTTGACAGCATAGCCAGTCTAAACCAGAGGCTTGTTTCCCAGTGACAAAGAAATTACACGCCTGCCTATGAGAAACTATCACCTTGTCCTTCATACAAACTGCATAATATTTAGTACTGGTTCAAAAACTGGAGCAACAGCCTTTTAATGTTATCAGCCCTGCCGATTTTAACTGAGGTTAAACTCCAAACTAACATTATTAGAAAATATTAGAAAGAAGACAGGTCCATTAACCAAATAGGGTTTATTTGGTTTTCTGTCAAGAATGGTGCGTAGGAGACACGAAGATGGCATAGTGTAAACACCTTGTCTTGTTGTGCTTCAGTGAGGTTTACTGAAATATCCGTCTAAAATACACATTCACCTGGTGAAACGTTTTAAGTGTGCATGGGAGTAGCTTTATAATGGATGAATTTTTTTTCAAAAATGCCTCGCTCCAAATCTATGAAAAAGACTGCTTCAGGGAAGCATGCTAGCAACACTGTGGAGCCTGCTGCGGTTGAACCTGAAGAAGCGAACAAGGTGGAAGCTGTTGCCGAGGTCGAGGAAACCAGGAGCAATGTTAATTAAAGTTAAGTATTCTTTTGGCTTTGAGTAAGAAACCTGATAACATCTCGGATGCAGGCATTAGCAACATGGGCTGGTGATCCTGAGACATCGATCCCAGGCATGGAAGACACAGCGGATATGTTGCAGGCTAAAGTGACAAAACTTGAGAAACAAATACCCGACATGGCAGATCATATAGATGATTTGGAAAACCACAGCCGCAGATGTAACCTTCATCTGGTTAGGCTGCCTATAGGGCATAGAGGGAAAGGATCCAGTCACTTTCATGGAGACATGGCTCCCCTCCTTTCTCAATCTGAAACTACTAAACTGGGAAGGTCAAAGTGGACCATGCTCACCACTCCCTAGCACCGAGGCTGGGTACTAACCAATGCGCCAGACCCATCATCATGAAACTTCACAACTTTGTTAATTAGAGTGATGACCACAGCCCGGTGCCTTGCTACAGAGTTGAACCAGCCAGTGGACTGAATCAGAGTTTCCTTCTTTAATGATTACTTGGCAGCAGTGGCCAAGAAACGCAAGGCTTTTGACAAGGTGAAAAGTTGTCTGAGGAGGAAGAATGTGGATTACGCGCTTCTATACCCCGCTACGCTGAAGCTGTCTGTCAACGGTGAGGTGAAGGGATTTAAAACACCGGAGGCAGCTGCAACTTATGTCAAATCACTGCCCTAAAGTTCTATCTATCTATTTCTAACTATCCCTTTGCTTTAACATTGTGCCCGGACTGTGCCTTATGAAGCAATGTGAGTATCTGCCAAATTCAGGCGTGTCTGACTATGCCCCTTTTCCTTCGTACTGTTTACAATCAGCTAGGTGAAATGTCCTACTTCACCATGTTCTGGACAGACTGTAGTATGTTTATGTCTATGAGTAGGCGCGAGTTAAGTGAATGTTTTCCACCTGTCGGCTCTCAGTCACAGGCAGGAGAAGGATGGTTTTCCCCTCCATGTTCAGTAGGGTCATTTGTTTTGCTATGTTACAAGAAACACATTTTGATGACACAGAGCATCTAAAGTTTACAACAAGGGCCATTCGGACAAGTATTTTTCTCATCCTTTACAAGACGAAGTAGGGGAGTAGCAGTGTTGATTAGGAAAAGCCTACCCTTTATAATATCTGACTGTTGATAATCAAAGGAATTTTGTAAGGTCAAAACATTGTAATTGTGAATGTGTATTTTCCACCTGCCTACCCAGTCACCTTCCTTACCAAAATGTTTCTTGCTCCATACCTTTTTAACTCTACTGTTATTGTTGGTGGTGATGTTAACTTCATATTAAAACCGCTTACTGACAAATTGCCACATAGTGCCGTGCCCCCCTCTCCTCAGGCCAACACGCTCCATGCTCTATGTGAGGAGTTTGGGCTTATTGATGCTTGGAGCTATACCCACCCCTCTGATAAACAATATACATTTTTCTCTGCTCCGCATAAGAGCCAAACCAGAATTGATTATTTTTTTCTGCCAAGAACTAACTTATATTCAGTTCTATCATGCATCATAACCAGTCTTGTCACTGGAGATTTAATAGCTTTACTCTTAAAGAATTTACTTCCAACTTCTCTGCTGAACTTAAAGCATTTCTGGAAATTGAAGGTAAAGGTTGATGCCTTATGGGAAACATGCAAAGCTCATGCAAGAGGATTGATTATTTCGTACTCTGCAACAAAGAAGAGCCAAAGACAGGAGAAACAAAAATCTTTAGAGAGTGAAATGACAGATAAAGAAAAAAAACATATATTGCCTCTCCTTCACCGGCATTGTGACAAGAAATTATGACAATCAGATCAGCTCTAAATTGCCTTCTTACTAGGGATGCAGAGAAGAAAATGAGATAGGTTTTATGAGCATGGAGATAAAGTGGGCAAATGTCTGGCCTATTATATTAAGTGTGAAGACTCATGAATTATTGCATCTAATAAAGAGGGCCACAAGGTATGTGGAAACAAAATGATAAATAACTGTTTTAAGAAGTTTTTCAAAAGCCTGTACTCTTCCGAACAAGCTCCAGAGGGGGAGCGACTAATGGACTTATGGATTTCTTTACTCAATTTGACTTACCAAATTTGTTAAAAGAGCATAACATTGCCCTTAACCACAGGCAGCAGTCTTGAGGCCATAAGGGTGACATCCACAATATGTAGTTTAGAGATTGGACAGCTGTGTCATAAAATAACCTTATACACGGATAATGTTTTAATCCTCCTGACCGACCCTGAAACATCTGTACCAGGATTTATTAATTAATCTGGCTAAATCAAAGGCTATGCCCCTTGGTACTCTTCCAACAGTATCAACTACTGTACCTTCCTTTCCTTTCAAATGGTCTCCCAGTGGGTTTGTGTATTTGGGAATCTTCATCACCCCATCCTTTGATCATCTATATAAAGCCAACGTTGTGCCCTTACTTTGTAAAATTAAGCTGGACCTAGAGCGATGGATTTCGCTTCCCGTTTCCTGGTTAGGATGCCTTGCCCTGGTCAAAATGAATGTGTTGCCAAGGCTATTTTATCCTATTCAAATGATTCTTGTTCTGTTCTTTAAGGGGGTGTTGAAGGATATAAATGGATGGCTCAGCTCTTTTATTTGGAACAAGTGTAGATAGGAGTAGGATAGGAGTATTACATCTACCAAGTTCGATGGGTGGCCTGGACTTACCCAGTATTAAAATTTACCAACTTTTAAGATTTGTAAACGACTGGGTTAAGGGTAAAACTGGAGGGATATTGAGACAGCATTATCACAGTGCAGACTAAGTGACCTTTTTTATTTCAAAGAAATCAAATTGTACAAATCCTGTAACAATTAACACTCTAAAAGCATGGTGGGTTGTCTGCCATCTTGAGAGAAGATCAAATATAACATCCATTTTCACCCCAATAATAAATAATCCTGTTTTTCCCTCAGGTTCCTCGGACCTTGGTTTTTGTCATTGGTCTAATAAGAATATTAAATCCCTCAGTGACCTTTTCTCAGATGGTAAGCTTATGTTGTTTGAACAGTTTAGTAACAATTACAACTTGGCTAAACAAGATTTATTTTGTTTTCTGCAAATAAGGCATTCATAGCACAACCCTTCTTGATCACCCTGAGGTATTTGCTGTTGAGACAATTCGGTTTCAACAACAACTGAAAGTGTCTCTGAGCTCATTTTATCATGTACTTAATTGTTTTTCAACTACTGATATGCAGGGGGTCAGAGGTGTGTGGGAGAAGGAGCTGTCTGTGACCATAGATGAAGAAAAGTGGGATATCATTTGGTCTCTAGGAAAAAAGATTTCAATTTGCACTCGCACAAAAGCAATGCAATTTAATATTTTACACAGATTACATATATCCCCTCACCTCAGGCATTTATTCAACCGCTCACTTTCCCCCCTGTGTCTCAAGAGTAAAACTGATGTGGAAACTTTCACTCACTGTTTCTGGTCTTGTTATAGACTTCAAAGATATTGGGTTGAAATTATAAGTGAAATGGAGATAATTTTTCATGTCAGTATAGAAATGGACCCCGTGTCCCTGATTCTAGGTTTTCCAAGTGACTTTTTGAAAACAGCAGCCAATTAAAGATTGTATGATATTTTAACATTTGCAGCTAGGAAAAATATTCTATTACAGTGGATCAGTGACAAGGTTCCTTCTGTCTACGGTTGGTGCAAAATAATTTTTGAAGTGATCCCTGTAGGATATCTTACTGACGTCATACATCACAGTGTAGATCAGTTGTACAGAGTATGGCACCCATTCTTGGATTATATAGGTCCAGGCCTTTCCTCCACCCTATTAAAAGGATTGTTGTGCACTTGAACAGCATTTCTGTACTGTAAGACTGACCTACCACCTTTTGTATCATGCCATATGCTCATCTCTCATGTAAGAGCTGTCGTGTATGTATGTTTTGTTCTTGTTTTGTTTTGTGTCTAATTTTGTAGACACTGTTTGTGTTGTTGAATCGAAATGAAAACAATGAAAAAAAGAAAGTATGAGGTCAAGCACCAGTCTCAAGTTATTATAATATATTTATCATTATGTCTTTGGTAGTTTATGAGATCACACACTCTACTAAAGGCCAGCAGGAAAATGTTGCTGAAATTCTGTTTAATTACAGTGTAAATAATGTAACTATCCCTAAGGACACCCCACACCCAAAAGATACCCTCACATTTAAGTGTGTTGCTGAACCCTGTTCACCTTTGGATTTAGGAAGATGATACAGAAGCAGACTATGATGTTCTTGATAATAAAATGAAAAAAGAAAAAGAAAACATAAAAAGATAATTAAATGGTTGCTACCAGAGCTGAAAATCCTGTGCAGTTGTGTAGATCATCAGGCCAGAATGCTACAACTTAATTCAACTCAGAATAATATATTAGGTGGGTCAGCAGCTTCTGCAGACAGACTTTACAGTTACATATCCCATCAGGTGTTCAAATCTGGTAATATATTTTACAGTTCCCTAAAGATGAAGTGTTCACTGTGATGGATTACCTATTTCAAGCAGGGTTAAGTCTCTGCATGTTCAATCTCATTTCAGAGTAATTTAGAGTAAATTAACTGAAACCAGTCACTGGAAGCTCAGAAACACATCTCATGACAAATCTCATGCTTTGGAAAATTAAAAGTATTAAAATGGATTTTGATGTAGATTTTCAGATTAAGCAGGCTGATTCACTGTGGCCCAAAGGCTTCTTTTTGGCCCACATGCAAGCTATTGGGGGTATTATCTTCACAAACCTATAGCAAATGGCATGTTTTCAACAGGGCATCCTGACAGTGTTTGTATTTGCATATCAAGCGGTGAAAACACACCTGTGCTTTCAGTATAAGTGGAAACTACATAGGAATGTGGGCAATAACAATAATATTTATCTGTATTGTTCATTTATGGAATAAACTGCTATTATCACATCAGTTTAGCCCTTATAGACATTTACTAAATAGGTTTAATTAGGTGTGCCTACTGGCCAGACTTTGTCACACATAAATACATATAATGATTATATATAATGATTACACATATAATGATTAAAGAAAGAACTGCAGTCCCTGTAGCACAGTGACCTGGACTAAGTTACCAGGTATGTAGTGAATGTTTAAAATACACATTACCCGACGTATATAATGCCCCTGTACAGGTGGACTGGACAAATGAACAAGGTAACAACAACAACAATGATTTTTTGAACAATTGACAGCCCTAAAGCTTACCTATGTAGAATACACAATGCAAAAAAGACCAACATGTTGCTGACTGACAGACAAAGCTGTTCCACTGACTCACTCTTTATCAGGTCTATAGATGGACAGGGTCCGGGCTGATGGGTCAGGGGCATTGATCCATCCCGGCATCCAGTAATGGGGCAGCCACTTAGCTTCGCCAGCATAATGCTTTTCAAACACCTGTCTAAAGTAGTAAGCCTCTTTGGTGCATGGAGGGTTATGAGGGAACATCTTGTAGGCCTCCTCCATCTGTTCATCACTCACCTGAGAGGAGACAGAGGGAAGATCACACCTTGTGGGATCACAATCAGATGAGTTTCTCTAAATGATAAATATTGTGTGACTCAGCATGTACAATATTTAGTATAATTACATTAGACTATTTTTCTCAGTGCCAGTGTTATATGATTTCCCTGTCAACACAAAAGTTGTAATTTTGTGAAACTCTGGCAAACTCCACCTCCTGATAAAGACCATGTATTGATCAAAAACTCCACAATGGCTTCTACCTGAACTTTAAAGTGATTTTGTTTTCCAAGTTCAAGACTGAAGTTTAAAACTCAACTTTTTAGCCAACATGCACTTAAAGTGTTCCACAGATGGAAATTTAGCCACAATGCCAAGACAACTCCTTCAACTGAAGATCATGTGAAATGACTGAATGCTCGAGAACTGTCTTAGTTGGACCCTGAAATAAGATTCTTTATATAAATAAGAAGTGAACTAAAAAATTCAGATTTTTTAACATAAAAACTTACTGACTGTTAAACCACCAAGTCTGAAATGCCAAAATTCATCAAAATTCATTAAGTCCACCAGGATTCTCATGCATAATTTCTGTTGATATGGACTTCCAGACAGTTTGCTATATATGCAGATTTCCCCACAATTTGGAGCATGTGTGGAAGTTAGTTAGCTCTCCACGCCAGGTCAGGTTCACTCATTCACATAGTTATTCTGCACATTCAACTATTCCATCACACACTTTCAAATTTGGGGTTCGGTATCTTGCCCAAGGACACAACGGCATGTTGACTTGAGGATTCTGAACCACGACCTTCAAATTAGTAGATGACTTACTTCCAAAGCCACAGTCACCCTGTCTGTCTTAAAGTGCATTTTATTCACTCATTACCTAACAAGCTGCTGCTAGACTTTATATGATGACAGAAGGAGTTCGGGCACAGCACGACACAGGGCCAGAAGCATTAGCAATGATGTCCCAGGAAGCCATGTCAGTGACTGAGCACGTATAGTACCAGAGAACCCCTGTCCTAAATTTAAATGGAATGCAGCCATCATTATTTATAGCTGTGCTTATCCCACTTGGACAACTCAGTGTCTGCTGGGGAAAGGGTCAAATCATCAAATCTACAAGGAGCTTCAGGAACCTGTGTGAGGTGCTGACTTTATCAGACTTGACTGAGAAAATTATCTGTATCCACAGCAATATCGATGTGATGATGTTAAACAAAGGAATAATAACAATTGGCTACTATTAATAATACTGGACTTTTTCTGCTTTCTTTCTTCTTTCTTCTTAGTCTTGTCTTCAGTTGCAGTAGTACAAAGAGTTTTCAATTTGCAAAATAACTTATTAAGTAAGTTTATCAGTCACAGAATGTGGGGGTTTGAAGATATCAGAACATTGGTGACTAACAAATGAATCTTTATTCTACACTCTGTCAAATTCTCTCTACTGAAGCTAATGTCGGTACAATAAATACAACAGTGAGATATTCTTGTTAAACAGTGACCTTTTTTTCTTTATCTTATTTCTTTTTTATCTTATTTCTACTATCATAATCATAGAATATCTTTACGCATAGGGACTCTGATCAAACTGAAAAACATATTAGCAACTGTATTATTTGTCTAGTAACACATACCATAGATTCAAGATGTTCCTGCAGGTAGACATACCAGGGCTTCTTCACAGACATCAAACCATCACTGAAAGCTTCTTTGCGTCTCCAAAGGATCTCATCAGGGATCAAGTTTAAACCTTTGAAGGATTCCCTCAGAAGGTATTTCTCCACTCCATGCTGTTTGCACAGAATGGACAACACTATTATTACAAATAATGATTCACTAATAGAAAATTACACCCGAAGTTCAGCTCCTTCTGTGGACATCAGACATCTGCGCTGAAGTAAAAGCTGGTTTAACTGACAACTCACCCACTGCGAAGATCAACTGACCTTAGGAATCCTCATCTCTTCAGGCAGGGAGAGGTAGTATGCTGTGAATCTGTGATCCAGAAAAGGTACTCTGAGCTCCAGGCTGAGAAAAAACAAAACAAAAACTTTTACAAAGTAACTCATGTGATCACTGCAAATGAAGGGGTGAGATGATTATTGACAGGATCTATCATTCCTTTTTTCTGATCATTAATAGTTTTCTTTACATCTTCCTGCCAATTGAATACAATAAAACACATCTTTGATCATTTCGCTTTTTTTTTTTTTTTTACAACGAAAATAAAAAAAAGTTCCATCTCTGTATTATGGATCCAATTTGACATGGGAGTAATTTTGGGCTGTTTATGTAGAGAAATACATGTAATTGTTGCCAAATCATCATCCCTGAACAACAACAACTACTACAAAAATAACAGGAGTAAATTAATCTAATAATAGTATAATAAACGTGTATAAACTGTTTCATGTCAAGTATAAATAGAATTCAATTGTGGCAGTTGTGTTGAATGGTACATTCCTTATTGATGAAAATTAAGGGTAAAGCAGTTTCAGTTACCTTATTGATTGCGATGGATTTCATTCTTGCAGATATTCAAACTTATTATTAAGGTTTAATGAATCGCATTGCACTGTAATCATAATTCATTAACATTACAGTTGAATGTCTTTAATCATGTTGCTGTTGACCCATTTCATTCAGGATTAAACTGAAGAGAAGAAAGTAAAATCTGACAGGCATTTCATCAAGGTTACTGAACATCAGCATTCCCTAAAGCTGCACAGTATTGATTTTTAATTGATCATATTTTTTCTTCCCAGTTCAGTATGTGACTCTTGAGTACAGGGATACAGGCATGACAAATGATGCTTTTCATAAAACAATGAAAAAATTAATTAAATGTTTCAAGAGTCACCAGGGGCATTTATAGACAGAGAGTTAAACTAATTTGTACTATTTTGTATCAATTACTCCATCCACAGAAGACAATTTAATGCAAAATAATTGATGTTTTTGTGTTTGTTTGTTTTTTAACTGTATAACATTGTTATCTAAACATATCTGGGTGTTGGTGTCAATAAACTGGAGGCAAACTGTGCAAGTGAAACTACTGTGCTCTTCCCTAATGAACTGCTCAATGCTAGTACAATTGTGACCTGCCCAAAAGGGAGATATCTGCTAGCGGAGAGCTAACTCCCCATCTTTTACTGATTTACATGTCATGCATACATTGCTGTGTCATTTTGTGTATGTATGTTCCTATCTTTAATTCCTGAGTGATGGCAGTGGTGAGAGGTAAAGTGAAAAGTGCTACCCATGTGCAGCAGTGATACGATCAGCACGGAGAACAGCAAACAGATAGAGTTCCTTCATCAGTCGAACACTGTCCTCTGCTGCTTCTCTAGGAGTTGGAGCCTGGATGAAGACAGATCTGTCAGCAGTTGCACTTTATTAAAGAATTTTACATGTCATGACAACAATCTGACAAGATAGGACCTAGAAATATAACACAGCACTATTCTGAATTAAATGCAGTCAGAGCGATGAGTGATTACTCCAAAAACCACAAGGTGAAACATACAGCATGAGATTGTGCATGTTCACAGTAATATCATCTATTACGAAGGAATGAATAAACTATGACACACTGAAGGAGATTTCTTTCCCACTCATTATCCTCATTTACTCATTTAACCTTGCAGTTTGAACAGAGCAGACAAGGTTTATAACCCCCATATAATCATATTAATGAATTGAAAACAGTCACTCCCTATTTTTAATTGTCATTCATGTCAGCTGCATAGTAAAATAAATGTATATAGATCATCAATGTTTGTTTTACATTTTGTATGGCCTGTCAGTCAAGTGCTTGTGATTGTTATTCTGTTGCTAGACTTGAAAGATATTGATTAACCTACAAACATTTAATGTATTGTGCTATTAATTCAACTTTCCTGCAGGAGCCCCAGCCTCTCCCCTCCTCCCATCCTCTTCTCACTTATCCTTCATTCCCCAACCAACCTTACTTCCTTACCTAACATAGAAACCGGCTCTCTTCCACCTATTTTATACCAGATTGTCTATTGTGTGATCCTGGGTGTAGTTTTCGAGCCTCATTTACCGTTTTTTTGTTGGTGTAAACCACCTGCTTGTAATTACTTCCAACAAGACTGTTGGTTGTTTTGTTTTTTTTTAGCTTTGTTTGTTTGTTTGCAGCATCATGCAAAAAGTGATTTATCTATTTATTTATTTATTTATTTTTACCAGAGGTGGCTATTGATGATTATGACAATGATTAAACTTTAGGAGATGACCTGGATCAGTATCAGCATACAGGAAAGGTTTTTGAGGGTTCTTCGTTTTTGGGAGATCAGTTTTAATCCGTAGGTTATATTTCTCCATTTAGTGGGGAACAGAAAAGAACAGCTCGTCGCTGGGGACCACTTTTTGTTCAAATGTAAATAAAAGCTGAGAAATAATTTTTCCCACAATGATACCTCTTATACATTGTGTTATTATCTTCTGGGAGACACGTGTGTCATTTCCAAACAAGAAAAAATTTGATGGTTGAATAAAAGTAACTTCAAGCTAAAATTTGCCAGGGGTATGAATAATTTCGGGCTTGACTGTAAGTAATGTGTCTGTGTCCCAGACACTTGTGAATGATGTTCCTCGTGACATGCTAAACTTTTTTGAGTTTTTTTTATCTCGATGACAACCTTATAATCTACCACAACACAGATGAGAAAATTTAACATGTAATTTTCTTGCTGTGTTGACTCCTGGAGAACCACCTGTTAAGCAAAACAAAATGTGAGTTTCACGTGTCTCTGTTCATTTTCTGGTATTTGCTATTTTTTACGGGTTGTTTACTGGGAACTACAATAGTGTAGAATCCCCCTGACTCAACTATACTCCTGTGCTTCCACTTTCTCCTGGACTTCAGCCACTAAGAATGATCTCAAGTCTGTTCTCCACTGCACCCCTTCTCATCCACCAAGTTCCATCACCTCCAGCTCATTCTCAAAGAAGACGTTTCTGACACCAGCATGGTAGTCTCTCAGAGATCCCCCAAATGCCAAAATTGCATCCATGTGCTTTATTTTTGAGACAACTTTTGCCAACACAAAAGAAAAAAGAGTCTCGGGCATTGGAAGAATGTCATGATTGTCTGTTCCCAGGTGTCAAGAAGACTATCCAAGAAGAGTTGAGATTTCACCAACTGCAAAGTGTTATATCACTAATCAATATCATGATCATGATCGAATGATAGAAGGCAATGCAAAGTGTTGATTATATGGAATGTTTTAATAAGAATATGTTGAGATAAATCTATGAAGAAAATGATGAATCGAAGTTATGATTATAAGTTGAGGGTTGAAATAAGGTTTTCAATGATAATGTGTGGTGAAGTAATGAACAAACGAATGATTTGAATGATGATTTCAAGGTTAAAACGAATCAATGAAATATCATGATTGATTTTTGAATATGAGAATGAATGTTTGTGATGAACTCAATATCTAAGGTGATTATAAGATTGTTTGATTTGTAATGAAAATTATATGATTATGAGCAATGTAATACTAAGAAAAGAGCTTAGGCTGTGTGTGTCAAAATGACCTAGGTGCGGCCTGGGTTGCACCACTGGAAGAAAAGAAGAAGTGAAAGTATTGCTCAACTGATGTGCGTTAGTGTGTATTGGAAAGAGAGATGTGGTAAGAAGAAGAGAAGAGTATAAAAGGCTAAAATACAGAGGTTACGTTGCTATTCATCTGGGCTATTTCACTAAAACAAGTCCACGTATGCTGAATCATCTGGGCTTATTCATCGGAGCCTAATCACCGAAACACGTTTACCGAGGCCTGTCCCGGTGTTAGATGAATTGCCATTGAGAGAAGAGGTTTCCAGAGGGTGATCACCATCACCGATCACAAGGAGAACAGAAGGCGTTCGTGAGTCAGCTTGGAGTTGACAAAGATCTTAAGAAAAGAAGATTTTACTGGATATTGACTCATGAACTCAGATTTGGATTAATTATCCTCTCTTTCATCTCCACTGCTCATCGGAGGGACTGGACATTCTGGACTTCGGTTGAGCCTTGGACGGGGCTGCCAATTGCCCAAATCAGTGTCTGGTTTCAGGGCAGGATTGTAAACCGGACAATAGCAATGGCCATGCAGTCAACCACTCTCTCTCTCTCTCCTAAGTTCAATATTTATCCAAGGTTACAGTAAGTTTAAGTTTAGGAAATGGATTTATAATTTGAGTATTAATTTTAAGAGGTATTAATCAAAATCCATGCTGTATGCTTTGCTCCTGCTAAAATTATAAAGAATAAAATTAATCAATATTGCATTTAAAGTAAAGTTATCATAGTCATCATTGAGTACTCTTTGCCAGCATAAATAGAAGGTTGGTTGTTAGAAATAATATTCTCAAAGGTTGCACTAATCCCCATGATTTTAAAACAAATCCTTTGGACCTAACAAGGTCTATAAACAGTTACCTAGCAATTAGAGCAATTAGAGCTGCCGTTGACAGACGTGACTGAGGTTGCACTACACGCATCTCGTTGAGAACTGTTCCAAGTGTGGTTCAATCTTAGTGGAAGCAGGGTGGACGTCTGGATGAAGGCAGTGAGTAGCTAGGCGAGTCTCTTCGCTACAATCCAGTAAATATTCTCTCTCTCAAATCCTACAAAAGTATCTGAGTAGAATCCCTCGGAGTAGATATTGAGCTTGGGGCTAAACAGGTTTGAGTAGATGATTAACCTAGGAAGAGGAGAAGATTCTTTTGATAGATTAAATGCTGGATCAGGATTAATATCCTCCTGTATTGGGGAAGTTAAGACCTGCGGTTTTGACACAGTTTGTGAAATTAAGTCATTCCTCAAAACTGTCACACTGGATTTAGCTTCACCCCCCCGGTTAATGAAAGAAGATTTGTGGTTACTGACTATGACTCAAGACACATATGTGTTTGTGGCTAGTTGTTTCATCTGTGCCAGAGGTAAAGCCTGTCATCAGGCTCCAGCCTGTCTCCAATGTCCTCTGCTTGGGCCCAGCCATCCCTAGTCCCAAATTGGCGTGGATTTTATCATCGGGCTACTGCCCTCTGAAGGTACACAATTTTTCTCATCATTGTAAATCAAGTCTCTGAAGCTACCCTCCTCATCTGAGATTGTATATCTCCCTTTTTGGCCTCACTCCGATGTCAGCCACCTTTTGTTTTCAGCACATTAGGAGGAGCTCAAACATGACATATCTTACTATGGGACATAACCCTTGTGCTGTCACCCAGAAGCTCTTTTATACTGCACCAGTCTTGATGGACTGACAGATGTAATGTCTGCCCTCTTGAGAAGGAAACTACCTCCTCATTATAAGAGCCTAATGTAACATCATCTCTTCAGTCTATTAAGGCACACTTCTTCCTCACGACAGGCAAGGAGGGTGGTTCATTGACATAACTCACTCATAATTCAGAGAACCTTGCTGTGGAGTTTCCAGTCCAGTAGACAGTAGATCTGCCCTTCAGTTTAGTGTGCCAGGCACATGCGTGGCTCTAGTAATAACAGGAATTCACTGCCTGTCTGTTAATATATGCCAATACTGTGGTTTTTTCTATTCTGACCAGAGCATGCTGCACTTCCAGAAATGCCAGCCAGACAGCCTGGATTTCTAGGCAGTTTATGTAAACAAACTGTATCTGTAAGCTTCATGTACCATTCACTGATCTGCCCTGGTGCGTGACTCACCTGCCCACCAGAGAGGCATCTGCAGTGACAGTTCGCATGTTTATGGCGACAGTCAGGAAATCCATGGGAACCAGAACATAACTGCGGGACTCAGTTTAAGCACCTCTGAAATGGCCTTATATGCAGTTGGCTGAACAGAATGGCTGCTATTTCTGATGCCATCAGCCCCAGCAGCCACAGCCACAATCTGAACTTCAGCAACACCCCTAACAATCCTGCGTGCACAAAGCACTCTGACTAATATGTAGCATGTTGCCACATTGTGAACATGTACCGCTGCACATTGAGTGTCATTTCATTGTTTTACAGCATTTTCAGTTCACCCTCAGGGTCACAGGTAGCCCTGCTCTCTCTGGCTGTCTCTCACTCAAACACACAGGGCTGAATCATGATCAAAATTGAAAGTCGCTGTATGCCATCATCGCCCCACACCTGAATTTGCTGTTGACTGCAACGCCAGAAGCCAGTCTGCAGCAGTTCTGTGCATGTTGCAAAGAGCATTGTCTGCCTAGGCCTGCGACTGAAATATCCCATTGAAATGCGGCGAAGTGGATGCAAACTGGAGCCTGTAACCTCTAGACAGCCTCTGGATACAGTCTCATTACCCACATTCTCACCTCTGTGCCTGCCCGTGGCCACACACAGCTGTGCAGCCCTGTTCTGTTTCTCTGTAATTTTGAATGTTGTTTTTATTGTTTCTGTTTGTTTTATTAACAAATATGGCCAAACACTCAGCTTGGAGCCCAGAATACACAACTGACATCTTTAATGAACATTTTTCTTGGGAAGGTACTGGCAAAAGTAATAGGGTTAGTTGGCAGCCGGTTTCCAATCTCTCTCCTGACATTGGGGAAGGCCTAACCCATCATAGCACCCACTAGCTTGGCTAGTAGTCTGTGCTGGTAGGTCTTGGCAAAGAGACATGCACAGTGCTCACAGGTACCTGGGGACGCTAGCTCTCAGGAAGCAGCTGGGAGCACTGAAGGAAATGGCATCATGGGAGCTAACTGGGGTGACCAGCTCAATGCTGTTGTCCCGCTACCCAACACCAACAAGCACTACACTAGCCTGATTGTTGAACATAGCATCTTGGGCATGTGGCAGCCCTGAACACATACAGAATGGGTCTGCTCAAGCAACCTTGTTACCACATGTGCATGTCATGGCTGCAGGACTTCCCTTCTCCATTGCAAGGCTGGTTTAAGGCTCCATCCTTGTGTAGCAGGATCAGCTGCACATCCCTGCTGCTAATGTGAGTGTGCTGCCTTGTGTAATCGCTATCCTCATTAGCCTATCACTGCATGAAGGCATTACATATAAGCAGACTTTGACCATCATACTCTCTCTTGCTCTAGATCTGTGATGCCCACTTCCAGCTTGCCTTGTTCCTATCCCTTGCTGCCATTTGCACAGCAATATATACTGCGTGTGGTTTGGCTCCCTCCTCTGTGCTTGCATGGTGTGATCTCGGCCGGCTCTCCCTCAGGTGAACAAACACCATCTGATTGGATCAAGAAATGTCTGAAGAGTAGCTGCAGTGCTGAGGAACCACTGCTGCTTTGCTGGGGCTTTGTTGGTGCTTTGAGGTTTGTTGATATTTTGCTGGAGCCCTGTGTTTGCTTTTGTGTTGTAATGCCTCTGTGTGGGCTACTTTGCTGCTGTTAGCTCAGCATAGCTTTTGGTGTTCTCTCCAGAGAACTAGCACAGCCACCATTTTACATCCTCTACCTACCTGCCGACCCCGGGGTTGGTTATGTCATTGCTAAAGCGGCACATATTTTCCCCAGTTTTGACACACATCTAATAGAAAACCGGATATTGGCTGGCTGCAGTGGCATCATTTTTCTTAAATAAAATGTGTTTGGTTATAGTTATTGTTTGGTTGAGTGTGACCCCCATTAATTTTATCACCTTTTCTTTCCTCAGTTGCTGAGAGCTGACGTTGGTGGTCCTGGTGTGCTGGATGGTGGCTTCCCCCTTCCTTGTTTGTATGCTGCGTTGTGGTGTCGCAAGATCCCATATCTGGTGTGTCATCGTAAACATCCTGAGGTATGTCAGGTCAGAGACCCCAGGGTCAGCAGTTGAGGAGATCTAAAGTATTGTCTGTGATTAAAGGTTTCCATATGTTTACCTTATGATAATAAACAACCTGACTATATTGGTGGAACTATATATATATATATCAGAGCTGTTTTGGGAGAGAGATTCACATTGGTCCTGAATCCTCTTCAAGCAGTCCATGGTGCTTGTTTTGATGCTGAATTTCTTGTAATAAACCTCTATATACAAACAAGTTGGTGTCAGCGGAGATTCCTTCATCATCTTCATATCATCGCTACTCAAGAAACAACATAAACTTGGCGTCACGAACTTCGGAAGTCAGCGCACCTACTCCTCCACCAAGCATGCAAATACGGTTAGCATTTCCCACATATATGATCCATGTCCTTTCGGGTTTCTGTCTGTGTCTTCTCCTGGTGTTTTCTGTTAGGACTCCCCTGGTGTTCTTTCCCCCGCTTTTGGTTAATCACCTGACTAATTCCTTGCACCTGTGTGTCTCGTTTGCTCATCACTCCCCAGTGTATTTAAACCCTGCTTCACACTTCCCTGGTGTCGAATCGTGACCATTTCATGCCCAAGCCGAGATCCCTGTGCGCTTAGCCTGATCTGTTTTTAAATGAGACCCAGTTTTGCCTGACCACCGTCTCTTGCTCTAGCCCCTTGGATTTGTTTGCTGTTTCCCTGGTTTTCTGACTCGGACTGTTTGACTCGCCTCTGGTTTTGCTGCTCTGGTTCTGACCCTGTTTACGGACTTGTGATCTGGATTATTGGATTTGCGGATTTTGGATTGTCGCTAATAAAGATCATTGTCAGCACACACTGTCTTGCGACTGGTTCCTGTACTGATCATCACAGTGCGATTTCGACCATCATGGAACCAGCAGGCAGTGCGCCTTCTAGCGGCAGTGGATAGGCAGGGCGCCCCGTGCTGGGCGCAACAGCGAGAACTCCTGGCCCTCTCGCAACATCTGCGGGCGCTGACCCACAGCATGGCTGACTTGGCTGCCACCGTCAGAAGCGACCAGCTCACCCCCCTCTTCATCCATCGGCTCCCCTGCTCCCAGCTCCGCCGCTCCTTTGGCGACACACGAACCCACGTCTTCCACCACCAGAGAAATCTGACGGTGAGCCTGGGTCCTGCCGGGCCTTCCCTAACCCAGTGTAAGCTTATCTTCAGCTTACAACCAGCCACTTTTCTCACCGAGCAATCCCGGGTCGCCTACATCATCACCCAGCTTACGGGAGGGCCAAACAGTGGGCTACAGCGGCCTGGGGGCGGACTTACCATGCGTCCAGAACTCTACTCGGCTGGCCGAGGAGATGAAAAGTTTTGATCGGTCCAAGCACGGCCAGGAGGCAGGAAGAGGGCTGCTTCAGCTACGTCAGGGGCGCAGGTCAGTTTCGGACTACTCCATCGAGTTCCAGGCGCTTGCCACCGACAGCGGCTGGGGAGAAGCGGGCCCTGTATGATCGTTCCTCCACGGTCTCGCTGAAGGCATCAGGGCGAGTTACTGACCCGCGACCTCCCTGATGATTTGAATCGGGTTATAGAACTGGCTATCCGTGTAGGTTCACGCCTAGAGGAACACAGGCGCCAGGCCGCCCGAGCCCACACCGTCAGCCATCCCCTGCTCCCCTGCTTGACCAAGGTTGCCTTGGGGCACCACACCCCCCACACACCCGCCCGGAGGCAGAGCCCATGCAGATAAATCGAGCACGTCTTTCTAAAGAGGAGCGAGAAAAGCGGATCAGAAGAACAAAGCGTGTCTATACTGTGGAGGGTTGGACACTTCAAGATCAGGTGCCCAGTAAAAGCAGCATACACAGTGAGAGAGGCGCTCGTGGGCGCAATGTCGTGGAATCCTCCTCGAAGAAGCGCACCAGCCTACCAGTGACCTTAGAGTGGAATGGGGGCTCTAAGGGAACTAGGGCACTAGTGGACTCAGGAGCAGAGGAAAGTTTCCTGGACTTGAGGCGGCTAAGCGCTGGGGCATTCCCTGGGTGGTGCTTTCTCAACCTCGGTGGCGGTCTCTCTGGATGGCGGAGGATCGGCCGCATCACCCATGCTACAGCTCCCTAAAGATGCTAGTCTCAGGTAACCACCAGGAACTCATCAGTTTCCTGCTCATCAACTCCCCGTTCACCTGTCATCCTTGGCCACCCATGGATGACCACCCTCTTTCAGTCATAGACTGGGAAGGCATGAAATCATGGGCTGGAGCCCTGCCTGCTCCCAGACATGTCTTCGTCAAGCCCACACACCAGTTCCAGTCGCACAGAGCGGGCCAATTCCCAACCTGGAGGAGGTCCCCAGTATCTGGACTTAAAGAAGTCTTCAGTAAAGCGCGTGCCACTTGCCTGCCACCCCATCGCCCGTATGATTGCCCCATTGACCTGAAGCCAGGGGCGGCGCCCCCTCGAGGCAGGCTGTTCTCCCTGTCCCTTCCGAGACTGAAGCTATGGAGAAATACCTTAGCGAGTCCCTGGCTGCAGGTATCATCCGCCCATCCTCATCGCCAGCTGGGGCGGGATTTTTTTTCGAACAAGAAGGGCGGTTCCCCCGTCCTTGTATTGACTTCCGCGGTCTCAATGATATCACTGTCAAGAACCGTTATCCCCTTCCGCTCATGTCCACTGCATTCGAGCTTCTCCAGGGAGCCACCATTTTTACCAAGTTGGACTTACGAAATGCCTACCACCTAATACGCATAAGAGGGAGATGAGTGGAAGACAGCCTTTAACACTCCCACAGGTCACTGGGAGTACCTGGTGATGCCCTTGGGCCTAACTAATGCCCGGCAGTCTTCCAGGGGATGGTGAATGATGTGTTAAGAGACATGATTAACAAGTTTGTCTTCGTCTACCTGGATGACATTTTGATTTTCTCCGTTCCCCAGAACAACACACAGAGCATGTCGCGGCAGGTTCTTAAGCGATTGCTGGAGAATCGATTGTTCGTCAAGGCCGAGAAGTGTGAGTTTTCATGCACCAGCACCACCTTTTGGGGTTCAAGATTTCAGCGGGAAGCATTGGCATGGATCCTTCCAAGGTCGAGGCTGTCACTGAATAGCCCGACCAGAAGACCGTAAGTCATTGCAGCGCTTCCTGGGATTTGCCAATTTCTATCGGAGATTCATCAGAGACTACAGCACAGTTGCCGCTCCTCTCACCGCCCTGACCTCCACTAAGGCCAAGTATTCCTGGGGCAGGGAAGCCGAGACTGCATTCCAGCACTTGAAGAAATTATTTACCACTGCGCCTATCCTTGTTCACCCCGACCGGAGGCACAGTTCATCGTGGAGGTCGATGCTTCTAGCATTGGGGTGGGGGCCGTCCTGTCCCAGAGATCATCACAGGATGGAAAGGTGCACCCCTGTGCGTTCTTTTCCCATCGCCTAACCCCTTCAGAACAGAACTACGACATAGGCAATCGCGAGCTCTTGGCAGTCAAGCTGGCCTTAGGCGAATGGAGGCAATGGCTGGAGGGGCCGGGTCCCTTTCCTGGTGTGGACAGATCACAGAATCTGGAATACTTACGGACGGACCAGCGGTTAAATCCTCGCCAGGCCAGGTGGGCCATGTTTTTTTCCAGATTCGACTTCCATCTGGCATATCGCCCGGGTTCCAAGAATGTCAAACCTGATGCTCTGTCCAGAAGATTTGATCCACCGGGGAGGGATCCAGCTCCTGACACTATCCTCCCAGCCAACATTTTCATTAATCACGGTGGACCTCGAGATTGAGGAGTGTGTGGCGTGCCCAGGAGGGTTCTGCGGCGCCAAGTGAATGTCCTAATGGATGCCTTTACGTACCCGCCAGTGCACGACCTCAGGTCCTTGAGTGGGGACACGCCTCCAACCTCTCCTGCCACCCGGGGAGAAGCCGCACATATGACTTCATCCTGCGCAAGTTCTGGTGGCCAGATTTAAGAAGAGACATTCAGGACTACGTCTCAGCCTGCTCGGTCTGCGCCCAAGCCAAGGTAGATCACCAACCGCCACAAGGTCTCCTGCAACCACTACCCACTCCCAGTCGTCCCTGGTCACATATAGCACTAGATTTCATAACAGGTTTACCCACTTCCAACCACCACACTACCATTCTTTCCATCGTTGACCGGTTCTCTAAGGCCGTACACTTTGTTCCCCTCATCAAGTTACCTTCTGCCCAGGAAACAGCCACACTACTCATCCAACACGTAGTCAGATTACATGGCATCCCCTCTGACATCGTCTCAGACCCTTGGTCCCCAATTCTCTGCTAGCTTTTGGAAAGCCTTTTGCACTCTCCTAGGTACATCTGTAAGTTTATCCTCCGGTTTTCACCCCCAATCCAATGGCCAGACCGGCGGGCTAATCAATCTCTTGAGACTGTCCTTAGGTGCATGTGTGCCCGAAACCCAGCTTCCTGGAGCCAGCAGTTGCCGTGGGCCGAGTCGCCATCAACAGTCACACCTCCGCCTCATCCAAGTTATCCCCCTTCGAGTGCTGTTTGGTACCAACCTCCTCTGTTCCCAAGTCAAGAGAAGGAGGTGGGGTTCCGTCTGCTGAGGCCTTCATCCGCAGATGCAGAAGGACCTGGAGCATTACACGCTCCAATCTTTTGAAAGCGGCTGCTCGGGATGAAGGCAGGCGGACAGGAGGCGTTCTCCGGCTCCAGTTTATCTCGTGGGGCAACGTGTGTGGCTGGCTGCCAGGACATCCCACTGAAGGGGGCATGCGTAAGTTGGCTCCTCGCTACATTGGTCCATTCACCATTATCAAGGTTATCAGCCCCTCTGCAGTCAGACTTGACTTCCCGCTACCATGAGTAAGATACACCCCACATTCCATGTTTCACGCATCAAACCGGTGGTCACTCATCCCTTGTGTTCTGCTCCTGAGCCCCTCCGCCCCCCAGCATCATCGAGAATGGGGAGACATACAAGGTCGGAGCATCCTGGATTGTCGTCGTCGGGGCCGGGGTCTCAGTACCTTATTGACTGGGAGGGCTACGGTCCCGAGGAGAGAAGCTGGACACCGGCCAGGTTCATTCTGGACAAGGACATGATAAGGGACTTCCACAGGACTCATCCCAGACCACCTGTTAAAACGCCGAGGGCGTTTCTTAAGGAGAGGGTGTTATGATCCATGTCCTTTCAGGTTTCTGTCTGTGCCCTCTCCTGGTGTTTTCTGTTAGGACTCCCCTGGTGTTCTTTCCCCGCTTTTGGTTAATCACCTGACTAATTCCTTGCACCTGTGTCTCGTTTGCTCATCACTCCCCAGTGTATTTAAACCCTGCTTCACACTTCCCTGGTGTCGAATCGTGACCATTTCATGCCCAAGCCGAGATCCCTGTGCGCTTAGCCTGATCTGTTTTTCGTGAGACCCAGTTTTGCCTGACCACCGTCTCTTGCTCTAGCCCCTTGGATTTGTTTGCTGTTTCTCTGGTTTTTCTGACTCGGACTGTTTGACTCGCCTCTGGTTTTGCTGCTCTGGTTTTCTGACCCTGTTTACGGACTTGTGATACGGATTATTGGATTTGCGGATTTTGGATTGTCGCTAATAAAGATCATTGTCAGCACACACTGTCTTGCGACTGGTTCCTGTACTGATCATCATGTATGAGCCCCTGAAAAGGACATTTATGAGTAGATGAGAAGGGTGAAAAGAATAAGGTAGAAAGGAATACTAATGCTAGAAAATACAGCTTGTGGGTAATGATATGCTAAGTTTAAGATGATATTGGAGTGAAATAAACTAAAATGTGTTGGGCCAGCGTAACACATGGTCACCAATTGTTCTTTACCTCACGGGGACACCATTTGCTGGAGCACCCTTTGTTGAGGTTGCCTACTAAGGGTACTAATTATTGGGGTTGGGCTATCCAAAATAGTTAATAATTATTAGAATAATAATCTAATACATTAGATCACCTCGGGCACCACCCTTTTGACAAGGGAAAGATAGCCAATTTATTAAATCAATCTCATAAATAGTCCTAAATTGTCAATTTGGAACTCTGATTAATAATTCATTTAATAACTAGAACCAAAATTACCAGATTAACAACTAGTTTAGGTGGAAGGAATTTGGAGTTCTTGACCATGTAGAGGTTGGCGGAATTCACTCTTGTGCAACAATAAATTGAAGAGTGTAATACCATTAGGGGCAAAAATGGTCGTTATGTAATCATCCAAGGGAAACTGTCTAATAGGCCGGTGGTGCTGGCAAATATATATGCACCCAACTGGGATAATGTTGATTTTTTCAGTAATCTTTCATCAGTTCAACAGGGCCTGGATTCACATGACTTGATACTGGGGGGAGATTTCAACTGTGTTCTCGATCCGAAGTATGGCCGTTCTAGTACAAAGGTTACATTACTTAGCAAATCAGCACAATGCATCAATACTTTTCTTCAAGCCTATGGAGTCATTGACCCCTGGAGATTCAAGTTTCCAACTTCCAGGCAGTACGCTTTCTTCTCCCCAGTACACCAAACCTATTCTAGAATTGATTAATTTTTAATAGATGAAAAATTACTACCCATGCTATCTCAAGTAGAATACAACAGTATAGTCATTTCAGACCATTGCCCAGTACTTCTGAAACTTAGATTTCCAGAAAACATACTTCCTAAATGCACATGGTGCCTTAATTCAAAACTACTTGCTGATAAAAAAATAGTTGATTTAAATATAAATACCATAGTATTGGTATATTCAACAGGTTATTTTCCTAAAGAAAAACATCAAAGGACTTAATTCCATGTGCACCTTTAAGCAATTGTAACTCTAATTAAAACTGCAAGCAGTGATAATGGGCCCTCGCACCCCCACGCCAACTCGAGGTACCCGGCCGATGCCGAATTCCCCGAATTTCCCTGAAAAGCCTGACGGGGAGATGTTTTTGAACATTTCCTCCTGTCGCCAATAGGTGGCGCTACAACATTTCCACAAAATAGTCCCGCAGATCTCTTCAGGATGCCGCCCCGATCGTACGTGTGTAATTTCAGGCACATCGAATGAGGCATGTGATTTTGATGGCGATGGCGAGGGATCCAACCGGCCACGGCAACCCCATGAGGCGGTAGCATGCCATTTTCAGAACTGAGCATCTGCCACGTCTCTGGCCACATCAAAGTAAATCTCAGCTCCGTCTGATTGAGCCACCGTTCGTTCAACATCAAAGTACAAAACATGTCATTTCCTGTCGTCACTAGGTGGTGCTCTCACTTTTATGGAATATGATTATGGAGATGTCTCAGATTAGGGATTCTCAGGCACATCGGACTAGGTATGTGCAAATTAGAGCACTTTGATGGTGATGGCGAAGGATCCAACTTCGCCGCACCGCCATGGTAGCACCATGAGGCGGGAGCACACCATCTTCTGAATCCAGCCTCTGCGATGTCTCAAGGCTTACCACAGTAAAATTTAGCTTCATCGGATTTCGATACTTGATGTTGAACATCAAAGTACAAAACATGTGATTTCCTGTCGCCAATAGGTGGCGCTGCGACTTTCAATGAATATGAATGTGCAGATACCTCCGGGAGGGCAGTATTATCTTACCTGTAAAGTTTGATGGAGATCAGACCACATACGCTGAAGTTATGGCAGTTTCGTGCTTTCTGGCGAAACATCAAAAGTCGCCGCGCCGCCACGCCCACATTTTTCGCGAGCCATAAAAACCTTTAACAACTTTTGATCACCAAGGCCTCGAGAGTCAGCACACCAAGTTTGAAGCTGATACGATGAAATCTCTAGGAGGAGTTTGTTCAAATATAACACGTGCAAACGGTGAAAAATCTGCCAAATTTTTACATTCAAATCAAAATGGCTGACTTCCTGTAAGGTTTGAGTCATTGCCACAAGAGACTTTTTCGAAGGTTGTGGGACATTCCAGACATTCCAACTTCACCGCGCCGCCACGGGGCCACCATAATGCAGGAGCATGCCATCTTCTGAATCCCGCATCTACCATGTCTCAAGGCTTACCAAAGTAAAACTGAGCTTCATCGGATTAAAATACTTGATGTTGAACATCAAAGTTCAAAACATGTGATTTCCTGTTGCCAATAGGTGGCGCTGTCACTTTTATGGAATATGATGATGCAGATGTCTCAAGGAGTGGATTATTATCATACATGTGAAGTTTGGCTGAGATCGAGACACGCACACTGAAGTTATGGCAGTTTCGTGCTTTCTGGCTTAAACATCAAAATTCACCATACCGCCACGGCCATTCCATTCGCGAGCCATAAAAGCTTTTGATAACTTTTGATCACCAAGGCCTCGAGAGTCAGCACACCAAGTTTGACGCCGATACAATGAAATCTCTAGGAGGAGTTCGTTCAAATATAACATGTGCGAATGGTGAAAAATACGTCAAATTTTCATATTCAAATCAAAATGGCTGACTTCCTGTGAGGTTTGAGTCATGGCTGCAAGAGACTTTTTTGAAGGTAGTGGCACGTTCCACACACTGACTGAATTTCATCTGCCTCGGTCAAAATAACCTCAATGGGGAGGGGTATTTGAAAATGTCTTCCTATCGCCAATAGGTGGCGCTATTAACGTATGTCCATATACTACCATAGACCTCTTCAGGCCGCCACTCTGATTGTACGTGTGTAATTTGAGGCACATCGGCCAGGGTATGTGCAAATTAGACCACTTTGATGGTGATGGCGAAGGATCCACATTCGCCGCGCCGCCACTGGGCTGCCATGAGGCGGGAGCACGCCATCTTCTGAATCCAGCATCTACCATGTCTCAAGGCTTACCACAGGAAAATTTAGCTTCATCGGATTTAGATACTTGATGTTGAACATCAAAGTACAAAACATGTGATTTCCTGTTGCCAATAGGTGGCGCTGTCACTTTTATGGAATATGATTATGCAGATGTCTCAAGGAGTGTATTATTATCATACATGTGAAGTTTGGCTGAGATCGGAGCACGTACACTGAAGTTATGGCAGTTTCGTGCTTTCTGGCGAAACATCAAAATTCGCCGCGCCACCACGCCCATTTCGTTCATGTACCATTAAAAATTTTGATAACTTTTGATCACCAAAGCCTCGAGAGTCAGTACACCAAGTTTGAAGTCGATACAACGAAATCCCTAGGAGGAGTTCGTTCAAAAACAACACGTGCGAATGGCCAAAAACGGCCAAAATTTGCATATTCAAATCAAAATGGCCGACTTCCTGTTGGGTTTGAGTCATGGCCGCAAGAGACTTTTTCGAAGGTCTTGTCATTCTCTACGCAAACACCAAAATTCATCTGTCTCGGTGAAAATAACCCCAATGGGGAGGGGTATTTGAAAATTTCCAGGGGGTGCCACCGAGCCATTTTGATCCGCCCATTTTTGAGACCCTTAAAATACGCAATTTTTCGCCGGACCTGACGAGTGTGCAAAATTTGGTGAGTTTTTGAGCATGTTCAGGCCTCCAAAAATGCGCTAGAAAAGTCGTGAAAATAATAATAATAATAATAATAATAATAATAATAATAATAATAATAATAAAAAAAAAATAATAATTATCCATTGAAATACAATAGGGTCTTCGCACTGAAGGTGCTCGGGCCCTAATAATAACAATAATAATAATAAAAAAAAGAAAAATAATAATAATCCCTTGAAATACAATAGGGCCTTCGCACTGAAGGTGCTTTGGCCCTAATAAAAAAATGCAAGGAGTGATAACGGGCCCTCGCACACCTACGCCAACTCGGGGGACCCGGCTGACGCCAAATTCCCTGAATTTCAGCGAAAAGCCCAACGGGGAGGCGTTTTGGACATTTCCTCCTGTCGTCAATAGGTGTAGCTACAACAATATGACAAAATAGTCCCTCAGATCTCTTCAGGACGCCGCCCCAATCGTACATGTGTAATTTGAGGCAGAACAGATGAGGCATTTGAGACTTACAACGCTTTAGATGGCGATGGCGAGGGATCCAACTTCGCCGAACTGCCACCGGGACCACAGGAGGCAGGAGCATGTCATCTTCCGAACTGAGCATCTGCCATGTCTCTTGGATCATCAAAGTAAATCTCAGCTCCGTCTGATCGAGCCACCATACATTCAACATCAAAGTACTAAACGTGTCATTTCTGGTCGACAATAGTTGGCGCTCTCACTTTTATGGAATATGTAGATTAGATTAGATTAACTTTATTAATCCCACAACGGGAAATTTACACGTTGCAGCAGCAGAGGAAAGGTGAAAAGAAACAAAAAAAGAAGAGACATAGTGAGCATAATTTACAGATATTGCCAGCATTGCTGACAGGAGAAACAAGAAGTCAATTGTACAACAATTGTAAAGAATAAAAAATTAAAAAATTATGGACTGATATATTATATGATAGCAAGTATGGTGATGTGACCTCAGTTCCATTAACAGATTTCAGGTAGTGGATGTGTTGTAGAGCCTGACAGCGGTTGGGATGAAGGACCTGCGGAACCTCTCCTTCTTACACCGTGGGTGTAACAGTCTGCTGCTGAAGGAGCTGCTCAGGGACCCCACCGTGTCATGTAGGGGGTGAGAGGTGTTATCCATGATGGATGTCAGCTTAGCTAACATCCTTCTCTCCCCCACATCCTCTACAGAGTCCAGGGTACAGTCCAGGACAGAGCTTGCTCTCCTGATCAGTCTATTGATCCTGCTCCTGTCTCTGTCCGTACTGCCTCCTCTCCAGCAGGCCACAGCAAAGAAAATGGCTGAGGCCACCACAGAATCGTAGAAGGTCCTTAACAGGGTCCTGCCCACCCCGAAAGACCTCAGTCTCCTCAGCAGGTGGAGGCGACTCTGGCCCTTCTTGTAGAGGGCTTGGGTGTTTTCAGTCCAGTCCAGTTTATTGTTCAGGTGAACACCCAGGAATTTGTAGCTTACCACCACCTCTATGTCCGATCCCTGGATGTTTACTGGCGTTAATGGTGATGCTTTCCTCTGGAAGTTGACTATCATCTCTTTTGTCTTGCTGGTGTTGAGCTGAAGCTGGTTGAGCTCACTCCAGCTGACAAAGTCCCTGATGACAGTCCTGTATTCCATGTCGTTCCCCTCAGAAACACAGCCGGCAATGACT
This sequence comes from Psettodes erumei, assembly GCA_016785225.1. Taxonomy (NCBI): domain Eukaryota; kingdom Metazoa; phylum Chordata; class Actinopteri; order Pleuronectiformes; family Psettodidae; genus Psettodes; species Psettodes erumei. The sequence continues at coordinate 214,932 of JAFBJZ010000894.1, read as the reverse complement.
GTGTCATCGGAGAACTTCTGGATGTGGCACTGTGTGGTGTTGTGGGTGAAGTCCGGCGTGTAGAGGGTGAAGAGGAAGGGGGAGAGCACTGTACCCTGAGGGGCACCCGTGCTGCTGAGCACCACGTCAGACACACATTGATGTATCCTCACATACTGTGGTCTGTTGTTGGTGAGATAGTCAGTAATCCAAGCAGCCAGGTGTTGGTCTACTCCCACACTTTCCATCTTCCCTCTAAGCAGTGCTGGCTGGATTGTGTTAAAAGCGCTGGAGAAGTCAAAAAACATGATCCTCACAGCGCTCCCGCTGTCCTCCAGGTGTAGCAGTGATCTATGCAGCAGGTAGATCACTGCATCGTCCACCCCAATCCCAGGACGGTAAGCAAACTGCAGGGGGTCCAGCTGAGTGCCCACCAGGGATCGCAGGTGTCGAAGGATGATCCTCTCCATGGTCTTCATCAGGTGAGAAGTCAAGGCAACAGGTCTAAAGTGGTTAGGCTCCTTGGGGCGCGGTGTCTTTGGTACTGGTACCACGCAGGAGGTCTTCCACAGGGCTGGGACTTTCTCCAGGCTCAGGCTCAAATTGAACAGGTGCCTGAGCACACCACAGAGCTGGTCAGCACAGTCCTTGAGTAGTCTTGGGCTGATGCCGTCTGGTCCCGGGCCTTCCTAGCCTTGATCTTTTAAGTTGACTTCTCACCTGATCATCTGTTATTGAGAGGTGTGTGGAGAAAGACTGGGGTGAGGGTGTGGGGATGATGGGTGGTGAGAGACTCAGAGGGGGAGGGGTGGCCTGGTTGATTGATGTTGAGGGTGGCAGGCTGAGGAGCTGTGGGGGGGGGGGGGCAGGGCAGGGGGGTGGTGTGGTGAGGGGGCCAGCGCAGGTGAGGGAGAGAGAGAGAGGAAGGGTCAAATCTATTGAAAAACAGATTTAGCTTGTCAGCCCAGTCCTTGTCCCCACTGGCCTGGTCTCTCCTCCTCCTTTCCCATTTCCAGCAATGGTCTGCAGCCCTCTCCAGACATCTCTTGTGTTATTCTGCTCCAGCCGTTCTTCCAGTTTCCTCCTGTAGCAGTCCTTCCCCTGCCTGATCTTAAGCCGGAGCTCCTTCTGGACTCTGCGCAGCTCCTCCTTGTCCCCAGAGCTGAAGACCCTCTTCTTCTCGTTCAGTAGGGCCTTAATCTCAGAAGTCACCCAGGGTTTGTTATTCGGGAAACACAGCACCGACTTGGAAGGTACAGTGTTATCCACACAGAAATTGATATAATCCGTGATGCAGTGGGTCATGCTGTCGATATCACTGCCGTGGGGGCTGCAGAGTGCATCCCAGTCAGTCGTCTGGAGACAGTCTCTGAGCCTAGCCCTGCTCTCCTCGGACCACTGCTTCACGAGCCTCTCCACAGGGGTTGTTTCTTCACCATGGGGGTGTAGTCAGTGGTTAGGTGGACGAGGTTGTGATCTGAACGACCCAGCGGGGGAGGGGGGGATGATGTGTATGCATTGTTGATGTTGGCATACAGGAGGTCCAGAGTCTTATTGTCTCTAGTGTGACATTTCACATACTGGGTGAGGGTGGGAAGAGAAGTGGACAGGGAAGTGTGATTAAAGTCACCGGAGATGAGGAGGAAGGATTGGGGTGCTGGTTTTGTAGTTGAGAGACAGTAGTGTGGATCAGGTCTGTAGCTGTAGCAGCATCCGCTGAGGGGGGGATGTACACAGTCACAGCGATGACATGTGAAAACTCCCTCGGGAGGTAGTATGGCCGCATGCTAACGCTAACAGCTCCAAGTCTCTGGTGCAGAGTTGCTCTTTAACTGTTATGTGTCCCGGATGGCACCATCTCTCATTCACAAACACAGCAATTCCCCCTCCCTTCTTCTTACCGCTCTCCATTGCATTCCTGTCTGCCCGAAGTAGTTGAAAACCGTCCAGAGTGACGTGTGAGTCCGGAGAAAGTTCACTCAGCCACGTCTCCGTGAAGCACATGAGGCTGCATTCCCGGTACTCCCTCTGCAGCCGGGTCAGCGCCGCTAGCTCTTCCATCTTGTTGGGGAGAGATCTTACGTTCCCCATGATTACAGATGGTAGACATGGCTTATACCGTTTTTTCTGCTCCCTGCGCTTCACTCCCGATCTGCAGCCTCTTCTCCTCCTCCGTAGCTCCTTGGGTATCGCCGGCCTCTCCGTGCCGAGGAGGGGTGTGTGGCGCAGGGCGAACAGCTGATCCCGGGTGTAAACAATAGAGCCGTGGTTGAATGGGGAGCCATGGTTGAGTGTGTTTCCTTCAGCCACACCAAAAAGTTCCATAAACAGCAAGGCGCAAACTACAATAATAACAAAGTGAACATCCATAGTTGCGCACTCGCTTAAAGTGCCGACGTAAGTAGAAAAAAATTAAAGAAATATACTAAAAACGTTACAAAAACTAAGAAATAGGTGAGAAAGTACGGAGCTGCTGTAACAAGCTGCCGCTCATTAAAATACATAATTTTTCACCGGACCTGACGCGTGTGCAAAATTTGGTGAGTTTTTGAGCATGTTCAGGCCTCGAAAAATGCGATTTAATTGTCGTGAAAATAATGATAATAATAATAATAATAATAATAATAATAATAATGAAAACTGCAAGCAGTGATAACGGGCCCTCGCACCCCTGCGCCAACTCGGGGGACCCGGCTGACGCTGAATTCCCCGAATTTCCCCGAAAACCCCGATGGGGAGGCGTTTTTGAACATTTCCTCCCGTCGCCAATAGGTGGCGCTACAACAATGCGACAACATCGTCCCTCAGGTCTCTTCAGGATGCCGCCCCAATTGTACGTGTGTAATTTGAAGCAGATCGGATGAGGCATTTGAGACTTACAATGCTTTAGATGCGATGGCGAGGGATCCAACTTCGCTGACCCGCCACCGGAACCCCAGGAGGCGGGAGAATGTCATCTTCAGAACTGAGCATCTACCATGTCTCCAGGCTTAACACAGTAAAATGTAGCTTCATCAGATTTAGATGCTTGATGTTGAACATCAAAGTACAAAACATGTGATTTCCTGTTGCCAATAGGTGGCGCTGTCACTTTTATGGAATATGAACATGCAGTTGTCTCAGGGAGGGGATTATTATCATCCATGTGAAGATTGGCTGAGATCGGAGCACGTACACTGAAGTTATGGCAGTTTCGTGCTTTCTGGCGAAACATCAAAACTCGCCGCGCCGCCACGCCCACATTTTTTGCGAGCCATAAAAACCTTTAACAACTTTTGATCACCAAGGCCTGGAGAGTCAGCACACCAAGTTTGAAAATGATACAATGAAATCTCTAGGAGGAGTTCGTTCAAATATAAAACATGCAAACGGTGAAAAATACACCAAATTTTTACATTCAAATCAAAATGGCTGACTTCCTGTAAGGTTTGAGTCATGTCCACAGGAGACTTTTTCGAAGGTCGTGGGACTTTCCACACACCTACCGAATTTCATCCGACTAGGTCAAAATAACCAGGTCAAAATAACCTCTCTTTTTCGCGAGCCATAAAAACCTTGAACAACTTTTGATCCCGCCACTTTTGACCCGCCACCAGAACCCCAGGAGGCGGGAGAATGTCATCTTCAGAACTGAGCATCTACCATGTCTCAAGGCTTACCACAGTAAAATGTAGCTTCATCGGATTTAGATGCTTGATGTTGAACATCAAAGTACAAAACATGTGATTTCCTGTCGCCAATAGGTGGCGCTGTGACTTTCAATGAATATGAATATGCGGATACCTCCGGGAACGGAGTATTATCATACATGTGAAGTTTGATGGAGATCAGACCACATACGCTGAAGTTATGGCAGTTTCGTGCTTTCTGGTGAAACATCAAAAGTCGCCGCGCCGCCACGCCCACATTTTTCGCGAGCCATAAAAACCTTTAACAACTTTTGATCACCAAGGCCTCGAAAGTCAGCACGCCAAGTTTGAAGCTGATACGATGAAATCTCTAGGAGGAGTACGTTCAAATATAACACGTGCAAACGGTGAAAAATACGCCAAATTTTTACATTCAAATCAAAATGGCTGACTTCCTGTAAGGTTTGAGTCATTGCCACAGGAGACTTTTTTGAAGGTTGTGGGACGTTCCAGATACCTACCGAATTTCATCCGCCCAGGTCAAAACAACCTCAATGGGGAGAGGTTTTTGAAATTTTCTTCCTGTCGCCAATAGGTGGCGCTATGACAATAGGACCATATAGTCCCATAGATCTCTTCAGGCCAATGCGCTGATTATACGTATGTAATTTGAGGCACATCGGACAAGGCATGTTCAAATTAGAGCACTTTGATGACGATGGCGAAGGATCCAAATTAAGCCAGCGCGCCACGGGCCGCCATGAGAAGGGAGCACGCCATCTTCTGAATCCAGCATCTACCTTATCTCAAGGCTTACCACAGTAAAATTTAGCTTCATCGAATTTAGATACTTGATGTTAAACATCAAAGTACAAAACATGTGATTTCCTGTCGCCAATAGGTGGCGCTGTGACTTTCAATGAATATGAATATGCGGATACCTCCGGGAAGGGAGTATTATCATACATGTGAAGTTTGATGGAGATCAGACCACATACGCTGAAGTTATGGCAGTTTCGTGCTTTCTGGCAAAACATCAAAACTCGCCACGCCCCCACGCCCCCATTTTTCGCGAGCCATAAAAACCTTTAACAACTTTTGATCACTAAGGCGTCGAGAGTCAGCACACCAAGTTTGAAGCTGATACGATGAAATCTGTAGGAGGAGTTCGTTCAAATATAACATGTGGAAATGGCCAAAAATGGCCAAAATTTGCATATTCATATCAAAATGGCCGACTACCTGTATGGTTTGGGTCATGGCTGCAAGAGACTTTTTCGAAGGACTTGGCACCGTCCATGCACCCACCAAATTTCATCTGCCTAGGTCAAAATAACCCCAATGGGGAGGGGTATTTGAAAATTTCGGGCGCCACCGAGCCATTTTGCCCCGCCCATTCTGGAGACCCTTAAAATACGTAATTTTTCACCGGACCTGACGCGTGTGCAAAATTTGGTGAGTTTTTGAGCATGTTCAGGCCTCGAAAAATGCGATTTAATTGTCGTGAAAATAATAATAATAATAATTAAAACTGCAAGCAGTGATAACGGGCCCTCGCACACCTACGCCAACTCGGGGGACCCGGCTGACGCTGAATTCCCTGAATTTCAGCGAAAAGCCCAACGGGGAGGCGTTTTGGACATTTCCTCCTGTCGCCAATAGGAGGCGCTACAACAATACGACAATATAGTCCCTCAGATCTCTTCAGGACGCCGCCCCAATCGTACGTGTGTAATTTGAGGCAGAACGGATGAGGCATTTGAGACTTACAACGCTTTAGATGGTGATGGCGAGGGATCCAACTTCGCCGACCTGCCACCGGGACCACAGGAGGCAGGAGCATGTCATCTTCAGAACTGAGCATCTGCCATGTCTCTCGAATCATCATAGTAAATCTCAGCTCCGTATGATCGAGCCACCATACGTTCAACATCAAAGTACTAAACGTGTCATTTCCGGTCGACAATAGATGGCGCTCTCACTTTTATGAAATATGATTATGTAGATGTCTTTGTGAGTGGATTATTATCATACATGTGAAGTTTGATGGAGATCGGAGCATGTACACTGAAGTTATGGCAGTTTCCTGTTTTCTGGCGAAACATAAAAATTCGCCGCACCGCCACGCCCATGTCGTTCCTGACCCATAAAAGCTTTTGATAACTTTTGATCACCAACCCCTTGCGAGTCAGCACACCAAGTTGGAAGCCGATACGATGAAATCTCTAGGAGGAGTTCGTTCAAATATAATACGTGCGAATGGCGAAAAATACATCAAATTTTCATCTGCAAATCAAAATGGCTGACTTCCTGTGAGGTTTGCGTCATGGCCGCAAGAGACTTTTTCGAAGGTCGTGGCACGTTTCATACACATAGTGAATTTCATTCACCTAGGTCAAAATAACCTCAAAGAGGAGGGGTTTTTGAAAATTTCTCCCTGTTTCCAATAGGTGGCGCTATGACAATATAACCATAGTGTCCCATAGATCTCTTCAGGCCGCCACTCTGATTGTATGTGTGTAATTTGAGGTACAATGGACAAGGTATGTGCAAATTAGAGCACTTTGATGGTGATGGCGAAGGATCCAGCTTCGCCGCGCTGCCACGGGGCCACCATAATGCAGGAGCATGCCATCTTCTGAATCCCGCATCTACCATGTCTCAAGGCTTACCAAAGTAAAACTGAGCTTCATCGGATTAAAATACTTGATGTTGACCATCAAAGTTCAAAACATGTGATTTCCTGTTGCCAATAGGTGGCGCTGTCACTGTTAAGGAATATGATGATGCAGATGTCTCAAGGAGTGGATTATTATCATACATGTGAAGTTTGGCTGAGATCGGAGCACGTACACTGAAGTTATGGCAGTTTCGTGCTTTCTAGCGAAACATCAAAATTCACCATATCGCCACGGCCATTCCATTCGCGAGCCATAAAAGCTTTTGATAACTTTTGATCACCAAGGCCTCGAGAGTCAGCACACCAAGTTTGACGCCGATACGATGAAATCTCTAGGAGGAGTTCGTTCAAATATAACATGTGCGAATGGCGAAAAATACGTCAAATTTTCATATTCAAATCAAAATGGCTGACTTCCTGTGAGGTTTGAGTCATGGCTGCAAGAGACTTTTTCGAAGTTCGTGGCACGTTCCACACACTGACTGAATTTCATCCGCCTCGGTCAAAATAACCTCAATGGGGAGGGGTTTTTGAAAATTTCTTCCTATCGCCAATAGGTGGCGCTATTAAAGTATGACCATATACTCCCATAGATCTCTTCAGGCCGCCACTCTGATTGTACGTGTGTAATTTGAGGCACATCGGCCAAGGTATGTGCAAATTAGAGCACTTTCATGGTGATGGCGAAGGATCCACATTCGCCGCGCCGCCACGGGGCCGCCATGAGGCGAGAGCACGCCATCTTCTGAATCCAGCATCTACCATGTCTCAAGGCTTACAACAGTAAAATTTAGCTTCATCGGATTTAGATACTTGATGTTGAACATCAAAGTACAAAATGTGTGATTTCCTGTCGCCAATAGGTGGCGCTGTCACTTTTATGGAATATAATTATGCAGATGTCTCAAGGAGTGTATTATTATCATACATGTGAAGTTTGGCTGATATTGGAGCACGTACACTGAAGTTATGGCAGTTTCGTGCTTTATGGCGAAACATCAAAATTCGCTGTGCTGCCACACCCATTTTGTGCGCCGGCCATAAAAGCTTTTGATAACTTTTGATCACCAAGGCCTCGAGAGTCAGTACACCAAGTTTGAAGTCGATACAACGAAATCCCTAGGAGGAGTTCGTTCAAATACAACACGTGCGAATGGCCAAAAACGGCCAAAATTTGCATATTCAAATCAAAATGGCCGACTTCCTGTTGGGTTTGAGTCATGGCCTCAAGAGACTTTTTCGAAGGTCTTCTCATTCTCTACGCACCCACCAAATTTCATCTGTCTCGGTCGAAATAACCCCAATGGGGAGGGGTATTTGAAAATTTCCAGGGGGCGCCACCGAGCCATTTTGCTCCGCCCATTTTTGAGACCCTTAAAATACGCAATTTTTCGCCGGACCTGACGCGTGTGCAAAATTTGGTGAGTTTTTGAGCATGTTCAGGCCTCGAAAAATGCGCTAGAAAAGTCATGAAAAGAATAATAATAATAATCCCTTGAAATACAAAAGGGCCTTAGCACTGAAGGTGCTCGGGCCCTAATAATAATAAATAATAATAATAATCTTTTGAATTTCAATAGGGTCTTCGCACTGAAGGTGCTCGGGCCCTAATAATAATAAATAATAATAATAATCTTTTGAATTACAATAGGGCCTTCGCACTGAAGGTGCTCGGGCCCTAATAATAATAATAATAATAATCTTTCGAATTACAATAGGGCCTTCGCACTGAAGGTGCTCGGGCCCTAATAATAATTCCTTGAAATACAATAGGGCTTCGCACTGAAGGTGCTCAGGCCCTAATAATAATTCCTTGAAATACAATAGGGCTTCGCACCGTTTCGGTGCTCGGGCCCTAATAATAATAATAATAATAATAATAATAATAATTTTAAAAAAAAAGAAAAATAATAATAATCCCTTGAAATACAATAGGGCTTCGCACCGTTTCGGTGCTCGGGCCCTAATAATAATAATCCCTTGAATTACAATAGGGTCTTCACACAGAAGGTGCTCAGGCCCTAATAATAATAATAATAATAATAATAAAAAGGGCAATAGGGCTTCGCACCGTTTCGGTGCTCGGGCCCTAATAATAAAAAAATAATAATAATCCCTTGAAATACAATAGGGCCTTCGCACCGTTTCGGTGCTCGGGCCCTAATAATAATTCCTTGAAATACAATAGGGCTTCGCACCGTTTCGGTGCTCGGGCCCTAATAATAATCCCTTGAATTACAATAGGGCCTTCGCACTCAAGGTGCTCGGGCCCTAATAATAATAATAATAATCTTTCGAATTACAATAGGGCTTTCGCACTAAAAGTGCTCGGGTGCTCGGGTGTTCCTGAATTCCCCGAATTTCCCTGAAAAGCCCAACGGGGAGGTGTCGTTGAACATTTCCTGTTGATGCCAATAGGTGGCGCTACAACATAGTCCGGCAGATCTCTTCAGGACGCCGGCCCGATTGAACGTGTGTAATATGAGGCAGATCGGATTAGGCATGAGCGACTTACAATAATTTCGATGACAATGGCGGGGGATCCAACTTCGCTGACCCGCCACGGGGACCCCATGAGGTGGGAGCATGCCATTTTCAGAACTGAGCATCTGCCATGTCTCTTCGTACTGAAGGTGCTCGGGCCCTAAATAGTCTTTTTCTTAGAAACTAATGAGTCCCATGAGATAAGCTATTGCAGGTTGCGGGAAACTGTGAAAGCATATGTGAGAGGACAAGTTATATCCTACAGTGCTGGTGAAAATAAGAGAAAACTAAAAAGGGTTACAGAGTTGATCGACAGGATTAAAGTGGTGGACTAGTTACACTCAACATCACCTTCTGACAACTTATACAGAGAGAGAACTGCACTTCAGACAGAATTCGACTCTCTGACAAACGATAATGCTATAGATCTTTATTTAAAATCAAGTCACAATCTCTATGAATACGGGGAACTTGCCAGTAAACTCTTGAGTCATCAACTTAAACAGTTGGCAACAGTTGGTTTTATATCTGCAATAAAGGATGGGGAAGGCAATATAGTAATGGATCAAAGGGAGATCAATGCTCAATTTAAGTCGTTTTACAAAAATCTGTATACCTCAGAAGCGGGTGACGGGGAGTTGGTCGAGAAATTCTTCAGTAAAGTGGAAATGCCCTCCTTAGATGAATCAGACAAATCAGAATTTGTAAGGAATATAACCAGAGATTAATAACATAATTTAAAAAATGAAATCTGGAAAGGCACCAGGCCCTGATGGGTTTCCAATAGAAATTTTTAAAACATTTGGTCCTAAATTAATACCATATGTATTGAAGGTATTTGAAGAAGTCCTCGGTAAAAAGAGTCTTCCTTTGACTATGACACAGGCTTCCATCTCTTTATTATTAAAAAAGAATAAAGATCCTCTGCAGTGTGAGTCCTGCTGTCCAGTCAGCCTGTTATGTTGCGAAATTGTTGTTGACGTTGCCTTGGTACATGCAGACCAGACAGGCTTTATCGTAGACAGACAACTATCAAGCAATCTTCGTAGAGTATTCAATATTATAAAGCAATCAAACAATGCCGAGCCAGAGCTAATAGTGTCCAATGCACAAAAAGCATTCGACAGGAGTGAATTTAACTACCTGTTCACCATGCTTGAGAGGTTCGGCTTTGGTCCTACTTTCTGTTCATGGATTAAAATTCATTATACAGCGCCTCAAGCCTCAGTAAGAACAAAGGAGATAATATCCAAATATTTCCCTCTCTCCCGGGGAACAAGACAAGGGTGCCCCTTGAGCCCCCAGTTATTTGATATCACCATCGAACCCTTGGCAATAATGCCAAGATCGCTAATTTAGAAGGAGTGCAAAGAGCAGGACATTTGCATAAAGTATCACTATATGCTGACGACCTTATCCTTTTTCTCTCAGACCCATGTACTACGATACCAATTGCTCTTGAGCTCACCAAGTTCGGGAAGATTTCAGGATATAAATTGAATTTAACCAAAAGTGTTTTATTCCCCATAAATTACAAAGCTCACCAGATGTCATTCCAGGACTTCCCCTTCTCTGTTAGTAAGGATAGCTTTACTTACTTGGGCGTTTGTGTGACTTACAAATACAGGGATCTGTTTAACAGCAATTTCAAAATGGCGTTTAACAAGGACAAACAGGACATGGAGAGATGGGTGACCCTCCCATTGTCACTTGCCAGAAGTATCAACTCAGTAAAAATGACTATCATGCCCAGATTCCTATTTCTGTTCCAAGCAACACCAGTCTTTATTCCTAAATCCTTTTTTAAGGACCTAAATAAGCTCATATCTACTTTTATTTGGAATTTTTAAAAAATACCCCGAATAAGGAAGGAATATTTGGAAAGACAAAAAGGAGAGGGTGGTCTGTCTCTACCTAATTTTTTGTATTATTACTGGCTGGCAAACATCCACAAACTGATGTTCTGGGTCTCAGATGTATCAGATGATGACTCTCCGGTCTGGTGCCAAATGGAACAGAATTTGAGTAACCCAGTTTCGCTTTGCTCTTTACTTTGTACTCCACTACCCCTAAGTAAACGAAACTGGACGAATAACCCAATCATTTCTGGCAGTCTGAAGATATGGTCACAGTTCAGGATTCATTTTAAGCAAAAACAAGCCCTTGTTACCTCCCCTATTTTAGCAAACATCAATTTTGCCCCATCTCACACAGACCCATCTTTTCAGTTATGGCACAGAAGAGGGATTAAATGTGTGAAAGACCTTTTTAAGGAAGGGCACTTTATTTCTTTTGAACTGTTAAAGAAAGACTTCAGTATCCCTCAGTCAGACTCTTTTAGATATCTACAGGTATGGAGCTATGTAAAAACACACTTCTCTTTAACTACCCCTCAGAGTAAATGGATAGATGAATGTCTGAACATGGACCCAGTTAACAGGAGTGTGCTGTCTGTGTTATATGACAATATCCAGAGAATGGCTACTATACCTCTTAACTGCATAGCAAGGCTGTGGGAGGAAGAATTAAGGACCACCATATCAGATGAAAGCTGGCAGGCAGCAGTCATGCTGATACACTCCTTGTCAATATGCTTTCAACATGGGTTGCTGCAGTTTAAGGTTACATCTATCTGCAAGTAAGCTAGCCAAACTCTCCCCTGGTTTACACCCGAGACCCAGCTAGCCTTAGCCACATGTTTGGCGATGTCCGAAACTGACTCTGTTTTGGGTGGGCATATTTGATACATTTTCATATATGTGTCATAAAGTTATTAGTCCCAACCATCAACTGCAGTGGGGTCATCCCTCAGGAGACGCCAGTAACAAGGCATCAGGCTGAGGCGGTAGCATTCTCTTCCCTATTGGCTCGACGTCTGATACTCCTTAGTTGGTGTTGGGTGGAGGAGGTGACATCCCATCTCAGACTAGAACATCTCAAATACACTGCCCGAGGCACTGCACACAGATATTATAAAGCTTGGCAACCATTTCTATCCTACTTTGAGGAGGAATTCCCCTCCCTCAATACTCAATATAGTGTAGCCCATGTTTAACCCCCCCCCCCTTTCTTTTTTCCCTTTTGATTGGTTGTATGTAGCTTTGTGTATGCAGGTATGTATGTGTATATACATATAAATGTGTATGTGTGTATGTATAGCTACCTTGTTTACACTGTGTAATTTATTTATTATTTGTTATTATTATTATGATTATTATTATTATTATTTATTATTATTACTTTTTTCTGGGATATTGAGTACTACTATTAGTTTTTAAATGTGAAAAACTATAAAAAATAATTAAATAATAATAGTAATGCAGGAAGCTGTTCCCAAAATGGATAAACAGTTGTGGCTAATAGTGATGGGAATTCCGGCTCTTTTTAGAGAACCGGCTCTTTCGGCTCGGCTCACTAAAAAGAGCCGGCTCTTTCAGCTCCCAAACGGCTCTTCAGATTTTTTTGTTGCTTTAATCGATATATTACCAATAATAATGTAACATGCACAAAATTAATTGATAATTAATAATTTTAAAAAAGTACTATACTACTATATTATAATAGCCTTTATTTTTTCACTCTACAGTGAACTTTTAACTAATTTAATACCAGGTTCAACTGGTCGCTTCTCCAGTGGAACAGTTGGGTGGACAGTTCTCAGGTGCGTGTGGAGGTTGTTGGTTGAGCCGGCTCTATATGAAATTTTGGTCTTGCAGACAATGCACTCTGCTTTGGAGCCATCAATATAATTAAAATGAGTCAAAATTTGGCTCCTTTTCCTGCTTTGACTCATTTCTTTTTTTACTTACTTTCTTTCTTTTTGTCCTCCGTATTGCATTCTCTCTCCTCTCTTGACCCGTTCCTGTGCTCACTGTGCTGCTGCTGTGTGTGTGTACCAGGCTGCCGCCCCTCCCCCCTCTGCTCAACGCACTAAGCAGCGCAGACACAGAGACGACACCACGCATATTGACCAATCACGTGCGCCTTCAAGAGAAAAAAAAGCGTCTCGAAGGGAGCCGGCTCCTGATTGGTGGGGAGCCAGCTCCCGTTGTTCACTTCAAAGAGCTGGCTCATAGAGCCGTTACGTTCGCGAACGACACATCACTAGTGGCTAGATCAAGGTGCCACAGGAGGAATCATGAGGGATTGATAGTAGCACCTCCAGACCTGTTAGGTCTAATGATTCAGGAAGCACATGGATTAGCTCATGTTGCAAGGTGGGAAGTTAAGAGAAAGATTACGAAGGAGTATGGATTTTGGGCACCATGCTTACTGGAGCAGTTTGATTATGTCATAGGCAGGTGTACTATCTGTCTGAAAAATAATGTTCGAAGGGGTGTGATGGTACCTCCTGGTTATATTCCAACTCCGAGGGGTCCTATGCATGAGTTAGTAGTGGACTTTATTGATATGATAAAACCAGTTGAAGGTAAGAGATATATGTTAGTCGTTGGGGACAGATTTTCACGATGGCCTGAGGCTTGTCCAACCAAGCAGAAGGATGCTCAGTCTGTTGCCAAGTTTTTGTGTAGAGAGGTCATAAACAGGTGGGGACTTCCAGATCGGATATCCTCAGACAATGGGAAAGAGTTTGTGGATAAGACAATAAAATTGATTTTGCAAAGACTGGGAATGAAACAGTGTCTTGGAGCAGCTTATCATCCACAAAGTCAAGGGATTTGTGAAAAAAATCAATGGTGTTTTGAAAAATGGCATTGTCAAAATCTGTCAGCATATGGGTCTAAATTTGGTAGCAACACTTCCGCTGGCACAAATGGTGTGTCGTTCGAGTGAGCTGCATGATTTACATATGACACCTCATGAGTTGGCCACAGGAAGATGGATGCCTGGAGATCGAGTTCAGATGCCATTATTAAATAAGACTGATTCAGATGGTGATGAGGAAGAGATGATAGAAGGTGAATTGGTGGAGAAATATCCATTTTAATTATTTCATTCAATTGCAGTTTTGATGTTTATTTCTGTTATTGTTTAATATAATGGGGTATGATTAAGGGGGAAATGGAAAATGTAACTCAGAATGTGGAATAATGTGAAGCTGTGAATTTCACATCTACATATCAGACTGCTGAGTTGTATTGGATGTTGTTTGTATCTGTTGTGTTTGCAAAAGACACTGGGTGGTGTTGTCTTTTCTTTCTTTTTAGAAAATATTGGGGGAAAGACCACTGTGAGGGTGAATGATTGTTCAGGGATCCCGATGTGTTGAAGGGATTCAGAAACTGGAGCATGGACAATAAGGATGGATGGGAAGACTCTGAACAAGGACAATGCGATAAAATGTTCAGATCTACCATCGACACTACCCTGAGAGTCGACCTGCTGAGGAGCTGCAGGATGATACATTTTTATGTCTTCTCTTATATATATAGATGTTTGTATAATATTGGGTTTTGTTCTATTATATGGTGATCTGTGATAGACAATAATTTGATTTAAGGGACAAATATATTGGGACCTCAAATGTTTTCTATTTTTGATGCTTAGGGAGATTGGGTCTAGGCAGGGAAAGGTCCATTGGAAGGTCCAATGGGTCGACCAGCCTGAATTTGGACACTGTTTTGATTTTATTTACTGAGGTTTCGATATGTATTTGTTTAACTTATATCTCTATACAGATTGTTTGATTCCTTCTTTTAATTGGGCTAGAGTATTGTGTGGTCTCCTGAGGCAGATGGGGAGAATTTTCTTGTCTAGATTGTTTGATGGACACTCAGGGAAGATAGCTGCCTGACAGGTTTTTTTCACTCTCTCACTCACATAAACTTGCTGTATTGTTAAGGTTATGTTGTAGAAGGAAGTGTTGTTTGCCGCAATTGTAAACGTGTTTTGCTCTTTTTCGAGAGACTGTGTAAGTCTCAAAGGGGGGAAATATGTGGTATCGCAAGATCCCATATCTGGTGTGTCATCGTAAACATCCTGAGGTATGTTTGGTCAGAGACCCCAGGGTCAAAGGTTATGGTAAAAAGTTGAGGAGATCTAAAGTATTGTCTGTGATTAAAGGTTTCCATATGTTTACCTTATGTTAACAAACAACCTGACTATATAAGTGGGTATTCAGAGCTGTTTCGGGAGATTCACATTGGTTCTGAATCCTCACCAAGCAGTCCATGGTGCTTGTCTTGACGCTGAACTTCTTGTAATAAACCTCTATATACACAAGCAAGACGGTGTCAGCGGAGATTCCTTCATCATCTTCACATCATCACTACTCAAGAAACAACAGTGTATCCCCTGGTCCTGGGTTCACTCACCAAGTGCGTATGTGTGTGTGGTTGTCGCATGTGACTGGGGTGACTTTTGTTTTGTTGGGATCCCTCACACCCTATGTGACCCATCTCCCCACCTGTAAGCCTCAGCACACTTGTGTTACCCTCCTCCTATCTCCCTGTGTGTGATGTTTTTATTATTGTATTTCACCAGACATTTTGTTATAATTAAATAAAGCATTTAGTTTTTTCTCCCTTAGTGTTGTCAGTGCCTCCATGGTTGGGATACAAGTGAACAGAGAGGTCACGTCATAAGAAACCATGGTTTCATCAGACTCCATTTTAAGGTTGCAGATTTTGTCTATGTCTATGGAGTTTTGGATGTGGTATGGGGTGTTGCCTACCAAGCGTGCCAGGATGTTTGTTTTGGTGTCACAGCAAAGGGCTTGAACTTAAGCTACATTGCTAAGCATGGAGCAGTTACCTATAGTTGTTTTGATTACAGCTATAGGGTCAGCTATAAAGAAAAACAAGCTAACCAAAACTGAAGCAGAATGGCTTAGGCTAAAAGTGTCAGCAGCTCTGTCCAGTGCTAAGGCCCCACCTTCCAACCTCACCATTGAGGAAAGGAAAGCTGTAACATCACTAAGCAAAGACCAGAACATCATGATCCTCCCAGCAGACAAGGAGAGATACACAGTTGTTTTCAATACAATGGATTACCACCCCAAGGTCTCTGCACTTCTGAGTGACACGATACATATCAACCTCTGAGACGAGACCCAACTCGTGGGTAAAAAGAAGGCTATAGAATGTTTACAGCAATTACAACCATATATAATACCACCGTCTGTATTCGCAAGACACTATCCCCTGCTCATATGGACTCCCAATACGCATATAACAGACATCCTGGCACCCTTGGTAGGCAATACCCCATACCACATCCAAAATTCCATAGACTTTGTGAACAAAATCTGCTACCTTAAAATGGAGTCTGATGAAACCATGGTTTCTTATGACATGACCTCTCTGTTCACTTGTATCCTAACCATGGAGGCATTGACAACAGTAAGGGAGCATCTAATATAAGATAATTCACTCCATAACAGATCTGGTCTCACACCAGAACACGTTTGCAAACTCCTGGATCTATGTCTGAACACCACATATTTCCAGTTCAATCGCAAATTTTACAGGCAGAAACATGGCTGTGCCATGGGTTCACTACTATCTCCCATTGTGGCCAATTTATACATGGAAGAAGTAGAACCCAGGGCTCTGAACTCCTTAAAAAAAACAAACCACTGATTCAGCTACACTACCGTTCAAAAGTTTGGGGTCACCCAGACAATTTTGTGTTTTCCATGAAAAGTCACACTTTATTTACCACCATGAGTTGTAAAATGAATAGAAAATATAGTCAAGACATTGAAAAGGTTAGAAATAATGATTTGTATCTCAAATAATATTTTTTTCCTTCAAACTTTGCTTTTGTCAAAGAATCCTCCATTTGCAGCAATTACAGCATTGCAGACCTTTGGCATTCTAGCTGTTAATTTGTTGAGGTAATCTGGAGAAATTTCACCCCACACTTCTAGAAGCCCCTCCCACAAGTTGGATTGGCTGGATGGGCACTTCTTGTGTACCATACAGTCAAGCTGCTCTCACAACAGCTCAATGGGGTTTAGATCTGGTGACTGCGCTGGCCACTCCATTACAGATAGAATACCAGCGACTGTCATTGCACCCTCATGATCCTATAATATCATTGGCCTTGCGACAATCCCCCACAGAGGTAAAATACCCTGGATCTCTACACCAGTTTGTCAGACTAGCTCACCCTAGTCAGACCAGCATGAACTGATCAAGCCATTTGGATGAGAGGTGAAACGTCTTCAAAGATCTACAAAGCAAGTCCAGTTGATTTCGATTAAAATTTCCTTGAGATAGCCACTAAGCCTTGTGTCAGTGGTCCCAACATAGAGGAACATAACAAGTTTGACTGAGTCAGTTATTGTCGGAACTTGCCTTGTGGAAGTAAATGTACCCCTGAGTCAGCTCATCAGAACCTTCTCCAGAGAAGATGACCACACTGTCTGTCTTCTCCCTGATGTGTTTTGAGATCAAGTGCATTCCTATAATGGAATAAACAGAACAAATAGAGATAAGTATTTTATTACAAGGAGAAAGCACCTAATTAGGCCTAATTAGAAAGAAGAATGCACCATAATATGAATACACCATAAAGTTAATTCCCAAATATTATTGTAGTGCATACAAGATTGCAATAAAGGTGGAGTGCCAAAGTGCTATGACTACCTGGTCCAGCCAGAGAGTAAACACATTTGTGCTATTGCATATTCATTGAATTAATTATTTTAATGGCACTGGGGTCGAAATTGTTGTGGAATTTAGATGTATGTGTTCTCAAAGACCTTGACTGTCTTCCAGAGGGCAGCAGTCTAAGTGTATGTGTCCAGCGTGGGAGGAGTCATTGATAATTTGTGTGGCCCGACAGAAGCAGTAGTCCTCAAGTGTTGGTAGCTGTTTGCCATTGATGTTTTGCTGTCTTGACAATTTGACTTCACAGAATCACACAAGCATGCCGTACATAAGGATGCTCTCCATGCAATAGATGGAGACAAGCAGATCCTGGAAAAGTGTGTTTTCCTTTGTGTTCATAAAAAGTACAACCACTACTGTGCCTTCTTTACAAGTTCAGTGGTGTTGTGTGTCCATGTGAGATTCCATGAGATGTGTGTGCTCAGGAATTTAAAGGAAGACACGCTTTCCACAATCTCTCCATGGATGAGAACTGGAGCAGGATCTACCTTCTGTTTTTTGAAGCAAACAACCATCTCCTTCGTCTTGGAGATGTGTAGTGTCAGGTTTTTCATCGAACACCATTCAGTCTGCCTCAACACCAAAGTCTGTAGACTGACTGAATGGTGTCCCTGTAGGCAGACTTGTCTCTATCCTGTATCAGGCCAACCAAAGAGGTGTTGTCCGCAAATTGTGTTGGCATGTGGTCGCGTGTAAAAGGCAAACAGAAGAGGAATCAGCATGCAACCCTGCAAGGTACCAGTCAAATTATGCAACCACATTTTTACTGCTTTGTAAATATCCTTATGTTAGCTGTGTTTCTTATTGCACAGAGAGGAGGGGCTATTTACAGACAAAGAAGTTGTCAGTCTGTGTGTTTATGTGAGGGAGAGAGTGGGGTGTGTGGGAAGATGAATAAACTGAATGATGTATTGCAATTTTCAATGACAAAACCCCCCCAAAAAACTCTATGTGGTCATAAGTATTGATATTGTGGTGGTCTGCCAAACATAAGTCAGTGTTTGGGGAACACTGAACTTAAAATACTTTTGTTCAAGCAATTAAATAATTACATTATGCTACTTCCTATATACTGGATATCCTATACATGCCACTAGTTGATGATGCAAATCTGGTTGGTGTCATATGATTTAATATAACACCTGCAATACATCTTATTTCTATAATTTACAGATTATTTAAATGAGAACAAGCAATAAAATTATATTTATAAGCTAAAGCTGAGGCCCTGTTTTGAATCATTTTTCTTGCATCTGTCGAGAAGTGTTGAGATTTCACCAACCGCAAAGTACATATATTACTAATCAATGAATGATGAATGATAAAGAGAGCAATGTAAATTGTTGATTATATGAAATGTTTGAATAATGATGTTGTGGTAATTCGATGAAGATGATGAAGAATCAAAGTTATGATTATAAGTTGAGTGTTAAAATAAGGATTTCAATATATATGGAATTATGTGTGATGATGTAATGAACAAATTAATGATATTTTATTGATGATTTTAAGATGAAAACGAATCAATGAGATGACCTGATAATGATAAAGTAATCAATATCTTGTGATTAATTCAATATCCTAAGAGGATCATAAGTTGTGTTTGATTTAAGCAATGATTTCTTGAGAAGATTTTATGGTTGTGAACAATGTAATATATACTACAAACTCTATCCAGGCGATGCTATTCCTTGCATATACGGGGCTGCCAAAAATTCATAAAGAGGGCGCCCGCTCAGACCTATTGTAAGTAGCATCAACTCTGTGACTTACAACATTGCTAAATATCTTGCCAAAATCCTTTCCCCATTGGTGGGGAGCCCCCCCCACATTAAGAACTCGATGGACTTTACAAACAAAATCCGACAAATAAACCTGGTCCCAGAGGAAACCATGGTTTCATATGACGTGACATCGCTTTTCACTTGCATTCCCACTGGGGACGCAGTACAGTCAGTTAAGAATAAGCTACTACTTGACAACACTCTGTCAGAAAGGACCAACCTCTCACCAGAACAGGTGTGTGACCTCCTTGACCTTTGCCTCAGCACTACTTACTTCCAGTACAACGGTGGCTTCTACAGGCAAAAACACGGCTGTGCCATGGGATCCCCAGTATCCCCGATTGTAGCTAACCTGTATATGGAAGAGATGGAGGCGGCGGCCCTGAGAACCTTCAGTGGCCACCCTCCGAGGCATTGGTTCAGATATGTGGATGACACATGGGTCACCATCAGGAAAAGTGAAGTTGAACCTTTCACAAAACACCTCAACTCAGTGGACAAAAACATCCAATTCACAAGAGAGGATGTCAAAGATAACTGTCTGGCCTTTCTAGATTGCTTGGTGCACATTGAAACTAATGGGGAACTCAACATCAGGGTCTATAGGAAACCCACGCACACGGATCAATACCTCCTGTTTGATTCCCACCACCCACTGGAACACAAACTTGGGGTGATCCGTACGCTGAAACACAGAGCGACAAATATCCCATCCAAAACAGATGGTAAAAGAAGGGAACACAAACATATTCACACTGCTCTTCAAACTTGTGGATATCCAAACTGGGCCTTTATCAAAACAGCTAGAAAGCCCAGGGAGGATAAGAAAGACGAGGACCACAAGAAAAGAAATAATATTGTCATCCCATATGTGGCAGGGGTTGCGGAGAAACTCCGGAGGATCTTTAACACCCACCAGATCCCAGTACACTTTAAGCCCAGCAACACACTGAGGCAGAAGCTTGTCCATCCCAAGGATAAAATTCCAAGGGAAAAACAAAGCAATGTTGTGTACGCAGTGCAGTGCAATGAGGAATGCTCTGACCTGTATATTGGAGAGACTAAGCAGCCGCTACACAAACGCATGGCACAGCACAGGAGGGCCACCACCACAGGCCAGGACTCAGCAGTCCACATTCACCTCAAGGAGAAGGGGCACTCCTTTGAAAACCACAAGGTGCGCGTTCTAGCTAGGGAGGACAGATGGTTTGAGAGAGGGGTCAAAGAAGCCATTCATGTCAAGCTAGAACGACCGTCTTTTGAACAGAGGAGGGGCCTCAGACACCACCTATCACCCACATACAATGCTGTTCTCAGCTCCCTCCCAAGGAGGTGCAGCCGCCGTTCTCACCTGCAGACAGGTGAAACCAAAAACCCCCGAGAGGGCGGGGAGGGTTAACGACCGCCCATCAAAACTAACGACTCTGTTTACATCTAACATGTCGTTTGGTTTCGGGTCTTATGACCATCGTTTCCACCACCTTCCTCCTGGTAGATAAATATCAGTTACTCCCCACCAGACTTTCAGAACTGAAGAAGCCTCTCGGATGAGAGGTGAAACGTCTTCGACTCACACGAGGTTAGTCCAGTTGCTTTATAGCATGAGATTGAAGATGAAGTTAGCCCTAGGTCTGGTCACATCAGCTGGAAATGCTACAATCAGTGGATTTTTCTTGTGGAGCCAAAATAAATTTTCGACAACTTTTCACATAGACTTCAATGTGTGTGAATTTGCACCATTGGCCAATACCAAACTGTAGTGTCCTAACTGGACTTAACTATCCCCCAGTGATACCGAGTGACACCATTCCATCTTACACCACTTTTGTTCTGCTGTCGAAACTTTGCCATTCGAAGGCTGGAGACAGGTGTCCATGGTTACTGTTTGACCCATTGTCGTGTCAGCAATGTGAAGAGTTAAGATGGCGCTACGTGAGCGGCAGCTTGTTACAGCAACTCCGTACTTCCTCACCTATTTTTAGTGTTTTGTAACATTTTTAGTATGTTTCTTTTACTTTTTTCTATTTACATCGGCACTTAAAGCGAGTGCGCAACTATGGATATTCACTTTTTCATTATTGTAGTTTGCGCCTTGCAGTTTATGGAACCTTTGTGTGGCTGTGGGAAACACACTCAACCACGGCTCCATTGTTTACACCCGGGATCAGCTGTTCGCCCTGCGCCGCACACCTCTCCTCGGCGCGGAGAGGCCGGAGAGCTACGGAGGAGGAGAAGAGGCTGCAGATCGGGAGTGAAGCGCAGGGAGCAGAAAAAATGGTATAAGCCATGTCTACTGTCTGTCATCATGGGGAACGTAAGATCTCTCCCCAACAAGATGGAAGAGCTAACGGCACTGACCCAGCTGCAGAGGGAGTACCGGGTATGCAGCCTCATGTGCTTCACGGAGACGTGGCTGAGTGAACTTTCTCCGGACTCACACGTCACCTTGGATGGATTTCAATTACTTCGGGCAGACAGGAATGCAACGGAGAGTGGTAAGAAGAAGGGAGGGGGAATTGCTGTGTTTGTGAATGAGAGATGGTGCCATCCGGGACACATAAGAGTTAAGGAGCAACTCTGCACCAGAGACTTGGAGCTGTTAGCGGTTAGCATGCGGCCATACTACCTCCCGAGGGAGTTTTCACATGTTATTGCTGTGACTGTGTACATCCCCCCCTCAGCGGTTGCTGCTACAGCTACAGATCAGATCCACACTATTGTCTCTCAACTGCAAAACCAGCACCCCCAATCCTTCCTCCTCATCTCCGGTGACTTTAATCATGCTTCCCTGTCCTCTGCTCTTCCCACCTTCACCCAGTATGGGAAATGTCACACCAGAGACACTAAGACTTTGGACCTCCTGTATGCAAACATCAACGATGCATACACATCATCCCCCCTCCCCCCGCTGGGCCGTTCAGATCACAACCTCATCCTCCTAACCACAGACTACACCCCAATGGTGAATAAACAACCCCCTGTGGACAGACTCATGAAGCAGTGAACCGAGGAGAGCAGGACTAGGCTCAGAGACTGTCTCCAGACAACAGACTTGGATGCACTCTGCAGCCCCCACAGCAGTGATATCGACAGCATGACCCACTGCATCACGGATTATATTAATTTCTGTGTGGAAGGCCCTACTGAACAAGAAGAAGAGGGCCTTCAGCTCCGGGGACAAGGAGGAGCTGCGCAGAGTCCAGAAGGAACTCCGGCTAAAGATCAGGCAGGGGAAGGACTGCTACAGGAGGAAACTGGAAGGACGGCTGGAGCAGAGTAACACCAGAGACATCTGGAGAGGGCTGCAGACCATTGCTGGACATGGGAAAGGAGGGAGGAGAGACCAGGCCAGTGGGGACAAGGACTGGGCAGATAAGCTAAATCTATTTTTCAACAGATTTGACCCTTCCTCACCTCTCTCCCTCACCTGCGCTGCCCCCTCACCACACCTCCCCTGCCCTGCTCCCCTCCCCCCAAAGCTCCTCAGTGTGCCACCCTCAACACCAATCAACCAGGCTACCCCTCCCCCCCAAGTCTCTCACCACCCATCATCCCCACACCCTCACCCCAGTCATTCTCCACACACCTCTCCATAACAGATGATCAAGTGAGGAGTCAACTTAAAAAGATCAAGGCAAGGAAGGCCCCGGGACCGGCAGCATCAGCCCAAGACTACTCAAGGACTGTGCTGACCAGCTCTGTGGTGTGCTCAGGCACTTGTTCAACTTGAGCCTGAGTCTGGAGAAAGTCCCAGCCCTGTGGAAGACCCGCGCTCCAAGGAGCCTAACCACTTTAGACCTGTTGCCTTGACTTCTCTCCTGATGAAGACCATGGAGAGGATCTGCCTTCGACACCTGTGACCCCTGGTGGGCACTCTGCAGCTGGACCCCCTGCAGTTTGCTTACTGTCCTGGGATTGGGGTGGACGATGCAGTGATCTACCTGCTGCATAGATCACTGCTACACCTGGAGGACAGCGGGAGCGCTGTGAGGGTCATGTTTTTTTACTTCTCCAGCGCTTTTAACACTATCCAGCCATCACTGCTTAGAGGGAAGATGGAAAGTGTGGGAGTAGATCAACACCTGGCTGCTTGGATTACTGACTATCTCACCAACAGACCACAGTATGTGAGGCTCCATCAATGTGTGTCTGACGTGGTGCTCAGCAGCACGGGTGCCCCTCAGGGTACAATGCTCTCCCCCTTCCTCTTCACCCTCTACACGTCAGACTTCACCCACAACACCACACAGTGTCACATCCAGAAGTTCTCCGATGACACAGTCATTGCCAGCTGTGTTTCCGAGGGAAACAATGTGGAATACAGGACTGTCATCAGGGACTTTGTCAGCTGGAGTGATCTCAACCAGCTTCAGCTTAACACCAGCAAGACAAAGGAGATGATGGTTAACTTCCAGAGGAATGCATCCCCATTTACTCCTGTAAACATCCAGGGATCTGACATAGAGGTAGTGGAAAGCTACAAATTCCTGGGTGTTCACCTTAACAATAGACTGGACTGGACTGAAAACACCCAAGCCCTCTACAAGAAGGGCCAGAGTTGCCTCCACCTGCTGAGGAGACTGAGGTCCTTCGGAGTGTGCAGGACCCTCTTAAGGACTTTTTACGAATCTGTGGTGGCCTCGGCCATTTTCTTTGCTGTGGCCTGCTGGAGAGGAGGCAGCACGGACAGGGACAGGAGCAGGCTCAATAGACTGATCAGGAGAGCGAGCTCTGTCCTGGACTGTACCCTGGACTCTATAGAGGAAGTGTGGGAGAGAAGGACGTTAGCTAAGCTGACATCCATCATGGACAGCATCTCTCACCCCCTACAGGACACTGTGGGGTCCCTGAGCAGCTCCTTCAGCAGCAGACTGTTACATCCACGGTGTAAGAAAGAGAGGTTCCGCAGGTCCTTCATCCCAACCACTGTCAGGCTCCACAACACCTGCATCACCTAAATCTTGTTGTTGGAACTATGGTCACTTGCTCACTACATTTCGTTTCATGCTTTCATATAATATATCACTGTCATATAATCTATTTGCCGTTAAATTTGTTTTACAATTGTTGTACAATTGTTTTCTTGTTTTCCTGTTAGCAATGCTGACAACTCTGTATGTTCATTATGTCTTTTTTTCCACCTTGTTTCTACTGCTGTAACGTATGAATTACCCCCATTGTGGGATTAATAAAGTAAATCTAATCTAATCTAATCTAACATCTAGCAGTTGGCTAACCAGTTAGCTGATAGGCTATATTGAATCCAAATCCAGTATCTACTTATTGAATCCAAATCCTTTCTGAATTCATGATCAAATTTGATTAGGTCTACCTTTCACCATTTGCAAATTAAGTTAAAAATAACAAACTTAAACATTCAAATGAAAAAATAATTATTATTAGTTTAGTTATTAGACTGATTAATATTCAAAAGCAAATCGTGTTACAATTTTGAAATGAGCTGAGCAACAGAAGATGTTAAATGCTGACCTGACACGATAAATAGCAGCTGTACTCTTTCCCTAATTTTTCCTGAGGTTCTTGATTTCGATATTAGTCCTATTTCAAAACCATTAGTTTGACATGGTAATATGATTTAGAGTCAGTCTTGAGGGACATTCATTTACAAGAACAATGACATGGAACAGATGGCAAATGAACCACCATCACTCTGTGGAGCAACAACACGACTCTGGCATGTCAAGAAAAGCACAAGATGTGACCATCAAATTTGTTCAGGATGACACAAAAGCTAGAAATGGTTCGGTGTAATCTCACACTGTGATGGCCTCAAGGGGTAGTCTTATCTGCTTGTGTTTTTTTTTCTCGCAGCGCTCCCTTTGTTTCAGGGACTTGATCATTGGAGCTTAGACCTTGCCAGCTAGGAAACACCACTGAGCAGTCTGGGCTCATTTATTATGAAATCCTGCAAGATCTTCTCTCTCTATTCCCCCTGGTCTGCTGACTGACCTTATCCTCTGTTATCTGTTATTTGTGTTTCACACTCATACACTCTCTCTTTCCACTTACACAGACACTGGATGCATAGTGATCTGCTGACAAACACACCTTATTGTATAATGGTTAATTACCTAAATAAAACATTTTCATTATTTACAAACTGTTTGGGTCTCTCTCTTTTGCTACAAACGTCCAAGCCAAATTGGGACAACACATGAAGGGAAACAGCTGTGATAGTCAAGACTGTGCATAAAATATTGTCATTAAAGAATGATGTAACCAAGGGGTGTGCCTGGATAAACAGGTTTTCCAAGGCAAAGTGGATCTGCAGATCTCCTCAAAAAGGACAGACAATTCAAACAACCTGGTTAAAAAAATGTAATGCTAATCATTTAATACAGGCAGCACAAGATTTGAAGAAAAAAGGAAAATGGAAAAAGTGCAATATTTTGTTTCCTTTATATTTATATTTTGCTGTCAAAGAATGGTGTAACAAACTGCCACAAGAGCCACAAAGACAGCAGACTTTTAAGTTACCTGACAGCAGACAGCCAATTCTCCTGTTAGCCATCAGACGTTTCCTTACAGCATTCTCAAACAGGGTTCTAATGTTGATTTTCACAGTTTCCTCATCAAAACCTGTGGAGACAATACTTTTTTAAAAAAATAAAAAATGAGTAAATTAATGTTAGTTAATGATGAACAGCTACATACTTGTAGGTATTCGCTCCAGCATGTTGTAAACAGCATGAGAAGGCTCTTGTGTGCAGTAGTGAAACTGCTTCATTTGAATAGACTGGACTTTGCCATTCTGCTTCAAATCAAAGGCCTCAAAGTGCCCAGGAAGAAAAGGTTCAATGTTGGCAGGGGTGGCCATTGAATGTGTAATGTCTGTAAGGCCTGTGATCAAAATAACAATGAGCAGTGCTGAAAAAGTGTAAAACATTTTGTATTTTATTAGTTTTTACACAACATTATAATAGACCCAGAGGGGTAATAATCTATTACATTACCTTTTGCTTCTGAGCAGACTGCAAGAAGGCCATCATCTGTGAGGAGTTTGAACAAAGGCCGGACCCCATATGTGTCCCTTCCCAAAAATACTTTTCTGTTGGCAGTGTCCAACAGAATGAAAGCAAACACACCATCCAGGAGAGAGGCCATCGTCTGGATGCCGAAGCGGTCATAAAGGTGGAGCAATATCTCACCGTCCACTTTAGTCTGATGATCAAACTCAAACTGCTTCCTAAGCTGAAAGAACATTGGCGGGATAGTGCACAAGGGGTTCATTTAGTTTTCTGGTCTCTTCACATAAAAGTTCATTACTTTCCGTTACATAATACTGGATTAGACAAAACCTGCAATATTCTGGCATGGGCAAATTTTGGTTGTTTCCATACTCTGGTTTCAGTTGGACCTTGCTGTCACTTCAGATTATCTATCCATTGTGGTATTACATCTAAAGCCACGTTTGACATGTATTGTGCAACACCGCCATTTTCTCTGCAAAATATTCAACAAGTACAGCAGTCACCTTGTCACCATTGATAAGAAGCTTGTCTTTCGTTTCACTATCTTTCACAATTTCAAGATTTTTCAAAATTCACCAAGAAGGTTTTAACTATCAATGATAGGTGTTTTGAGCTAGTCATTTACAGCACATTACAGCAAGTGTTCCCTTTAAGTTGTATCACTTTTTCGCAGAAATATAGAGCACTTTGAGGTTTTAAAGCTTTCCGCTTGAGGAACTTTGATGTGAACCTCAGTACTCTAGGACAACATTCCTCTGTTTGTATATATGACTGTTTCAGCAGTATGACAGTATAACTATGGCATTGAGCATGTTCTGTTATCCAGAGACATCTGAGACATATCCTTACCGTGTCATTATTGTAAATTTCTCCATTGTAGCAGAGCCACAGGAAAGGAAACTTCTTGATGCGTAAGGGTTGCATACCATACAGTTGGTCCACAATAGCCAACCAGTGGAAGCCAAAGCAGCAGTTTGTGAAGCAACTGACATTCTCAAACCGGAAGGCATCAGGGCCCCTGTGAGCAATCTTCATGGCTCTAGTGCACTGAACTGACAGGCACTCATCACTGCCAAATAAAGCCCAGATACCACACATTTCACAGCTGTGAAAGATGGATAGAAAAAGAAGACAGACAGATATAACATTGTCTGTCTTCATATGCAGTTTATTATCATGCAATGATAGACTAAGAAATGCTTAGAAATATGTTTAGTATGGATTTCTCAAATCAGCTGTGAACCAAATTAAAGACACCCCAGATATACTTACCCCAACATGATGGGTTATTGCAATAGACACAGTTCAATAATGTGGTTGTACTGTTATACAGCTGATGAATTACAGAGAATCAACTACACATTGTGCATAAATAGGACCACTCTATTCTGCAGTCATCCTTTCCCCACTGTCTACACTCGGATGACACACATCCACAATGAGTTTTAATAGCTATTAAAGCTTGTGCAGTCTCCCTGAGGTCCAACAAACAAAAGGCATTGCGCACTGTCGATCAAACAGAGTTACATTATTTTTGCACGAGATACCAAGAGGTATATAAATAATACAGCATTACTGCTTCACATTCAAAATGAAATGCACCTGAGCAGCATGCAGCCTGGCTCATATGTTGGACATGGGACTGAATGTCAGTGTGTGACGGTCAGCGTACAGTGTTATATTAGATCTTGTGAAAACTTTTACCCACTGACCTTCATTCACCAACTTAAATGTAGAATATTCTTTCATTGGATAAAATACATGCCTCCTCAGCAATAACACTGAATACTTTAACACTGTATAAGCTTTAAAGTTACTAAAAGTGTATGGATGTGAAGTGTAATTCATTGTGCTCATATTTAACAAGCTGATAGGGTGTACAGTTTTCATTTTTGTTCCTGTTATAATATTTCCCTTGTATCAAGGACACCTGACACTGATCTCCATTTTAAAATAGTCTGCAGCTCATCTTTTATTCCCACCATCTTCATCCAGCTCATGGTGTTTCATGCCCACCAACATGGGTGGGTGGAGGTTTACAACATGATGAAATATTCTGCTACTATTTCTGAGATGTTGACTGGTGAATAATGTGTACAATGAACCACTTCAGAATTAGTCAACAGTGCTCCATATGCCTTCTTTCTTTTTTGTAATAACCTCTTCAAGGAAATTTAAATAAATAATGTCTGCTCTAAACTCCATTTGTGTGCTATTTCTGTCCAAACTACAACAATGTATAAAGACTAACACAGACATTTGGTCTTTGCACTTACCTTGTTCAAATGATTCCTGTTGAAATGATAAGGCTGAACCAGTTACAGTTCTCTCAAGTATGTGTGTGTTGCTCAATCCCCAACTCTGCCTCAGCATGCTGAGACAAATCCCTGTCACTCACTACCCAGTCAGGAATGACTGTGGACAAATAGTGTTTTTTTCTAAGGAAGCGTCATGGAAAATGAATGCTTATTATTTTACTACTTGTTCTCATTTGAACTCATCTCTCCAGCCTTGTTTTGAAAATATTGAGCAAATGCCTGTCTGGGCAAGTCAGAAACAGACTCAGACACGGCATTCCAGCTCCATGTCTTGACATGTCTAGACCAAGGTTTCATACCCAGTGTTCCAGTCTTCCTATAAACAGTACACACACTTATCACTCTTTATCACATTCCTTCTGACCACTTGAATACTCAGCTCTATCAGCTCTGATCCTTTCTGCAGAAAGCCTATTAAACATTGGCAAAGCTGATCCTAAACTTAATTTTAATATTTTCTCTACAGAGAGGCTCCTAACTACAATGGTGTTTTGGGGCAATCTTTAGAGAAAAATAATATGAGACTTTGAGAATAAACTTGCAATTTTATGACTAAACTTGTAAAAAGAGTTGTTTTATTATGAGAAGTGGTAATATGAGGGATGCTGAGCAGCTTGTGAAGTTGCAGTTGTTTCACAAATAAGGAGCTACTGAATCTTTTGGCACATCAGCACCACATTATCATAAGCATCGGGACCTTGAAAATACATCTGTTCAGGAGAAAGAACCACATGGACATCAGTGGGCTATTCAAAAAGGCTTTTTAGTTTTGAAAGAAACAGTGAGACCAGTTGTCATATGTGGCCACAAAATAAGCAGACTGACTCCAGTCTGCATGAGCTTGATTTGCTTTTTATTACCAGATTGCAAACTACAAAACTGTTGTATGACTTGATGACATCACAACTTCTTTTTTTTACCTGCCCTGCCCAGCAGCTCAGGTATGCAGAGAGAGATCTGGATATCCTTACAGTGCCAGGCAGATTTGCTCTACAAGATTTGTCATGTACCATGCTCCACCTATTGCATGGTTAAAGTTTATTATGTATTACAGTTTTTAGCTACCTTGTTCGAATTTTGGAATAACTGGTGGAACTGGACCGGACAGGGGGGCAGAAAGGACAGAGAGAAGGAGGAGAGGAAATGACAACTGCAACAATGACAACAACAACCATGACAGTTACAATAATAACAATAACACTGATCACTATAGCAGCCATACTACCAACACATACAATGTTATTAACAGTATGATCAGATAAGGTGCAACTTTGAATGTGTGTGTAGGTGTGCCTGTGTGTAGGGCATGTGTCTGTGGATGTATGGGGTGCTTGTGTTGGTGTTGTGTGTGTAAGTCCCTATATGTGAGTGTGCATGTGTACAAAAGCTTGTCACTGGATGTTGTTGGGTACTAACCCAACAACATCAGAGTCACCCCGGGCAGTAGCAAGGCAGGGGGCAACAGAATGTTGATGGCCCCACAGGCTGGAGGGAAACCCAAGCCCCCTCATCCATGCTGTGATTTTCCTTTCAAAGTTTGAATTCTTCTCTTAGTTTCTAAAAAATACCCTATTTTCATTTTGATTAACATTGCTGATGCTTGCAAAACATGAACAGAGAAACCCTATCTCCATATGATGGACATTAATTTGCCAGTTGAGCATCTTCCATGAGCAAAATGACCTCTCTGTTAATCTGTGAAATGAGTTAAGCCTGAGCCGATGGTGGTGGTCCTGGTGTCCTGGGTGGTGGCTTCCCCCTTCCCTTTTTGTGTGCTGTGTATCCCCTAGTCCTGGGTTCCCTCACCAAGTGTGCATGCGTGTGTGGCTGTCACATGTGATTGTGGTGATTTTCATGATGTTGAGATCCCTCAAACCCTGTGTGACCCATCTCCCAACCGGTAAGCCTCAGCACTGGTTGTGCACACCTCCTCCATGTCCCTGTGTTTGTATTTTGTTATAATAAAATAAAGCATTTTTTTTCTACTGGAACCACATCTCCTGCCTCCCCTGTTGAGCAAACCTGATTGCCTTAAACTGGGTGCTGTCCCAAGGTGGCATTGTCTGGCATCCAATCAGGCATTTTTCTTGTTTGGCCACTTAGATGGAGAGGTATGTGATGAGATTAAATTCCATTGTAGTGTGGAGCTGGAGGACAAAGACAAAATCATCACTGTGTAAGAGGAGCTTTACGGTTGTTCTGACTCTTATGTAACTTCCCAACAGGAAGGTGAGACCCTGCAAGAGCTTTCCCTTGCATTAATGAGTCTGATGGCGTCAGTAAAATGGCGCTCACCTAGCAGCATGCCAAACACAGAAGTCTTGCTGGGTGACCAGTTTGTGGAGTGTGTTCTTGGTGCCCTCCGCTGTAAATTAAAACAGTTTGTGGGCAGGCAGCCTACTACTGTATCACTTGAGGTTAAGGGTGCGAGGCGATCAGGTGGGAGCGTGAGGGTTTTCCTGGAGGCATTAGGGGCAGAAGTCACTCTGTTCCTTCAGTTCTGGACCTGCATTATGGAGTTCAGAGTAGTCCTCAGATGATGGCTAACTCACCTCATACATCTGAACTGTCACTGAGGGCTTTTTCTGCACTTTTTTCAGCACTTTGAAGCTTGGGGTCAACAGAGACTCAAATCTTGTCACTGGATGTAGCTCAGGGAAGCTAATGGGTTGGCAATCCCCTAAATTGGCTACTTGGAGCTAGGTACTGAGCTCTCTAGTAAGTTGATGCCACGGTGTGGGGTGTTGGTGGTTAAGGACCCCCCTGTTGGTGGTTCCTGGTATCTTAGGAATGAACATCGTTCGGAAATGTTACTGCAACACTTGACCTGCCCTCTGTTTCTGATGCCCCATAGTCCATTTTGCAGTGCTGCAAAAGTGCCATCAGGTCAGTGTCCCTCCACCTGCTTCAGGTCGGGTCAAGGTGTGCGGCAGGAAAGCTTGTCGTATCCTGGGTGGCGTGATGAAGGCCGTCACGGCCACATGCTCACAGCAGTACTCTGGTACTATGGTGTTGTTTGAGCCCTTGGACTTGCACTTTGGATGAGGTTAGTGTAGCTAGCCTGTCCGCCGGTGTTTCTGAGGTGCCATCTGGTGTGGCCACTGTGGCGTCCCGGTCAGTTCCTGAGTCTGTGCTGGATAAGTGATGATTGACTACAGGCCCCTGAATAGCAAGACAAGAAAAGATGCATTCCCTCTTCCTCACATCAAGGAACCCCTTGACGCACTGACAGGTGCTCACTGGTTTTCCACTATGGATTTAGCCAGCAGATACAAACATGTTCCAGTCACTGAGGCCGACTGGTGTAAAATGGCTTTCTGCACTCCTTTGGCCTCTTTGAGTGGAACCACATGCCCTTTGGACTCTGCAATTTCCTCAGCACCTTCCAGACACTGATGCAATTGATTTTTGGTGACCAGCAGTGCCAGCTTCTGTATCTCATTGACATTGTGGTTTTCTCTGCCAACGTCGAGCAACACCTGGAGAGGTTGGAGATGGTGCTGGGGTGGCTGTGGCAAGAAGGCCTCAAGGTGAAGCTCTCAAAGTATGCCTTCTTCCAGCACAAGGTGGAGTACTTAGGGCATGTGATTTCCTACAAGGGTGTCTCCACAGATCCCAGCAAGGTGGAGATGGTAGCCAATTGGCAGCCTCCCACTACCATCTCTGAACTGCGGTCATTCCTTGGCTTTGCCAGTTATTACCATCGGTTCGTGGAGAGGTTTGCCAAGTTGGCTGCCCCTCTACACAAGCTGGTTGCAGAGTGTGGAGGCACGAATTTGAAGAAGGGGTCAGATGGAGGAGTCACTGGGCACTGGATGGAGCTGGATGGAACACCAGAGCTTTTAGGCACTCAAGGGCAAGCTCACCACTGCATCAGTGCGTGCATATGCTAACTTTCCCCTCCCTTTTATTCTGGAGGTGGATGCCAGCTATGGTGGCTTGGGGGCTGTACTTTCACAGGAGTAAGGAGGCAAGGTGTGGCCCATTACTTATGCCAGCAGAGGTCTTAGGCCCAATGAGTGCAACATGCTCCATGAAGTTGGAATTCTTGGCACTGAAGTGGGCTATGACTTTGAAATTTAGGGAGTATCTGCTTGGCAACAAGTGTGTTGTCTTCATAGACAACAATCCCCTCAGTCAACTGTCATCTGCCAAGCTTGGTGCCACAGAGCAGCACTGGGCAGCCCAACTTGCAACTTCCGACTTTGAAATTAAGTACTGCTCTGGCAGGAGCAACAAGAATGCTGATACTTTGTCCCATCAGCATCCACCTGGTGTGCAGGACATGGAAGCCATGTTCCCTGGCAGCTTGCTCCCCAAACCCTTGCAGCAAGCCCTTGAGGTGCAAAAGCCTGGGGCCACCCAAGCTGCTGTCATGGCCCTGACTCAGCACACACCCTCTGACATCTGCATACGTCAGCAAGCCAACCCCGTCATTGGTGAAAACTTGGCATTCTGGGAGCAGAAGCGACAACTATGAAGAGCACAAGTGGCTGTCTCAACCTGCTATGCCACTGTGACATTGAGGCCGCTTGGTCGAGAGAAGTGGGGTCCTTTACTGCCAGGTCTTTCACCCTGACGGTGCCGAGGCTTTGATGCAAAAGGCCCATTCCGGGTTGTGCACCCCTCACCCTATCTCCCTGTGTGTTTGGTGTTTTTATTATTGTATTTTACTGGACATTTTGTTATAATAAAGCAAATAAATAAAGAATTTTGTTTTTCTACTAGAACCACATCTCCTGCTACCCCTGTAGAGTGAACTTGAGTGCCTTAAATTGGGTGCTGTCATAACTATTTCCTTGGGCGAAATTCCTAAGGTGGCACTGTCTGGCTGTTTCTGGTGATTGGTTAATGGATATTATTTATCAATAACCCTGTATCATTCACGCCTCGTGTCGTCATACTTTTATTAAGGCAAATCTATTCATGCAAAAGACATAGAGCTGTTTGCTAATTGGACTATGTATATTCTAAAGTGTACCTGGGTATTGATAGTATATCCGTGCTTGCCTTTCAATTCAATGTGTTTACATTTAACTAAAAAGAAGCAATGCATGGAAGAATGTAATGTATGTTTGTTGTATAATTATGTAGTGATCAGCACAGGTTGTTATATTTGCTGTAGATATGCAGGTAGAAGATAAACAGAGGCTACAGTCAAGAAAGCTGCACCTTACAAAAATTCCCACCTGTATTGCATATTGATAGCATTGTTGCCATAACATTTTGTGCAATTTTAACCTTTTGTAATGTACAGCAGAAATAATGTTCAAAACGTAAGACAAATGCTTCTTTGTCTCCAGTTTCACAATTCATCTCTGGTGTGGATCTATCATACATGCAAGACTCTAAGAAGCTGCAGAGGCTCTGCAACTCTAGTTTTGTGTGCTGTGTGACAAAAGAGGTATCAGTGCAGTGCTTGATACTATGGCTCTCCCTGTAAACCCTTTGTAAGCCATAACATTACCAAATGATGTACTAATTTAGAAAATAGGCTGCTGTCCATATGGCAGACCAGTAAACCCCACCAAATGCATACTTTTTCCAATGAGGGTTTCTTTGTTGTTTTGCTATTTTGCATCACTTACCATGTACAGTAGCTCTCAGTGCTCACTGTGAATGGAAACTAGACAAGAGAGGAAAAACATATCCGTTTAACTAGTTTCTATAAATGCACTGTCCTGTGAACACACATCGTTAACTTAGATAGCACAGGCTAATAATAATGAAAACAAAGTCCCTAACTAACTTTTTTTGTTTGGAAATATAATGAAAAGCAGATGTGATTTTGAGGTACCCTGGCCTGTTGGAGGGGGACAGACAGATCATATAACATCTGTGCTCTGATGATCAGTCGGTGTAGAACTGCATCTTGGCAAAAGGATGCAAACTTTGTGCTTTTGCATGGATCAAAATGTTTAGTTATCCAACATTAGAGGAATTAATTGGATAATAAGTTGTTAATTAAATTAAATGGCGTAAATTAGCATAAATCTTTTGGAAATAGTGAACAACAGAACAGAATTGCAACTTAAACACGTTTGCTCAGCAAGCAAAGCTGCTTATTAAATTAAATGATATTACCTGTTAATGACAGCATTGCACACACACAGTGGGTGACAGGAGGCTGCTATGAGACTCCTCTCGCCCTCATTTTGTAGGTTGCCACATAAAATTTTTAGGTTTTCCTCGTAAATTTAGGAGACCCCTGAAAAGGTGTTATGCAGGGCTTGCGTGCCTTCCTTTTTCTGCGGATTGTGCTCAGTCTATGAGGAGGTCTTGACATGGGGCAAAGGGGAAGTACATGAGACATGTATGACGTGGTCCAGCACATGCCACACCCCTTCCAGCAAGTGATGGTTAACAACTCGGGTTCCAGTAGTGGATCAATGCTATAAACTCACTCACCACCCTTCATCTTGGGCTATAATCAACAGCTTGCCACTTTTTTGTAGCAGGTAACAGTTGTTACAATGTTACACACCAGATGTGTTGTTCCTGGTTTCCCTCAAGCATGGAGTTGGTTTAAGGTGCTCCACTCCTTGGATTCCCTTGTTTTTGATAATTCTGTGTTACTGTCCAAAATCTTCTCTCCTACGTCAGACATTTTTTATTTTGCCTTCACTGCTGTATTTGGTCGATGGTCTTGAGCTCTAATCCAGATGAGCTGTCCGACACAAAATAGGATTTTCGTCTGGTGGTTCATTCTTGTCCTTGAGGCACTGCCTCACTTACTTTGAGATGAATGGGAATTGGTGTAGCTCCTATGAAGGGGAGGGCTTAGTAGTCTTATACATAGTCATTTTCCAATGTTTAACACCTTGAACTGCCAATCTTTTTTGCTACAATTCTTACTAATCCAGCCCTTAACCAGTACAATGGTTTGCTGCATGACACTGTTTGTCTAAAGGTGCATAGAGTGACAAGTAGATCCTCATTACTCCATGGTATTGACACGGTCACCTGGGCATTCTTAAAATGTGTCTTGTTGTCTGTGCATACCTCCTTCGGCCCTCCGAAGTTTGCCACACACCTGGTCCAGCGTGCTGTCAACGCTATTGCCATTAGCATTCCAAACAGACGTGACAATCATATACCCAAACATAGAGTCCACAAGCATCAAGAGGTATTTTCATCATTCTTTCCTGTCACTCCCATTGGGCCATCTACATCCATGCACACTGATTCTCAGGGCATGGTGATCTTTATAGTAAGACCAGTCACCCTCTACCCTCATCTTCCTGCATAGTACTGACCACATACTTCATAGTTTTTGATGATATGATGATTTCGAGAATCCAAAGTTGTTTCTTTTCCAACTCCTTCCATGTAGACAATGTGTTTTTGTGGCTTAGTGCTACATGTATGACTTGCAACAGTTCCGCCATGGAATCTTCTAGGACCACCCTTCCCATGGGTCCCACTTCTTGATTGAAGACAATTTTCCTTTGCTGCACATAGTGGTTCATGTTCAGCTGCAACTTGACTATTTTCTTCCATGGACTCAATTAGCTACTACTGAAATGGTGAGGGCTTTTCTGAGAGGTTCAGCATGGTAAAAGCTTTCTGATGAATCGATGAACCTGGCTCTGGGTTATGACTACATTGCTTTGGACATGAGCAAATTCTTTTAGAGCAGGGGTTCTTAACCATTTTGACCTTGGGGCCCAACCTATCCAGTACAGAGGGGCCCGGGGCACATTCAAATATTAACACTGAATTAGTGATCTTACTCTTGATTTGATTTGTCTTCAATAACTACATCTAATCCACTTATATTTTAACAAGCCTAAACCTTGTAAAATGGCATAAATCCATATACTTAAAGAAATTATTTATCATTCAAACATAAATGAGCTTATACAACAACATGCCGAACAGGCTATCAATTAATGGAACTGATCAAGCTGCTGAAAGAACAAGGCTCAAGTCAGGCTTATTAATATAAAAATAAATACAGTACTTCTCAACTTTACTACAGCAAAAAGGAGGGACTCATAAAAACTGAAAAAACTGGACATGTGATAAATAAAATTATGGGGTGATAAAGTAAATACATTTAAAATAATATTTTTCTTAAATCAATAAAATTGAAGTAAAGTGCAAATGAAAATACAGCCTTAGAATCTGCAAATGAAATTAAATTTATGTTTTTATGTTTGCATGGCAGAGCCAGAAGTTGCTCTTCATATCAGTGACAAATGAACAATAAGTCACAAATCGATTTTCTGACATGCTACAACTCCATTTTTATGTTCACCACTTAATGAGACACTTGGCCTGCCTCTCACACATGGTCAGATCCAGTCTAGGTGGAATGGAGGAAAGACAAACGCTTTAGAGTTACCTCCAGTGTGAGTCTTTTTCGGGCTTTGGTCTTAGTTGTGGACACAATGGAAAATGCTTCATTCACACAAGTATGTAGTTGTAAATGGGAGAAGGAGTCCCACAGCCCTTAGTGCTAGACATGGGTACTCTTTTGAGACAGCGATCCAGAAGGAGCCCAGGTCCAGTTTGTCCTACTGCAACTTAAAAGTGCTGTCTGTGGAAACTTCCAGAAGCTGGGGCTGTAGATGTGAGGGCAAAGCTACATCATGTCCAGTAGGATCCACAGAAAATGGATTAAAAATCCCCTGGTTTCAGTGCTTCATTTGACAGCACTGACATCACTCAACACACTGAGCCCTCAGCTCTGCTTTGTTGCCCCCATTCACAAAGCCACACTTAATGAAGTCAGGATTGTACTTGCGCAAAAATTTGGCCTTTTTGCAGGGGTTGGCATCAATTTCGTTATCATTTTTTCACACACCACTGACACACTCTGATGGTGCAGGACAGCACGAAAATGGCTCCAACACTGAGCTGAACCTGACATAAAGTCCAACATTCTGTTGCCATGGCAACTGAGCGGGTCACACGACTCCCTTCCTCAGCACCACCAAAATAATGCTGAGGTGAAGGCTCCCCTCCTGGCTTTTTACGACTCTCCAAAAGAGAAGTGTGTTGTATTCATCACATGATCTCCATCTTAATTTTTTTTATTGGAACTTCGGACTCAGCGCCACATGCAACACATTGCATAGCAGAATTTTTCTATCCTGTACAATATTGGGCAATTCAAACGAATGCCTTGAAGCTAACCCTGGGTCCCTTAGCTTGTCATGCTCAAGCTAACTAGCAAACTTGTGTGTATTGAACTCAATGATACTTTTGTTGGAACCGTTTGTATTTGCAGTTGCAGTAGAATTTTCAGGCCTCTGGAGTTGCAGCAGCAGAGTGAAATTATAGCACTTGGCGGACACCTACAAACTATTGGATACTGATGAGAGAGCCAGTAACAGACACACACTCACCATCCCCTCTCAGCCAAGCAATATAGGGACATCAGAGGCTCAAGGTCAAGACTGTGAGGAGTCTCTGCTCCTTCCTTAAAGTCCTCAAAGTCTTCAGGGAAGCTGACTGTTAAATCATCAGCAGGATCTTGGAGGAGGTCATCTACATTAACCAGAGCAAGTATAGCAGCAGCATGAGCACAGGCAGAAGCTCAGGCCCCAAAAACCAAATTAGCCTATGCTGAGAAAGAGATGAACATCAAGGTTGAAAAGGGTCACTTATCAGCAACCCTTGATGTGCTTCAACTCCAGAAAGAAGCTGATGCTGTCATGACCAAAGCAGAGGTGATGGGGTCTGCTGCTGCTCATCTTGACGTTGCAGAACCAAGTGCAGAG
Source organism: Psettodes erumei (assembly GCA_016785225.1). Taxonomy (NCBI): domain Eukaryota; kingdom Metazoa; phylum Chordata; class Actinopteri; order Pleuronectiformes; family Psettodidae; genus Psettodes; species Psettodes erumei. The sequence goes on along the minus strand of JAFBJZ010000894.1, from coordinate 176,762 downwards.
TTTGAATTCTTGCCTACCTTGCATACCTCTTGGCAACCTAAGAGCAGCAAAGTGACTGATTACATGAATAAACACAAGTTCACTGATGTTAGGCCAGTGTAACATGTGGTCACCAATCTTTACCTCACAGGGGCACCATTTGTTGGAGCACCCTGTGTTGGGTTTGCCTACTAAGGGCACTAAACATTGGGGTCTAGCTATCTGAAATAATTAATAATTATTAAAATAATAATTATTAATTATTAAATAATTGTATCTAATACAATAGATCACCTCGGGGCACCACCCTTTTGACAAGGGAAAGATAGCCAATTTATTAAATCAATCTCATAAATAGGACTAAATTGTCAATTTGGAACTTTGATTAATAATTAATTTAATAACTAGAACCAAAATTACCAGATTAGCAACTAGTTTAGGCAGAAGGAATTTGGAATTCTTGACCATGTGGAGGTTGGCGGAATTCACTCTTGTGCAACATTACGTTTTTCCAAGATGGCGCCACGGTAGGCAGCCTCTGTTTTCCTGCATTTTTTTGTGGTTTAAGTTCTTTTCCCGACTCTCTGGGTCGTGTCATTCCTTGTTTTGTTCCTAAAACACTACGGACCTGCTAAATTTAGGAAGAGGAGTAGCATGTCTTCTACTCCTTTTGGGACTTTTCGTCACCAGATCGGCGGAACCTGTGAGCCACCCCATTGTTTACAGCCGGGATCAGCTGTTAGCATGGATCAACAGGAGGGTACTCCCGGAGGAGCGACCCGAAATTCCAAAGGAATTACGGTGTCGGAGAAGGGGCTGCAGGGCTGGAGCGAAGTACCGGGATAGGAGGAGACGGTACAAACCGAACATTCCATCTATTCTTATGGGTAACGTAAGATCTTTACCCAACAAGATGGAAGAGCTGATGGCGCTAACCAGACTGCAGTGGGAGTACCAGCAGAGCAGCCTCCTGCTGTTCACGGAGACTTGGCTCACGGACCACACACCGGACTCCGTTGTAACTTTGGATGGCTTTCAACTGGTGAGAGTGGACCGGAGCAGGAGGGAAAGCGGTAAGAGGAGAGGTGGGGGACTGGCGATGTACGTGAATGAGAGATGGTGTAACCCAGGACATATCACCGTGAAGGAGCAGCGCTGTACCAAAGACATTGAACTGAGCAGTTAGCATTTGGCCATACCACCTGGCTTGGGAGTTTTCACATGTTAATGTGTTGACTGTGTGCATCCCGCCCTCGGCCGATGCTACGGCAGCCTGCGAGGACATTCACACCACTGTCTCTCAACTGCAGACGGCACAACCACAGTCACTTATCATTATCTCTGGGGATTTCAACCATGCTTCACTCTCCACCACTCTTCCCAACTTCACCCAGTATGTTGATTGCCACACAAGAGACAATAAAACCTTGGACGTGCTGTTTGCCAACACAAAGGAGGCTTACAGCTCATCATCCCTCCCCCCGCTTGGCCACTCAGACCACAACCTGGTCATCCTTCACCCCACCTACACCCCCATGGTAAAGAGGAAACCCCCCACCAAGAAGGTGATAAGGATGTGGTCTGAGGACTGCAGTGAGGCCCTGAGAGACTGCTTCGAATGCACAGACTGGCAGGAACTCTGCAGGCCCCATGGTGAGCACATTGACGCCCTCACCCACTGCATAACGGACTACATTAACTTCTGCGTGGAGAACACTGTGCCAACCAAGAAGGTGCGTTGCTTCTCCAACAACAAACCATGGGTGACCCTGGAGCTGAAGGCCCTGCTGAATGAGAAGAAGAGGGCTTTCAAATCCGGAAACAAAGAGGAACTGAGGAGAGTGCAAAAGGATCTTAAACATAAGATCCAGGGGGCCAAGGAAAGCTTCAGGAGGAAGATGGAGGAACAGCTTTAGCAGAGCTGAGAAGTCTGGAGAAACATGAATAAAATCTCTGGCCACTTTGAGGTCAATGGAGGAGCCACAGCTTCTGCTGACCGGGGGTGGGCGAATGACCTGAATTTGTTTTTCAACAGATTCGACTCTTGGTCACTTAACACCTCCCCTACCCCCCAGCTTCCCGCCACCCCCCTTCCTCTGGTGCAGTGCTATCACTACCTGCGCTCTCCTCACACAACCCTGCTTCACCCCCATCCACACATCTATACACATACCCACCCACAACAAAGCCGACCACATCCCTCCCCCAGCCCAGCTCAGCCTCCGCCTCACAGCGGATCAGGTGAGGAGTCAGCTCAGGAGGACAAAGATCAGGAAGGCAGCAGGTCCAGATGGAATCAGCCCCAGACTGCTCAGGGACTGTGCAGATCAGCTCTTTCTGGTGGTCCTGCATATCTTCAACCTGAGCCTGAGTCTGGAGAGGGTTCCTAAACTGTGGAAGACTTCCTGCATGGTTCCAGTGCTCAAGATCACACACCCCAGGGAGTCCAACCACTTCAGACCTGTGGCCCTTGTAAATGACCTTTAACATTACCCACAGTATTGCTATAAACATGTTTTTATGTTTATTTAATTATATTCTTTAAAGCCAGGCCTTTATTTTCTTTATTTAGAGCAGATGTAAGATTGTGCTTTTATTTTGAAAGGGCCTCACCGAAAACACAGGTTTCCGATCCTCTATCGGTAGCAAGAAAGTGTGTCAACGGAATAAACATGTATTTGTGAAGTGAAAAGCGTGTCTGCTAAAAGGAAGAAAGAGTGTGTTTCATGAGCACCTGGCTGAGGGCACAAGGTTCGTTTTTCGCCTGTCATGTGTTGTTGAGCGTTAGGCTCGAAGTTTTGTACCTTCAATGGTCTTTATAATGTGTTTAAGTTATCGCTAGCACGAGTGCTAACTAGCATTAGCTGACCTTCCGTGTCCGTCTATCGGGCCGGTTGTCATAAACAGACCTCCGGTTACTTCTTTATTTGCTCTGCTCGTGTAGAAGAAGGTGTTTGTGTGTATTTTGTAGCACTTCATGCGGTTAAAAAGCAATGTGTGATTAAAAGTGAACAGTTAAAATGTTTATTTTCTGTTAAATATTATAAATACAATGCACTCCATGGGAGGATGTCATTCAGTTAAAAATGTGCATTTTATTCATGATTGTTACATCAATTGTTTTAGTAGCAGTTAAAATATATAAATACAGTATCTCATTTCATTGTGTAAAAACCTGTAAGGTTAAAAATAAGTCATTATCATACAGAAGGATAACTGTATGTATTTTTAATTTTCTTTCTCATAGCTGTTACGGTGCTACATGGTGTTACACGGCGTTACACGATGTTCCATGGTGTATGTGATAAAAATGGTTTGTGGAATAAAACACTGTGAAGCATCAGTTGGAGAGTATGACCGTCATTCAGCCGGGGATGCTACAGCCCTGACTTTGCACCTGATGAAGGCCATGGAGGGGCTCATCCTGCATTACCTCCTCCCACTGGTGAGCTCAGCACTGGATCCCCACACTTCGGAGTTAAGATACAACTCAGACCACTGCTACCTACAGAACTTCTCGGATGATACGGCCATCGTCAAATGTGTATCGGACGGGAACGACCGGGAATACAGGAGGGTCATCAGGGACTTTGTTGACTGGTGTGAGGTCAGTGCTCTGCAGATCAACGCCAGCAAGACAAAGGAGATGGTGACAGATTTCAGGAGGAAGTCACCCCCTACTACACCGGTGAACATCCAGGGAAGAGACATCGAGACAGTGGACTCCTACAAGTACCTGGGCGTTCATCTCAATAACAAACTGGACTGGTCTACAAACACGAATGTCCAGGGGGCCAGAGTCTACTCCACCTGTTGAGGAGACTGACATCCTTCGGAGTCTGCAGGACTCTGCTGAAAACCTCTGTTGTGGCATCTGCCATTTTCTACGCAGTAGCCTGCTGGGGTGGATGCACCGACAGAGACAGGAACATGATCGTCAACCTAGTGCGGAGGTCGAGGTCCGTGCTGGGATGTCCCCTAGAGTCTGTGGTTGTGGTGGGTGAGAGGAGGATGTTAGTGAAGCTGACATCCATCATGGACAACCCCCATCACTCTCTGCATGAGACCGTGGGTGCGCTGAGCAGCTCCTTCAGTCAGAGACTGAAACACCCTCGCTGCAGGAAGGAGTGCTTTCGCAGGTCATTCATCCCAACAGCAGTTAGACTCTACAATGCATCATGATGCTTAGAGTCACTCGGTCACTTCACTGTCACCTTACAGCCGACACACATATTTATTTATTTATTTATCTAAACACCTCCACAACCCTCCACCCATAATTGCATATTGTGTATGCCCTGCTGTTTTGTATATAGTGTTTTGTATACAATGCTCTACTGTATATATTGTTCCTTTTTATGCTGATATATTTATGTGATACATTTTAATTGCTTGTTTCTTTCCTTTCCTGTAATTGAGCTGAGGTAAACGCACAAATTTCCCCATCATGGGATCAATAAAGTTCTATCTATCTATCTAAACAGACAGCAGGCATGTTTAATACTCATTTATTAATAAGAATAAAAGAGAAAGAAACATACAATCTATCTACAGTGTACTTTCTACAGGTGTGTGTGTGTGTGTGTGTCTCTGTGTGTCAAAATGGCTGCTGAGGCCTGGAGGCCCTGAACAAAGAAGATCTGTGGAGGCACTCAGACCATGTGCTGGGTGAGTGCATGTGTGGAATGTGATAAGAGTGTGTGTGTGTGTGTGTGTGTGTGTGTGTGTGTGTGTGTGTGTGTGTGTGTGTGTGTGTGTGTGTGTGTGTGTGTGTGTGTGTGTGTGTGTGTGTGTGTGTGTGTGTGTGTGTGTGTGTGTGTGTATGAGGTGCCAGGTTAGGGAAAGGATGGTTAGTTAGCATGCAAGCATAACCTAACTAACATCTACTTAACAATGTGGCAGAGCCAACTATACAATAACCTGTCCACCAAACTGATCACAACACTCAGTAAAACACAAATACATCAAATCACAGTACTTTATCTGTGCTTAGTGCTTTATCTTATCTTAGCTTGTCTTAGCTTGACTAGGCCTAGTTGGTGTTACCAGTTCTGGTGTGAGAGACACTCTCTCTGGTGTGTTGCTCCTTTGGCTGGCGGTTCCTAATGGAAGGGCCAAGCTGAGAGAGTTGGAATTCTGATGTTGGAAGGCACTCTTTGCTGTGTGGTCCTGATGGCAGATGCTGGAGGGAAACTGGCCAGCCTTTGAAGTAGTTGGTTAGCAGCTCAGTGCTAACTAGCTGTGTGACTCCTGTTGTATGGAATTTGTTTGCCGGATCTTGATCATTCCTCAGCAGGCTCTTGCGTCACTGCTGTGAGGAAAGGCCTGAGTATCAGCTTTAGTCAGCAGGCTACCTCAGACGGCCAGCTGCAGCTGCACAGCTGGGTGTCCCTGGAGAGTGGTTCCAGGGTGGAGTTGAGTGAAGGAGAAGAGCATGAAGAGGAGTAGGAAGAGGAGTAGGAAGAGAGCGAACAAAGGCTGAGCAAAGCCTTTATATGACTTGATGACCTCAGAGGTCACATGCCACAGTCATCCAGTGGTGGCTGCTGGATCAGCTTTCACACCTGGAGGATTGTAGGACTTTAAGATTCCGGACTGACTAAGTTTGATGACAAACCACAAAGTTATATGAGCTGGAAGGCCACGTTTCAGAGTACCATAGCAGACCTTGGTCTTACTGCCAGTGAAGAAATAAACCTGCAGATCAAGTGGCTGGACCCTGTGTCTTCTTAACAAGGGTGAAAGCAGTTAACATACATCACCCATCTGCTGGCTTGTGTATGGTCTGGAAAAGACTGAGAGAAAGATCTTGCACACTAGTTAAACTCTATGTTTTTGTCATTGTTTTCTTTCCAGACTTAGCTTGTACATTTGAGGCTAATGCTAATTTCAAATACTGTTACTTTACTGTGCTGTTAGGACTGTTCAAATGTTACTGCTCAAAAAATGAAAACATTCTTGGCAAATGCTTTCGCTTTCGTCTTGTGCTGGTCCAAGAATTTCACCTCTAGTGGCACAATACGAATGAACCAATAGAAAAATCCCTGTTTTCCAGGATAGAAAACTTCCCAAAGCTCTCCAGCAAAGAACCTCACAAAATACCTGACAACAGGGAAAAAGTACCTATCCCTGAAGCCGCAGTGTCACCACCACCATCGGAGGTCAATAGCTGCAGAGATACCACCCCTCGACCCAGAGGTTGACATCCTCCTGCTCAATAGATAGAACCTTGTGAGAGACATATTGACCCATATGCACAGAAGCTTGAACTGGGCTGGGTGATCATTGGTAATGTGTGCCTCAACAGCGCTCACAAGCCAACTGAAGTGAAAAACTTCACTAGTGTTCAATAATGGACGCTCATGCTTTCTCACTCCTTATGACAACCATTTCAGTGTGAAAGAGAATTTCAGCATGTTGCATAACATAAAAGCCACTTCGCAACAGTTGCAACCTCCAAACCCATATTCAAAGCCGAGAGCAGAGGATCTAGGAGAGACTGTCTTTTGCTGCACTGTTACCAACAACGAGCTCGCACCTCCTGTTGAAGACACAATCTTTCTAAAGGAAGGAAGGAGTCTTCAAAGATGAATGCAACAGCTTGGTTGCACCTTTACCATTTAGGTGCCCTAGGCATTTGCTCCCAGACAACATACCCTATGCCTACGAGCAGCTTATGCCTCTTTGCTGCATGCTTGACAAAAAGGAAGACATGAGAGCACACTGAGTTCATGCAGAAGATGATTGACAACATGCAGAGCTTGCACCACCTTGTGATAAGGATAAAGAGAGATCGTATCTTAACACTTTTGGTGTCTACCACCCACAGAACCCCAGGAAGATTTTGTGGTGTTCTTCAAACTGTGCACTCAAGTGCACAGTTTGAAGGAGTGTCCCTCAATGACATGCTGCTTATGGGGCCCAACTTGAATGACACCCTATTGGGCATGCTCCTCCACTTCAGTAAGGAACTGGTTGCTCTAACAGTGGACCTAGAACAAATGTTTTATTGTTCAGGAAGATCAGAGATTTCCTTAATTTTCTCTGGTATAAAGACAATGATCTCAGTAAAGATGTGGTGGACTATTGCATGAGAGTCTACATTTTTCCCTCACCAGCAGTGGCGATCTTCGGGCTGAGAATGGCAGCAAGAGTGGCGGAATGGACATATGGCAGTGATGGATTTTTATGTTGATGATGCACTGAAATCTTTTCCAACTAAAGCTGAGGCTATTGATGTCCTGCAGAGAGCTCAAAAGATGCCTGCTCTCTCAAATCTGTGTCTCCATAGGCTCACCTCCAATAGAGTGGAGGTGATGAACATGTAACCCAGGTTACCAGGCTCTTAATAAGTAAATACAAGTCCAGTCATCATCTAATTAATTGGAACAATAAGTTCATAAATTCATATGTTGTGTCACATAAATAGATAAAAAGATAAATAAATAAATAGTGATCTAAAATCTTACATAAAATGAATAAATAGAATCTACGATTAAAATCATAAATAGGTAAATAAATAGATTAAAAAGATCGATACACACAAATTCATTTATCTGTTTAAAAGGGTAGTTCTTTTCAATGTGGGACGAAAGTGCCTTTCTCAAAGTGTACAAGATGCAGGTTACATGAGGAGCTCCCGTGATGTGGTGTGGCCTTGGCAAATCAGACACCGTCGAGGTGTACATGCCGTGGTGTTAGTGTTTTCTTCCTCTCTCTGCCGGACCCATATAGAGGTGCCTGCATGCATTGTTTCTGCTGCAAACTTTAGCAACTTTTTGTGCAAGAGAGCCAGATATTCCACCACAGAATTACTTTTATCAGCTGGAGAGAGCGAGTATCATTTTTTTTATCCTTGTGGGTTGTTTTTTAACGGTTGCAGAGGAGAACGTAAGTTGTGTTGTTAGCATTAGCGGCACTAGCTTCAGCCATTAGCCACATTCACACCGCTACACGATGCTGAACTCCAATGTGCCTGTTTCTTCTAAAGCAGAACCTGGACTGAGCCGCGTATTCTGCCTTGCCTGGAGTGTGTGTGGGTATTGAATGTATGAGCCTCTGGTAAGTAGCTTTTAGTCAATTGTGCAATTGCTGTTGTTAGTATGGCTTAGTGAGGCATTGTTTCAGGTACATAGTGTTAAAAAAAGAATGTTTTATATTTTATTTTGCCTCACCCTTGCTCGGTGTGTTTTTTTTAATGAGTGGCGGGAAAGGAAAAAAAAATAAAAGGAGGGAGATGAATGTAAAGGAGTGTTCCAAAATTTTATTACTATTGAAAATGTGTTCAGTTAATTCATGGATAGAGAATAATTGAAGAATGGTTTATTAAGAGACAATGTTAAACTGAATATGTACAAATTGTGTGTTTATGCATTCATTTAGATTTAAAACTGTACTTTATTTAAATGAACATCACAGTGACCCTTTTTTGTTGTTTGGTCTTTATAGGCCGGGTCTTTTCTTTGATGGAAATCCTGTGATGAGATCAACAAGACAACTTTTTCTTCTACTGGGGTTTCCTTCATCTCTGTAAGGTAGAGGGGAAGCCGCAGGGTTGTGGCGAGCCACCCAACAAAGAGAAACAGAGACCGAATTTGCTGAGAGACTGTGGGGTTTTTTTCCTTGTGATTGACAAATATAAATATTTTATAGATAAAAATAATTGTTGCCAGCTTTCTTTAATGTTTAATCATGCAATAACCATTTCCTGATCATTTATGTGCATTCATATAGCCATATCTGTATTGTTATTGTAGTCACTGAGTTGAGCAAACATGTTGCTGTTGAACATAATTCAAGGTTTTCAGAACTGTTCAGTGATTGGTGTGCCTAGTGAGTGGGTCATCATTACTCATCATACTGTATCACAGAATCTAAAGTCTTGTTAGATAATAAAAAATTGAAACTATGTTCTCAGGTGCCCAACACCCACAAAAAAGACCAAAAATAACTTCCACAAAAACTGGTTTTGCTGAAGCCAAAAGTGTATTTTGGAAACACTGTCGCAACCAAAAAGTGGGTGTAATTGGTAGATACTAAGTGACTTTTCAAAAAGAAAAAAAAAAACTCATATCAATGCACTACATTAATTCTATAGCCACTAAACTGGTGGGATGAGATGAGATGAGGTGGAGAATGTTTTGTTGTTTGTTGTTTTGTTTTGTTATTTTATTTTTTTAATTTGTTTATTTTATTTATTGGGGCCCGAGCACCTTCAGTGCGAAGGCCCTATTGTAATTCAAGGGATTATTATTATTAGGGCCCGAGCACCTTCAGTGCGAAGGCCCTATTGTATTTCAAGGGGTTTTTATTATTATTATCCTGATAACAAATGAATCGCATTTTTCGAGGCCTGAACATGCTCAAAAACTCACCAAATTTTGCACACGCGTCAGGTCCGGCAAAAAATTACGTATTTTAAGGGTCTCGAAAATGGGCGGGGCAAAATGGCTTGGTGGCGCCCCCTGGAAATTTTCAAAAACCCCTCCCCTTTGGGGTTAGTTTGACCGAGGCGGATGAAATTTGGTGGGTGCGTAGAGCATGACAAGACGTTCGAAAAAGTCTCTTGCGGCCATGACTCAAACCCAACAGGAAGTTGGCCATTTTGATGTGAATATGCAAATTTTGGCCATTTTTGGCCATTTGCACGTGTTGTATTTGAACGAACTCCTCCTAGGGATTTCGTTGTATCGACTTCAAACTTGGTGTACTGACTCTCGAGGCCTTGGTGATCAAAAGTTATCAAAAGCTTTTATGGTACGTGAACGAAATGGGCGTGGCGGCACAGCGAATTTTGATGTTTCGCCATAAAGCACGAAACTGCCATAACTTCAGTGTACGTGCTCCGATCTCAGCCAAACTTCACATGTATGATAATAATCCAGTCCTTGAGACATCTGCATAATTATATTCCACAAAAGTGACAGCGCCACCTATTGGCGACAGGAAATCTCACGTTTTCTACTTTGATGTTCAACATCAAGTATCTAAATCCGATGAAGCTAAATTTTACTGTGGTAAGCCTTGAGACATGGTAGATGCTGGATTCAGAAGATGGCGTGCTCTCACCTCATGGTGGCCACTTGGCAGCGCGGCGAATGTGGATCCTTCGCCATCACCATGAAAGTGCTCTAATTTGCACATACCTTGGCCGATGTGCCTCAAATTACACAAGTACAATCAGAGTGGCGACCTGAAGAGATCTATGGGACTATATGGTCATACTTTAATAGCGCCACCTATTGGCGACAGGAAGAAATTTTCAAAAAACCCTCCCCATTGAGGTTATTTTGACCGAGGCGGATGAAATTCAGTCAGTGTGTGGAACGTGCCACGACCTTCAAAAAAGTCTCTTGCAACTATGACTCAAAACTCACAGGAAGTCTGCCATTTTGATTATAAATATGAAAATTTGAAGTATTTTTCGCCATTCGCACATGTTATATTTGAACAAACTCCTCCTAGAGTTTTCATCGTATCGGCTTCAAACTTGGTGTGCTGACTCTTGAGGCCTTGCTGATCAAAAGTTATCAAAAGCTTTATGGCTCACGAATGGAATGGGCTTGGCAGTATGGTGAATTTTGATGTTTCACCAGAAAGCACGAAACTGCCATAACTTCAGTGTACGTGCTCCGATCTCAGCCAAACTTCACATGTATGATAATAATCCACTCCTTGAGACATCTGCATCATCATATTCCATAAAAGTGACAGCACCACCTACTGGCGACAGGAAATCACATATTTTGAACTTTGATGTTCAACATCAAGTATTTTAATCCGATGAAGCTCAGTTTTACTTTGGTAAGCCTTGAGACATGGTAGATGCGGGATTCAGAAGATGGCATGCTCCTGCATTATGGCGGCCCCGTGGCGGCGCGGCGAATTTGGATCCTTCGCCATCACCATCAAAGTGCTCTAATTTGGACATACCTTGTCCATTGTGCCTCAAATTACACACGTACAATCAGAGTGGCGGCCTGAAGAGATCTGTGGGACACTATGGTCATATTGTCATAGCGCCACCTATTGGAAACAGGAAGAAATTTTCAAAAACCCCTCCCCATTGAGGTTATTTTGACCTAGGTGAATGAAATTCAGTCAGTGTGTGGAACGTGCCACTACCTTCAAAAAAGTCTCTTGCAGCCATGACTCAAACCTCACAGGAAGTCAGCCATTTTGATTTGAATATGAAAATTTGATGTATTTTTCGCCTTTCGCACGTGTTATATTTGAACGAACTCCTCCTAGAGATTTCATCGTATTGGCTTCAAACGTGGTGTGCTGACTCTCGAGGCCTTGGTGATCAAAAGTTATCAAAAGCTTTTATGGCTCTCGAATGGAATGGCCGTGGCGGTATGGTGAATTTTGATGTTTCGCCAGAAAGTACGAAACTGCCATAACTTCAGTGTACGTGCTCCGATCTCAGCCAAACTTCACATGAATGATAATAATCCACTCACAAAGACATCTACATAATCATATTCCATAAAAGTGAGAGCGCCATCTATTGTCGACCGGAAATGACACGTTCAGTACTTTGATGATGACTATACGGAAGCTCAATCAGACAGAGCTGAGATTTACTTTGGTGAACCCCAAGAGATTGAAGATGCTCGATTCTGAAGATAGCATGGTCCTACCTCACGGGGTCCCCAGGGTGGCGTGGCAAAGTTGGATCCCTCGCCATCGCCATCTGAAGCGCTAGAAGTCACACATGCCTTGTCTGATCGGCCTCAAATTACACACGTACGATCAAGACATTGGCCTGAAGAAATGTATGGGATTATATGGTCATATTGTCATAGCGCCACCTATTGATGTCGGGAGGAAATGTTGAAAAATGCCTCCCCGCCGGAGTTTTCGGGGAAATTCGGGGAATTCAGCGTAGGCCAGGTCCCTCGAGTTGGCGCGGGGGTACGAGGGCCCGTTATCACTGCTTGCAGTTTTAATCTTAATATGTTATACATTGAATAAACAGAAGCTCCTACAGGAGTTTATTCTGTTATCGGTCTTTTTATGCAACTGCTAAATCACCTGAAATTGTCATTGTTTATGAAATGTTCTTTAAGATTGCCTCACCTAAAGCATTAGAGGCAGCAATGTCCAGTTCACTGCACAATATGAAAGAGTTGAATGGAGAAGACAAGATAGTTCAAGGATTTAACAGGATTTGAGGTTAAAAATGTAACATTTGTTCTGTGGGTACTTGTGAAAAAAACATTGAGGTTAATAAAATAAAAGAAATGTTAACTTGCTGAGGATTGATTCCTTTATCAAATTCCATTCTAAATTGCCCAAATTACATTTTGATACTTCTTTCAAACAACAGGATTCATTATTTAGGAACAATATATTCCCCACAAATTTCATGGAAATCTGGCCATGAGGTTGTATGCATCACACTGTTGGTCAAGGAAATATTAGGAATACTGCCCGCAGGACCACGAATACCAACGACAAATTTTAAGAGTGCTCTGAATTGTTGAAGTATTTTGCTGACATTTTGCTGGGCAGACAGAATAACCAGTGAATTGATTCACATTGCCTGACTCAGGATGTGCCAGCAAGAAAACAAAGGTCATATGAGATCTCAGACTTTAATGGTACCAATAGCTGCCCATTAAAATGGATCGAATAGCAATATTTCCCAGTAAAGGGGTTTCGGACCAGAAAGTGCAGGAGACCAGAGGCACACAGTTTGAGTTTTTATTAGTTTCCAGCAGGGAAACAGCACGAGGAAAAACTCCTGAAGAGTCGCACACGTGGTGTAGCTTGTGCCGACTCCTTCGGGAGGTTAGCGTGAAACGTGGTCGTGGTCGGTGGCGTAGCAGTGGTCGGGATCGAGGTCAGGAGCGTGGCCGTGGTCAGCCGTGGTGGTCGGGATCGACGTGGCCGTGGTCAGGGACGTGGCAGTGGTCGGGATCGTGGTCAGGAGCGTGGCCGTGGTCAGGGGCGTGGCAGTGGTCGGGATCGTGGTCAGGAGCGTGGCCGTGGTCAGGGACGTAGCGTGGTCGGGATCGTGGTCAGGAGCGTGGCGTGGTCAGGGGCGTGGGTGGTCAGGATCGTGGTCGAGGTCAAAAAAAAAACGCTGGATGTCGCAAAGCAATCATCTGGCAACAGGGTGACTGGAGAGCTGGGCTTATGTAGGGGTTGGAGTGATTGCCAGATGAGCTCCAGGTGTGCTGATTAGCAGATGAGAGTCAGGTGTGTCTCATCTGCTAATTATGGCTGGCCACGCCTCCTGCCACCACCTGGGAGTAAGGGAAAAAAGAGAGGGAGAGGCAAACCGGAAAGGGACGCCCATCCTGGGCCGTCACAGTACCCCCCCCTCAACGGACGCCCCCTGGCGGCCTACCGGGCTTGTCCGGGAACTCCCGGTAGAAGTCCGTGAGTAGCTCCGGGTCCAGGATGAGGCTCTTGCTGACCCAAGACCTCTCCTCTGGACCGTACCCCTCCCAGTCCAAGAGGTACTGGAAACCTCGGCCGCGCTTACGTCGTCCAGCAGCTGACGGACGGTAAATGCCGGGTGACCGTCGATGAGCTGGGGGGTGGGGGGGCTCAGCTGGAGGGCTCAGGGGGCTTTTTGTAACAGGTTTAAGCAGGGACACATGGAAGGTGGGGTGGATTTTCAGGGCTGGGGAAGTTTTAATTTTACCACTGCGGGATTTATGATCGCGCTCAATGGTGTAGGGGCCGATATACCTGGGGGTCAGTTTGCAAACTCAGTTTGAAGTGGGAGGTCACGTGACGAGAGCCAAACTTCTTGCCCGACCTTGTACTCCGGAGCGGAGTTCGGTGACGGTCCGCCAAGCGTCGGTTGCGTTCCGCCGTTTGTGTCAAGGCTGCCCGGGCTTCCCGCCAGATTCGGTGGGCACGACGTAGGTGGTCTTGTACGGAGGGCACCGCAACCTCACACTCCTGGCTTGGGAACAGGGGAGGCTGAAAACCCTGGGAGACCATGAAGGGAGACATACCTGTGGCGGAGCTGACCAGGGAGTTATGGGCGTACTCGACCCAGGATAGGTGTGTGGACCAAGAGGTTGGAAGCCGGAAAGCCACACAGCGTAGAGCCGACCCCAAGTCCTGATTTGCCCGCTCCGTCTGGCCGTTGGTCTGGGGGTGGTACCCGGAGGAGAGACTGGTCGATGCCCCCAAGGTTTGACAGAAAGCCTTCCACACCTGAGAAGTGAACTGGGGGCCCCGGTCTGATACAATGTCCTGGGGAATGCCGTGCAGGCGAAACAGATGGTGGATGAGTAGATCCGCTGTTTCCAGAGCGGAAGGGAGTTTTGACAGGGGAACAAAATGAACAGATTTTGAGAATCGGTCGATTATGGTTAAAATAACCGTGTTCCCATTTGATGGCGGTAAGCCAGTAACAAAGTCTACAGCAACATGGGACCAGGGACGGTGAGGTATCGGTAGTGGACGGAGAAAACCAGCCGGGGCCTGGTGAGAAGGCTTGCTGCGGGCGCAGACGGAGCAGGCCAGAACATACTCACGGGTGTCGGCAGACATGGACGGCCACCAAAACTTCTGACGAAGCATAGCTAAAGTCCTATGGTGGCCGGGGTGGCAAGCCAGCTTAGAATCGTGGGCCCACTGTAGTACTGACGACCTCACCAGGGCAGGGACGAAGAGCCGACCCTCTGGGCAGTCTGTGGGAACTGCCTGCCCCTGGAGGGCCTCCTGGACCGTCTGCTCAATCTCCCACCTGGCCGCTCCAACCACACAAGACGGTGGGACAATGGTCTCCGCAGGGGCCTCCTCCCCTGTGGGTGAAAACTGGCGGGAAAGTGCATCAGGCTTGGTATTACGGGAGCCCGGACGGTAGGTAATGGTATAATTGAACCTACCCAGGAATAGGGCCCACCGTGCCTGACGTGGGTTCAGCCTCCGGCGGAACGCAGATAGGACAGATTCTTGTGATCTGTCCAAACGATGAACGGGAGTTCTGCACCCTCCAACCAGTGCCTCCACTCCTGCAGCGCCAATACCACGGCCAGCAGCTCCCTGTTTCCCACGTCATAGTTCTGCTCGGCTGGGGAAAGGCGCCGAGAGAAGAACGCACAGGGGTGGAGTTTCTGGTCGTCTGTGGACCGTTGGGACAAGACTGCCCCCACTCCGGAGTCCGAGGCGTCGACCTCCACGATGAACTGCAAGTGTGGATCTGGGTGTACCAGCACAGGGGCGCACGAGAAACGCTCTTTGAGGGTCTCGAACGCTTCCTGTGCTGCTGGGGACCATTTGAAAACTGTCTTGGTGGATGTGAGTTGGGTGAGCGGGGCTGCCAACCTGCTATAGTTTTTAATAAAACGTCTGTAGAAATTGGCAAACCCCAGGAACCGTTGAAGGTGTTTGCGTGTGGAGGGGACCGGCCATTCCAGGACTGCTTGGATTTTGGACAGGTCAGGCTCTAGTTGGCCCCGCTTGATGACGAACCCCAGGAACGAAACAGATGGGACGCTGAACTCACACTTCTCGGCCTTTACTGAACAACTTGTTTTCCAGCAATCTCTGCAAGACAGCCCTAACGTGTGTCACATGAGCCTCGTGATTCTGGGAGAAGATCAAGATGTCGTCCAAATACACAAAAACAAATCGGTTCAGCATGTCCCGGAGCACGTCATTCACTAGAGCCTGAAACACTGCTGGGGCGTTAGTCAGGCCAAAAAGGCATCACCTGGTATTCAAAGTGTCCCAGGTGAGTATTGAATGCCGTCTTCCATTCATCCCCTCCCTGATTCTTACCAAGTGGTATGCATTGCGCAGATCTAGTTTTGTGAAAATGGCAGCTTCATGCAATGGGGCAAAAGCAGAGTCCAGTAAAGGTAGCGGGTATTTGTTCTTGACTGTTATCTCATTCAGACCAGTGTAATCTATGCAGGGGCGCAGAGAGCCATCCTTCTTTTCCACAAAGAAAGCTCCTGCCCCCAGGGGTGACGATGAGGGCCGAATGAGGCCTGCGGCCAGGGAGTCTCGGAGGTACGTCTCCATGGCTTCCCTCTCTGGCTTGGAGAGTTTATAAAGTCTCCTGGAAGGGAGAGAGGAGCCTGGGAGAAGGTCAATTGCGCAATCATAAGGTCTATGGGGTGGTAGGGACAGGGCCTGGTCCTTGCTAAAAACCCTTTAGGTCATGGTAGTCACTGGGAACGCCTGATAAATCAGTCTCCTCTGGAGAGCTCAGGGGAAACGGAGGGCTAGGAGGGATTGCAGAACGGAGGCAATTAGCATGGCAGAAAAAAGGCTCCAGCTAGTTATGGAGCCAGCGGACCAATCAATGTGTGGATTATGTTTCTTCAACCAGGGTAACCCTACCACAACGCGGGGAAGAGGGCGAGGGAATTACATACAGATCTATGTGCTCATGATGGTTACCGGAGATCGTGAGGGAAATGACTTTGGTGCAGTGGGTTACCCTGGCTAAATGCCGGCCGTCTAACGCCAACACCTCTTTTGGGCTCGCGAGGGTTAGCGTGGGAATGTTCGCTTGGTGGACCAGTTCCTCATCAATAAAATTGTCATCGGCCCCCGAATCTACCAGTACCTGGATGGACAGGTCCGCATCTTGCCAGCACAACCTGCCTTCCACCTGGAATCTCTTACCTTCCAGGGAGGACGAGGACTTGGCAGGCTGGCTCTCTGGTGAGGCTTCGCTGGTAGGAGCAGGAGCTTCGCCGGTAGGAGAGCGCCGCCGCTGGGGTAAGTCCGGACACCCGGCCCGGAGGTGTTCCCCCTGGCCGCAGTAAAAACATAGCCCCAGGCGGTTGCGGCGTTAATCGCTCCGCCGACGACAGTCGGGTCCGACCCAGCTGCATGGGCTCTTCCGCACTGGGTCGTAAACGTGTAGTCTCCGCTGGGTGAGCACCGATGTACTCCGTTGCTCTGGCGGGGTGCTGGAAAAGGCTGGCGGTGGAAACGAACCGCCGTGGCTTCTGTTCCTCCGCCTTTTCCCTCCGTCTCTCCCTGAGTCGGTTGTCCAATCGGGTAGCTAACTGGATGAGCTCCTCTAGCGAGCCCGTTTCATCTCGAGCTGCTAGTTCGTCCCGGAGCTCATCCGACAACCCTCTCAGGAAGATCCCTTGTAGGGCTAACTGATCCCAGCCGCACTCTGTAGCTAGGATACGGAAGTCTAGTGCGTACTGGGAAACAGAGTCCGAGCCCTGGCGGAGCGACAAGAGCCGGCTCGCTGCTTCCTTTCCCCGGACCGGCTGATCAAAAACCCTCCGCATCTCTGCTGCGAACTCTCCGTAGTCCCGACACTGAGAGGGTTCGCGTAGCGTGAGGGCCAAAGTCCATGAAGCGGCTTTGCCAGCACAAAGACTCATGACAAACGCTATCTTAGACTGATCGGTAGCATAGGTGGCCGGCTGTTGGCTAAAAACCAGGGCACACTGGTGCAGGAACTCTGCACATGTACCTAGGTCCCCTGTATACCTGGCTGGGATCGGGATGTACGGCTCTCGGGGTGAGGAAGTAATTAGTCCTGGAGGATCGGCCGGGAGCGAGGGAGCTGGCATGGTGGCGGCTGGCGGAGCAGACGGGACGCCGGAGGTCGAGAGGCTGGTAAGTCGTGACGTGACTCGACCCAGTTGCCCGTCGAGCTGGGTCACGCTGGAGGCCAGTTGCTCTATAGCTTCCAGAGCTTTTGACAGGGCTGATTCCTGCTGGTCGAGGAGCGCGCCTTGTGCGGCCAAGGCATGCTTAAAGCGCTCGGTCTCCGCCTGGTCCATTTTTTGGCCAGATGATTCTGACACGGTGGGGTTTCGGACCAGAAAGTGCAGGAGACCAGAGGCACACAGTTTGAGTTTTTATTAGTTTCCAGCAGGGAAACAGCACGAGGAAAAACTCCCTGAAGAGTCGCACACGTGGTGTAGCTTGTGCCGACTCCTTCGGGAGGTTGGCGTAGACGTAGTCGTGGTCGGTGACGTAGCAGTGGTCTGGATCGAGGTCAGGAACGTAGCCGTGGTCGGGGACGTAGCAGTGGTCGGGATCGTGGTCAGGAACGTAGCCGTGGTCAGGGACGTAGCCGTGGTCGGGATCGTGGTCAGGGACGTGGCGGTGGTCAGGACGACGTGTGGTCAGGAACGTGGTCGAGGTCAAAAACGCTGGATGTCGCAAAGCAATCATCTGGCAACAGGGTGACTGGAGAGCTGGGCTTATGTAGGGGTTGGAGTGATTGCCAGATGAGCTCCAGGTGTGCTGATTAGCAGATGAGAGTCAGGTGTGTCTCATCTGCTAATTATGGCTGGCCACGCCTCCTGCCACCACCTGGGAGTAAGGGAAAAAGAGAGGAGCCTTGGCCGCGGGACACGGTCCTCGGCGGGCGGGAGTCATCCCTGTTCAAAGCACTGGAAGCTATAAAGCAACTGCCCTCCAGCATGACCCAGATCAACGCACAAATGGGTCTCGTCCCCACACAATCGCCGGCCTCTCGGCCTCTGGAGTCCCGTCTGCTCCGCCCGGCCGCCGCCTCGTCTGTTCCCTTGCCACCGGCGCTCCTCCGGGACCGTCTGCTTCCTCACCGGAGAACCGTGCATCCACGACGTCAAGCCCGTCTTCACGTCCCAGGTTACGATGCCAAGCCCGTCCACAGATGCCCGGCTACGACGCCGCCAAGCCCAGGCCTCAAGTCCCAGATGGCGCCGCCAAGCCCAGGCCTCAAGTCCCAGATGACGACGCCAAATCCAGGCCTCAAGTCCCAGGTTCCGACGCCAAGCCCAGGCCTCAAGTCCCAGATGACGACGCCAAATCCAGGCCTCAAGTCCCAGGTTCCAATGCCAAGTCCAGGCCTCAAGTCCCAGGTTACGATGCCAAGCCCCGTCCACAGATGCCCGGCTACGACGACGCCAAGCCCAGGCCTCAAGTCCCAGATGACGCCGCCAAGCCCAGGCCTCAAGTCCCAGATGACGACGCCAAGCCCAGGCCTCAAGTCCCAAGCTACAATGCCAAGCCCCGTCCCCAGGTCCCTTTTCAGCCAAGGTCCCAGGTGCCCGGCCACGACGCCAAGCCCCGTCCATAGGTGCCCGGCTACGACGCCGCCAAGCCCAGGCCTCAAGTCCCAGGTGACACCGTCTAAGACCCAGCGGCCGTCCGAGCCCCAGCAGCCAGCCTACCTGTCCAAGCGCCAGCGGCCGGCCTACCCGTCCAAGCGCCAGCGGCTGTCTGAGCCCCAGCGGTCGGCCTACACGTCCAAGCGCCAGCGGCCATCCGAGCTCCAGCGGCCGGCCTACCTGTCCAGGCGCCAGCGGCTGTCTGAGCGCCAGCGGCCGGCCTACCCGTCCAAGCGCCAGCGGCTGTCTGAGCCCCAGCGGTCAGCCTACCCGTCCAAGCGCCAGCGGCCGTCCAAGCGCCAGCGGCCAGTCTCCCCTCCCAAGCCCCAGCAGCCGGGGTTCGGGGTGACCCAAAGCAAAGCTGGCATGTGGGACTTTGCACTTTCCCTGGATGGTGTTGCTTTTCCCTCCACTGAGAAGCCTGTTGAGCCAAGATCTTCTAGTTTATCCGAGATTCATTCTAGCCGACGTGCTGCAACTAAGCCCCTCTGCCCACAAGGCCTGTCCAAGCCGCAGAACCGGCCCATGCCCAAGTCCCTGCGCCGGAGTGCCAGGTCGAGCAAGAGGCTTGGCTATCATCGTGCAAGTTTACCCCCCAGATATATCGGCCCCCTGAGACCTCCAGCCGAGCCCCCCCCCACCTCATTGACGGCCGCCCAGCATTTACCGTACGTCGCCTGTTGGACGTACGTAGGCGGGGCCGTGGTTTCCAGTACCTTGTGGACTGGGAGGGGTACGGTCCGGGGAATAGATCTTTTGATCAGCAAGAGCCTGATCCTGGACCCGGGGCTGCTCGTTGGTTTCTACTGGGAGAACCCGGTAGGCCGCCTCTGGTCTCCTGCACTTTCTGGTCCGAAACCCCACCGTGTCAACAGCTGTTGATTCATCGGGTTTAAGTGTTTCTTCAGGTGCTGTGAAGTATATAGACTGAGAGATTGATGGCTTGCAATAATTTCATGAGGATGATAAAATACAGTATAGATTAATTTATGCCACTAAGATTAAACTGTGACTTTTAAAAGTCTCATTAAGATTATTTCTTTACTCTATGAATAATGTCTATTAATACTGTAAGTCAGTCATTCTTACTCCTTGAGGTTTTTCTCCTTCTCGTTCTTTTCTCCTGTGTGTAGTACACAAGTGCACGGAAAGACGGACAGAGAGAAAATGATGTGGGGTCTTACCAGCTCTGTTGACCAGGATGTCACAGGATGTTTCACTCTTGGTCAATTCCTGCTTGTGAGGGAAATCTGCATGTTTGGAGGACTATGCTCAGCAGTTACGCAACCACAGCAGTGCTGTTGAAGAGCTTCACAAAGAAAAAGTGTCAGTCCATGTGTAGAAAGGCAAAGAAATACATTTCTGCCATGGGTAAATTTCTGTCTGCCTTTTTAGCTACCCCTTCGGCAGACCTACTGTACATTAAGGAAAATAACAGTAAAATATTGTGGGAGAATGTGTGTTCACTCACACTTGTGCAGGATTTGAGTGGGTGTGCTGCTGCTGCTGCTTCATCCACTCTGGGACTGACTGTTGGCAGAATAAGACTGAAGTGGAATGACTGATAGTTTGATTTTACAAATACCTGAGGAGCTGAACAAAGCACCATATCTGGCAGGCGTGCAGATTGGTGTTGTGTGTTGACCAGCCCCTCCTCTCCACAGAAGCATCTGGATTTTCATTATGGAGAGTGAGGGTGATTGCATTTCCCCCAGCACTCTCTAAATGGAGCTATGTACTCATCACTTCACTGCCATCACATGATGCGACAATGAGTCTCCATTAATTTTAGCAAGAAATCGAAGGAAATAAACAAATCATCATTGGATCTACTTATACTGTAGTCCACAGAATCAGTTTTTAACGTTAAGTCAGTAGTTTCCAGACTGGACTCAATCTCATCAACATTTGGATGCCAGTGCTCACAGCAAAGAGAGGGAGACATAATCACAGTTTAAGGGCAATGGGGAAATCACACATCTACCTCAGTTGATGTGGGTTTGGCCGTGTGAAGGGAGCGCAAAGATCAGCTAGGAAAAATTTGGTTCTCTGGCAGAATGGGACAAAAGTGGGCATTCACATGAATGTACATCCATAAGACAAGGTGAAATTAAAACCAGGTTTTAGTTTGGTTGGTACAGCCAATGTAAAGTCTATTCTCTTAATTGTGTGGCCACAGAGATAAGATAATATATTGAATTAAACTTTCTACAAAATATCTGCAAAAATATGTAGAAACAAGTCAATACAGTCTTGCTGAAACAATTCATCAATGTGCTCAAAGATTTTATTCCTTTGATATAATATATTAATTTATTAATTTATTATTAATATTATTTCAGCAGTGGTGATAGAAAGACAGTAACCTGAGGAAGAAATAATTTTACCAATATTACCCATAATTTGTGGGCTTCATAATACCAGAGGCAAACATGTTTTTCTGCATGCAAACTGAGTTCTTTTGCCACCTTTTTATCTGTCCCGGATGCTCTTCTTTCAGTACAATAACTGAACTAAGTCTCAGCTACAGGGATTTCTGGCAAAAAAAAATACCTTGGATCAGCTGAATATAATTAGAACTGTCTTAAATAACTGTCTTAAATAACCCTATTTAATATCCATAAATAAGTACATGTTTTATGGATGCCTTATTCATAATTTATCCTCTCTCCAACTCCAAGGAGGGCAGGAGTACAAGTGCTGAGCAATCCTCATCAAGATTTTACAATGGGCTCATCTGATCATGTTATTGACCCTACACAAAGCTGATTACTTCTCCTGGATACTGCCTTCATTTTCATTAAATCAGGAAAAACAGCAGCGCTGAACTGAAGCCCAAATTATGGGGTCACAGGATCAAATGATGAAAATGGAAACAAAATTAGGTGTCACTACATTTTTTCAGCTCTTTTGGTCATCAAGTATATCAAAGCCCCTTCAACGTGAAAAAGCACTTTGTATTTATAATTGTGGAAACAAAAAAATAATAAGTGTGTGACTTAAATCTGTAATTTTCTCCATTTTCATCCATTTTGGTATTGGTATTTTTATTGAAGCATTCGGAATACATTCCCCATAAAATCACATATGGCTGGCCCCTCTAAGAGAAGCTTGGACGTGGTATTAGCCAAGTGTGTCAGATAAATACTACACACTTTGCTCAATTTCAGTCCAGTCCAGACTGAGCCTGACTCTCAGTCCGCTTGCTGCCAGAACGATTTACACCATGGCAGGGTGCTTGGCCAAGCTGCTCCTCTGGTCAGTGCGATTGTGGAGAGTATGGGTAAAATCTTAGGTTCTGCTGCAGGGGGATCTGCTCGCATACCTTTTTCTGTCCTTCCATCTCTCATGCTGTGATCTCTTGTAGTAGCCAGAGTCTTTGTCACAAGCCATTGTCGCCTTTACCCTTGTTGAGACATAGTCCTGGTTCTGAATGCTGTGTCTTGCAATGGACAAACCTACAGAGCTTTTACAGAACCTCCTTCTGTCATTAGCTGACCAGGAATCACAGGTTTTCTTTCTAGTCTGTATGTCTTCATCATCGGCTGCTTCCCTTTTCAGTCCAGACTGAGCCCGACTCTCAGTCCAGGGGCTGGTTGTAGGAGGTGCACTGTCGTGGTGGTGCAGAGTTGGCTGCAGGAGGAGCCGCTCGAATGCTTTTTTTCTGTCCGTCTTCCTCTGATCTTCTGACCTCTCACCATCAGTCATCTTCCCCTTAGTGTCTCACCTCATCGGATTTTGGATCTGTCGACTTTTGGAGGGTTTTGCACTGTGGCCATGCATTACTTTCACCTGGATCATCAAAGCAACACCAGGCGAGTTGTCAATAGCTGCATGCCTTATATAATAACAACAATAGGAACCTAACTGATATGTAGAGCCAATACAGGTTAAGTTAATCTCACAGCTTCTAAAATCTCATCTCCAAATTGACTGATGTTGCTGGTCATACCTGTGTCAGTGCTCATTCACCTCATTCTGGTTACCGTTGTGGGGACATGGGCTGATGCAGTGGGAGGGAGGATTCTGCCTGACATGGATGGCAGAGCTGGAGGGGGACTGCTGCAGTGACCCACACACAGCTTTCTCACTGTCAGTAGTTGGAGTTTTCTTCTGACAGATAGTCATCACATTAAAGCAGGACTTCACGCTACAGAACAATGAAATAAGTGGAACATTAATTGAGAAAAAATGACTTTAAATACCTTATGTTTTCATCACAGTATTGACTTACTGGTTGCTGAGGAGGGACATGCTTGCAATGTGGCTCATGCTGGTGAACTGATGCTGCAGCACCTGACTTGGTGTAAGGCGTTTGGCAGGATCCATCTGAAGCATTCCCCTCAGCATGTCCACAAACATCAACATATCCGTCATTTCTGCAACCTTATCTGCTGCATTTTCAGGTTTGATGAATCTAATCGAAAACATGAAAAAAACAAAAAATTGTAGCGGAGGTCATGGGCATCTTTCGTTACCCCCAGGAGTGAATAAACCCCCCTACTGGAGATATTCAAATGGATTTTAACAACACTTAAGAAATAGGTTCATCTTCAGATTTTTTTCTTACAGTGAATTAACAAAAAGAGCACTTAAATGAAGGAGGGTGTCCAGAGACTTAAATTTATACATCCAGGTCTCCACTGGCTCAATCCCTGATTCTTTTTGGAACTGCTCATGGGTCTGATCAGAGAGATTAGTTGTTGGCAATGACATTCTGCCTACACCAAAACTTACAGACTGACATGCAGGACCATATATTTTATGGCATGGCGACTTTAAAAATAGACCCCCCCCCCCAACTTAGAATCAATAGATTTTTATTTATTTATGGTGGCGATGACGTCTTATACTTTACAGCAAAACAGCGAAGGTGGGTCGAGTGAGCCAAGAGTAACCGAAAGTGAAAAATGATGGACAATCCTAAACTACCGTCGATACTGATTGAGCCCTGTGTGTGTGTGTGTGTGTGTGTGTGTGTGTGTGTGTGTGTGTGCGGAGCGGGAGGGTCATGGCGACGAACTGAAAATGCCTGGTGGACCGGGCAGTAACTTGTCCTCCTGCCCGGGAACTTTATTCCAGGGGAAGGAAGTTAGTCAATTTTTATCAAGATAGAAGACGTAACTATGGCGTAAGGTTAACAATTTATTTTAGAAGCACGGAAGATGAGTATAGAGTCAGCGCTGAGATTTTTATCCGTCCACTTTAAGAGTTGGAGAGACGAAGTCCCGAACTAAGGAAATCATAAATTCTTATTCTATATTATCTGGTCTCCTCCTGGGACCAGGGAGCACATCCTTGAGTGTTATCATTCAAGATGGCACCACTCTAGGTGGCTGCCTGTAGCTGCAGCTCTCATCATGTTTTTCTAAACTTTTGTTTATTTGTTGGTTTATTCCTCCTGTTGTTTTTTCTGTTCAATCACAACCGGTTCAGAAAAGCTGTGACAATGGCTGGATTAAGTTTTGTTGCCTTTTTCCATGTTCTTTGTTACTTTTTCTACTCTTTGTAATAGTGAACTTTGCTGATAGTAGCGGGGGCATCGTTTACATGCATGAACAGCTGATTGCGCTGTGTGAGCCTGCACTGTGGTCCTGCAGGAGTTACAGAGGAGACACCGGGGTTGCAGGTCTGGAGCCAAAAGGAGGGAGAAAAAGAGAAAAAAGACACAAACCAGTGGTCCCGGCAATTATAATGGGAAACGTGAGGTCTTTGGGGAATAAAACGGACAAACTAGTAGCACTGGTGAAGACCAAGAGGGAGTACTGTGAGTGTAGTATTTTTTTCTTCAGTGAAACTTGGCTGCACTCGCACATCCCGGACAACAGCATTGCGGTCCCAGGTAGTGGTGTGCGATACTCCATATTTTGGTATCGATCCGATACCAAGTAAACACGGACCAGTATCGCCGATACCGATATCAGTATCGATACTTATCAATAAATAAGTGGGATGCATCATTGAATTGCTAAATCTCAATTAATTTTCATGACCTTTTTTGT
Source organism: Psettodes erumei (assembly GCA_016785225.1). Classification (NCBI taxonomy): domain Eukaryota; kingdom Metazoa; phylum Chordata; class Actinopteri; order Pleuronectiformes; family Psettodidae; genus Psettodes; species Psettodes erumei. The sequence goes on along the minus strand of JAFBJZ010000894.1, from coordinate 151,726 downwards.
GATGTTTCCTTTTTTATTATTAAATAGTTAAAACTCAGGACAGAATTAGAACAAAGTTTATAATTAAATAGAAAATGCTTTATTATCAAATGTTTTAAGAAAAATCCTTTTTGCTTTGCACGTCTAAGTCACGTCACGTGACTCATGTGATGGCGCAATATCTAAACACAAGAGGGGGGAGGGGGTGCAACGTGTGCCTGCTCTGCGCTGACACAGGAGCGGCGAGTCTGGCGACCCTGCTGCTTCCTCTTTGCCAAAACTGCAGCATTGCAAACAAGAGCGGAACCTAAAGCAAATAATCGATATCAATCTGATACCGATACCAACGGTATTGATATTATCGACATTTGGATCGATCCACCCACCACTAGTCCCAGGTTACAGTTTGGTACGGGGAGACAGAGACCGCTCCAAAAGTTGGAAGAAGAAGGGTGGTGGGTTTGCACTTTACGTGAGTGAGAGGTGGTGCAACCCCGGTCATGTTAATGTGAAGGAGCGGCTCTGTACCCCGGACATTGAACTGTTGGCTGTGGGAATGCGCCCTATTATTCACCAGGGGAGTTCATGTCCACCATTGTTATCGCTGTTTACATCCCTCTATCAGCTGATGCAGTGGTGGCCTGTGACGTCATCAGCTCCGCCACTGCTAAACTTCAGACTGAACACCCGGGCGCATTCATGGTTATTACAGATGATTTTAATCATGCCTCACTGAACACATCCCTAAATAACTTTCACCAGTATGTTGACTGCCCCACCAGAGACAATAAAAAGCAGGATCTCTTGTATGCTAACGCCATGGATGCATATGATGCCACAGCCCTTCCCGCCCTGGGCAGGTCAGACTACAACCTGGTTATGATGACTCCCAAGTATGTCCCTCTTGTGAGAAGGCAGCCCGTGCACACCAGGACGGCGAGGAGGTGGACACAGGAGGCTGCTAAGGCACTGCAGGACTGCTTTGAGTCAACAGACATTGTACTCTGTGACTCTGGGATGTACTCTGTGAGCCTCATGGGGAGAACATTGATAAGATGACTGCACCAGAGTACATCAGTTTCTGTAAAGATACCACCGTGCCAGCCCGGACTGTACACTGCTTCTCCAACAACAAGCCCTGGATTACCAGTGACCTGAAAGTACTTCTGAACAAGGAGAAGATGGCTTTCAGGTCTGGAGACGGAGAAGAGCAGAGGAGAGTGCAGCATGAACTTAGGGAGATGCTGAGGACATGCAAGGACAACTACAGGAGGAAGCTGGAGGCCAAACTCCGACAGAACAGTGCGAGGGATGTGTGGACAGGAATTAAGAACATCACAGGGATGATGGGGAAAGACAGGCAGACATCAGGGAGCCTGGATAGAGCAAAACAATTTAACCAATTTTTTAACAGGTTTAGCTCACCCCCTGCCACTCCTCCAACACCACCTGCCACCCTCACACCCACACTGGCTCGGCCCACCCCCCTGCAGTCTCCTGCACAGCACCTCTCCATCTGCCCCCCTTCTTCTCCCCCACCTTCTCCTCCTCCACTAAAGACATCTGCATCCACCCCCACCCAACGGTGACTACAGGCCAGGTAAAGAGGCAGCTGGAAAGACTGCATCAGCGAGGCTGCAGGCCCTGATGGCATCCCACCTAGGAAGCTGAAGACCTGTGCCAGCCAGTTGTCTCCTGTACTGGGACATCTGTACAACCTGAGTCTGAGTCTGGAGAAAGTCCTGATGCTGTGAAAGACGTCCTGCCTAGTTCCAGTCCCCAAGAAGTCAAGGCCATCTGACCCGGGAGACTGCAGACCAGTCACCCTCACATCTCATGTGATGAAGATCCTGGAGAGACTGGTCTTAGCCCAGCTGAAGCCACAGGTGAGGACATTTCTGGACCCTTTGCAATTTGCCTATCAGCCCCATTTAGGAGTATGGCAGTGGTGATTGACAGCAGACTGGACTGGAAATATAACACCGAGGCTGTGTACAAGAAGGGGATGAGCAGACTCTATTTCCTGAGGAAGCTGAGTCCTTCAATGTGTGCAGCAAGATGTTGGAGATCTTTTATCAGTCTGTTGTTGCCAGCACCATTTTTTTTGCGGCTGTGTGTTGGGGCAGCAGCATCAGAGCCAGCAACAACAACAGACTTTATGAAATCATCAAGAAGGCTGGCTCTGTACTTGGTCTCAGGCTGGACACTTTTGAGACCGTGGTGGAGAGGGGAATGCTGAATAAACTGCTGTCCATCATGGACAATGATCAGCACCCTCTCTATCACACAGTACACAGACAGCGGAGTACCATCACACTCTACAACAGCAATTAAAACTCTGGTCATAGGCACCTTACGTGTTTTTCCTACGCTTACTGTTAACTGCACCTTACCTGTTCACTGTACCTTATATTTATTTTGCACTACAACCAATACCACTTATTGTACATTTTTTACATTCATGGATATATTTTAGACTCACGTATATATATCAGATTCATGTACATTGCTTTTATAGGCTGTCTCTCTTTTATCTCTTAGTGTTGTTATTGTCTCTGTGTGTAATGCTGCTGCTACGCTAAAATTTCCCAACTTGGGATCTATCTATCTGTCCTTCCTCCTGGCACCAGGGAGTGCGACCCTGAGTGTTCAGTCACAACCGGCTTCAGCTGGGCCCGAGCGAGTGTTAAAATCAGATGTGGTGCATTCTGTTCTGTTGAGCAAGCAGCAGCGAAGTATCATAAGGCTATGGCATGACATGGTGTGATTAGAACTAAGAACGCTTAGTTTCATAATAAACCAACATGCCTTTAAAAACAGACGAAACCTCAACGTGTGTGTCAGTGATGATATTGTGGCGCTCCATCACATAGTATTCAATGTATGGGAAACACTGCTTTGGGTTTTACAGTACACGCTTCGAGGAAAGGCAGGCACAGACATGCCGAAAGCCATATGCAAACTCTGCCATGGCCTTGAGAATATACCATTTCTGAACATGGTTTATCATTTAGACCCATGCTACGATGTGCAGTTATAAAGTAACAGTTGTCAGTTATCATAGGTTTGTATCCTAATTGAAAGGCTTACACTAGTGTTGTCCTGTTTTCAGAGGCTTTTTTCTTTTCAGCATGTATAGCAGTTTTGTTTTGTTGGGTTTTTTTACTTTTCTCAAAGCATTCCTTCACAGCAATAACTAGTATTTCAATCTACTATATAATTTGTTTGTGTTTGTAAAACTTAGTTGACTGAATGGTCCACATGTTTGTACTGAGTAGAGATCAGGTACCCAATTCATTATGGCCTGATTGTATTTATTTCCTTTCTTATGTTACAAGCTTAATGAGCAGGAGCATTTAATGTCACCTAAAAATAAACTGTTGTAAATGTTATGAACCAGTTTTCTATACAGCTATAATAAATGTAGGTCTGAGTAGCATGTGATTTGCATTGTTTTTGGAAATCTGACTCATGATTGTCAATACAAGTGTATGATTCAACCTAGTCTTGTTTAAGAAGGACAAGAAAATCCGAAGTGCGATACTTATAGAATCTGCACCCAAGTATCATGACAGAATTAAATCGCAACAAAAGCATTAAGCCCTGATTGTCAATGGTTATGTAACAGACTGAGAAATATTTTTGTGTGTGTTTCAGTGCCTCCAATTTACAGGCACTGAATTTAACATGATCATGACTCATTAACCTGGCAATGAATCATAACTACATTGAGAACAGATGAAATGTCATTTAAGATGCTGATTTGAAATAAGACACAAAGTTGGAGACATCTCATTATAAAGGAAAATGTATGGTAAATGTGTATAGTAAATACAGAGAAGTAAAGAAAATATGTATTGAAGTTGGTCATAAAATCAACATAATCAAAATAGAAACATCTCACTCAACTGTCTCATCAACAGCTGTATTACCCGCTGATTTGACATTAATTGCCCCGACAGTAACACAAATGTGCTAATGAATCGATTTGACAGTCACACTAGTGTGCGCTTCAAGCTGACTGAAAAGGAGGAGAGAAAGAATGACAGGCACAAAGGAAGAATAAGAAAGAGAGAGAGTTGTTTCTAAGTCTGCTTCCAAATTTGTGCATTCTCAGGATTCCGAAAACCATGCAACACAAACACACAGCCAAGTATGCAGGCAAGCACATGAACTCCAAGACATTAATCTGTGCACACCAAAATACAATACTAATGAGAACATTGCTCATTTAGGAGAAGCAAAAACAAAAGTGCAAAAATAGATGGTTGGTACAACATAAGGCTTTTTTTGCACAATCAAAAGCAGAGATGCAAAGACCTCCCTGTGTCTGCAGTCAGTGTGTGTCCGGCATAAAATATAATAAGCCTCCAATCTTAGGAAAGATATGATGAAGTTTCTCTCCTAATTCTTTAAAAAGAAAGAACAATCAAAAAGCTGGTTTGTCATATTGTGGGTTTGTACCAAGGCACTATATTGCTATAGTGCTTCATGAAGACTGGAGGAGGAAATACACGTGATAGGAATCTGGCCCTTGAAAACCATTTCTGAATTTTCTAAAACTGAGCCCATATTGATAAAAACAATCATGGTTGTGTGAACAATATGATTCTATATTGTGTTTGATCAAATCCAGTTGAAATCTAGTCAAATTGAATCCGTTCCATCTTGGGAGTGGGGAGCATCATGTCCTATTGCACCAGCTAATCACATTTGTTTGTTTAATACTCAGCACAGTTTAATAAAGTGTTGCCTAATGTGTGTTAAATGTTGCCATGGAAGAAATCAATGGAGGTGCAAGACCACTTCCAAGTGGCCCTAACAGACGCTAACTGGAATGCAACAAAGCCATTCGCACGACTAAAATTTTTGGAGCAATTTCCGAATGAAAATAAATGAAATGCACGAAGCAACAGCCGCATCAAACCATAAGAACCGAGCACTGGTGCCTCGCGAGATAATAGGAGTGCAACTGCTCCTCTGCCCATGAAATCTCCAGGGCAATTCAATTACTTCCTTTTCCATCAATTCACGACCAGAGCAGACGAGGGGCAATATTCTATCTGCACTGTTGAGATAAGTGAGAGCTTTAAAAGTAACAAAATTGTAAATTACAATTGCAATTACTGACCCACAGCGAAACTGATTGAAGGAACAATAGAGTGATTGGTTTCAAAAGCATAAATTTCTGAGGGAAAATGCTGTACATACTGTAGGTGATTTTAACAACTTCATTAAAAACCCGTTGAAGGTTGATTTTGACTGAGAACGCCACTATGCTGCATATATATATATATATATATATATATATATATAAGTAAGTGCAGCATATGTGTATGTATATGGAGGCAAGTATATGCAGCAAAAAATGATGGTGAATCAGTCATGGAGAATCAAAGCAGCGTGGATGTTTTGGAGTACTTTTTTGGGAGTCAGACATCTCTTAATTGAAGGTCTGTCCTGTCAGCGATAATAGAAAGATGGATTCAGAATTTGATATGGGTTGGATAATGACGCAGGGCTAATTCGTGCACTATTCACCCCCACTCAACATGCACAGGATACACAGACACAGGGATGGTAAGTGGTACATAGCTGAGAGCGGGGTGTGTGAAATCCAGTGGGCTTCCTTTCCCTCTCATGCACATTTTGCACACACGCACACATGTGCACACACTATAAGGTTCACAAGAGCTTTCAGGTTTGTGAGTCCACTCTCCTCATCAGGCACGTCCTTCATCAGCCAAGGTGGAGTCCTGCCATTGTGTCAATTTGATGGCCACTCCCTCCCTGCGCTTTCAAAACTACATTTTCTGAACATGACTCCCTGTTTGCCACTAATTTGAGGAGCGTTAGTAAGCATTAGAGGCAAACCCCCCCATATCATATTTATCATTTCCAGCTGAATGCATGGGAGTAATCAGTGTGGTAGTGGCTCCCCTGCTGTCACAGCTGCAAGGAGGCCCTCCGCAACATTTCCATGATGTGCAAAGACAAAGCTGCTGCTCTCTTTCAAAGGGATGGAGCTGTCGGAAACTTGGAGGAAAAGTCCTGAATATAATCCAGCGGGAAAACATCACTGACTCATCCATTCTTCAGACTCAAACGCCTTCAGTTGAGCATTTTCCAGGGAGTTAGAACATGACCGCTCTGTTTTCCGCTCTTTTCACTTTGTTTTCCTACAGCCAATTTTAGGGAGCTCATACTGCATCTTGATCTCAGAAACATAACAGTACAGTGCTACCTCTGAGCTGGAGAAACACATGAAGGTGGATTCGGGGTTGAAAAGGTGAATCACAAGCAGGGAGGGAGAAGGGAGTTTGACATCAAACTTGCAGTCCTTCTGAAGACAGTGTGCTACTTGTTGTGATGTGCTCCGTCAGCATTTGAACATCCATAGAATTACTACTTTAACCCAGCTGAGGCACCGGTGTGAACCGACGCCTTTGTGATGCAAATCTGACAGCACTGCACTGATTAACAGTGCAATTTCAGGGCATCACTTTGAGCAGTGGATTTTGTCTTTCCACACTTTTCTTCTCAGTCTCTCCCAGACATGGACATGAAAGTGATTTGCACAGGAATCGCTCCGAAGAAGATGAATGCTGGGGCTCCAGACCTCCAGCCTCAAGTTTTGGTCTGCTCGGAGGATCTTCACATTCTTGCTGGTGCTTGTTCTGGGACATCTCATTGATTGATGTGCAGAGCATCCACTTTGACATGAAGTGATGCTCCTGAACCCAATTCCTTTTGCATATCTTGAAGTCTAAGCACATATAAGTGACCTTTCAACAGCCTCAGGAGCAGACAGTTGAGGGAAAAGCAAGGTTCGCAGTTACTCATCACAGAAAGCAAGCAGCATATAAGAAAGAAAGCAAAAAAAACCAAAACAAAATAAAGCTAAGTGGAAAACAGAGAGAAATATGAATCAAAACAGTCCAGACTGTCTCTCTCTGACTCACACAGGCCAACAAGGGACTGTCCACCGTGCAGTTCGCTTGCACAGACATCTCTGTTAGCTACAGGTCAATTTCTTGACTCAAAGTTGACCAGTAAATTCCCTTTGGGTTTAGGCAGAGGGCAGTGAAAAAAAGTCATCACAGCTTGGCTTCCAGCGGTACTCCAGCTGCAGTTTCAGATGGAAGCGTTTCCTCAAAATATCAAGAAATATCAAGATACCATGTAAAGTTATAAAAAGCATTTTGCTTTTGGCATTTGTTACAGCCGCTGTTCGTTGTTCTCTTTGCAAGGTTTCTTTCTTTTTTTTTTCTTTCTCCCATGTTTCCTTTTGGTAAGAGCCTTTGCCACTGGAAATGCTTCTTGGATGTATTTCAGCAAATAAAATAATCTTTGTCTTGCCCTCTGCACAAGGAACTATGGATGTCCTCTCCTGGCAGGCAGGCGAAGATGTGGTGCACCCCTCCTACCCTAACTGAATTGGATGAAGGCAAAGATCTAACAAAGGATGGGGGTGTAAGCACGAGTCATGGTTGGGGAAGGGTGAGGAGAAGAGTGTGTGAAAGAAAATATGCATGGAAAAACAGGGAAACGGACAAAAGAAAAAGAAAGGTAAGAGGTAACCGAAGGAATGAGGATGATAAAGATGAAAGAAATCACAAGGAGAGTAGACAGAAGCATTAATGAAATATTTCCCACTGTGTTAAAATAAAACACACATATCCTGTCCTTGTCAATAAAGTCTAAACAAACCAAAAGAGATTCATTAATATGAGGGATACAGATCAAAGGAAATGCGGCAGAAGAAATCCTGTCACATACTCTCTTTTCCTATCTGCAGGAAATTCTTGAGGGACTGTGTAAAAGGATTATTTTGAAACTGGATTCTGTATCTTGTTGCTTCAGCAGTTTTCGAGATGTCTCGGATGTGCGTGATCAGCTCGGGCAAGCCGGGAGGTGATAGCCTCACCTGCTTGCAGAGAAGTGTGGGCCCAGGCGATGTGCGACTCTTACCTCTGGAGGAAGCAGTTGCTATACAGCTGTGCACACTGTGCTGACTGTGAACTCTGTCTCACTGGCCATGATGTCAGTGGGCTGGATCTTGCGGATGTTGCTCATCCATTCGTGTTTTCGTGGCCCACGTAACCATTGAAAGGGACTTTGGGTCTTCTTCTATAACGAAATGAGTCAGAAAATGAAAAACTCAGGGAACACAGAGTTCCACCAGAATTAAAAATGTACCCAAAATGTCTCTTATCCTCTCCATCTCTTAACTGATCATTTCAAAAATCTCCTACATACAACAGTTGTGGAAGTGTATGTTCCTGGAAGGTAGGAAATATAATTTTTTACTGATATGTCAATATGTTTATATTGATGTCTTCATAGTTAGTTAGACATAGATAGTGTCCCCCAATTCTTCAGTGAATGCCTCATTGGCTCATTACTACTTTAATCCCCTATGATTTTTCTTGGCAGGAAGAGGAAATTCGCTCTATATCGCACATGACAAGTTCCTCATGTTGAGGTCAGCATATGCCCTTATGCACCGAAAAGACCCACGTCCAGTCAAAGCGTTTTGGAGGGTGTGATGGAGCAGTGTGAAACATATGTCGATGAGGTGAGCCTTACCTGTGTTTGTAGAGGTACAGAGTGAAGCCTGCGATGATCATGGCTATAAAAGGCACTAAATGGCTGCTGCCACTGAACTGCTGTTGGAGGCAAAGTTGTAGCTTGGGTTCTCTCTGCCAGGATCTAAACTCTCTGGAGAAAGAAAGACAGAAGACAGCAGGCCCTCCGATGGCAGATTTTTATAATCAAGCCCTATGAATAACACAATTAATACCAACAAAATGCATTAAGGCACAAAAGTGAAGCGGTTCCCTTCTGCCAAAAAACTTGACAAATCTTTAGGAAAAATGAGCAGAAAAACAGTGAAATAAAATAAACAGCTATGGCTGAGGAGAGCTGCCAGGAGCGCTCCATTTTCACAAAATGGAATTTTTGTTTCATTTTATTTTATTTTCCCCCTCGGGAACATCAAATTCCATTATCCCAACAACAACTCTGAATTACTGACATCTGATTCCACCACCCTCAACTCTTCTCACCCAGAAGATTGGTGTAGTTTCATCTTCCCTTGGAGACTTCATCAAAGCCGACATGTTTAAACATCAGTGGACAAGGGTTCAAGTTCTCACACTTTCTGGTTCCGATGGCAGAAAGAATACGGCAACATGCTCCAGACTGGTCAAAAATGACAGTTCAGCAGGCCAAACTTGAAGGAATGAGACTTTGTACTTTTGAAGGACAAGCAACTGAAAAGGAATGAATGGCCAACAGGAGTCATAGTGAAGGCTCTCCCAAGCAAAAATAGAGTTGTAAGGAAGGTTGAGGTCAAGATTACCCAGAACAACACTAAAAAGATTTTCTTCTGACCCATTTCAGGGTGCATCCTTCTCTTATCTCCAGTGAATTAGTGGCATTTTTAAAATAATGCCAGACAGGGAGTGTGTTGGAACTGTTTGTATTTGCAATTGCAGTAGCATATTTATGCATTTATTTATGTATTTTCTCAATAGTCTGTATTCGCCAATTCATGGTTACAGGAAGTGAGGTAGAAGGAAGTTGCTCCTCTTCTGCTCCCTGAGAAATCTCTGTGCCTTTTTTGTCACAGAAATGCTATCTCTTTCTCCAACTGTTTGTTTGCAGTAGTGAGGGGCAAATGATACCGAGGCTTTGGAGCTTGTGTCACTCTTCCTGAAGCGGAGTGATTCGAAACGCTGTGTCGGAGCTTTAAGCTTTAAATAAACCCTTAACCAACATTTAACCCTTAATATAATTTGCATTTATTCTTTGGGTTAATCTGGAATGTGTTTTAGAGTATGGGGAGAGCATCTGCATATTTTATTGTAATGACAATATAATCATTATTTGGTATGAATGAACAAAACACTTGAATGACCACACAGACTTTTCTGAACTTTTATTACTGTCATGGGATTGAAACAGTGCCAGTGCTTCAGTCGTGCTCTTTAGAGGTTGCTATTGCTTCAGTTGTCCACCAGATGTCACCGTCACTGAAGTCTGGAAGCTTTGAATCTTTTTCGGCACAATTGCTCGGAAAGCCTCAGTCCGTCGTGAGGCTTCACTTGCCCACCACTAGTTTGCAGCCTTGGGTGGCATTATTTTTCATTTTTAGAGTGACAGCTGTTCAGAGCATTTCACATGATATTTTGTTAGTATAACGATCGTGATGCGCTCGCAAACTTGTGTTCTATTATGCAGATTTGTAAATACTAGATCCGTTATCTCAGTAATTACACGTCAACTCCTTTAAATGACAACGTATTTTGTATTGAACTGCCAATATTTACTTTTCTGTACTTTGTGCTTGTTTTCAGTTTCACTCTTTTTTGCATTAAATCTGGTCCGAACACGACACGTGCCTTTTCCTTGGAGGATGAGATGTAGAAAAGCGCTTAGCTGGCTGTGAATCCTAATAAAGGACAGGAGTTACATTAGGTGCAGCAGCACAGTACTATTACAGCCATGTTTAATCTCTGGTGTAAAATGTTTTTGATCCAGCATTCTAGTTAGTTGAAGTGGTGAGTCTTAAGTCAGGCGTCATTTGCTTGCTTATGTAAAGTGCAAAATTTCAGTTTCTACTGTTGCTTTGTTATGCCTGTTTGTATAAAATGTGTCAACACATTATCATGAATGTCATTTTTATTGATCAAGATAAGCACTAACTAGGACTTTTTTTCCTGTTGAAAAATAAGCTTTTCAAACCTCTCTGGTTGGCAAACTAACAGTGAAATTGTTTATAAATGACCTCCCATATAGTGGCTTATCTATCTTGCAGTTTCTTGTACACCAATAAAAATATATCTGTGACAAAGTCATATCTGTCAAGTTGATGATGGTGATGATGCTCCTTTGCTGGAGAGAAACAGGTGATTTCTCCACATAACACAAGAAAATTTTCATATTTTTTGCATATTTATTCTTGTGGCCTTAAAGTTTTATTTGTTTTTTTCCCTTCTAAGTGCACTTTGTCCCTATCTTTGGAAACTCCCTGGATGATAAAAATTTTCCGTGATGGTTTTGGGCAAGCACTTGTCAACATATAACAAAGGTAAATCTGTCAGCTTTCACCATGTCCATGAGATAAGACATCGGTTGGAACCAAATACAGATTAACATTTCTGACTTAACCCCTTAATGCCTATTGTCACGATTTGCCATCAAACCGCTTCCACTCCAAATGCAACCAAAATAGCGTCTGTATTGGTATTGCTTTCTTACATTAATAAAAGAATCTTCATGCCTAAGATGGGAACAGGTATTTTTTTTACCTTTATTGCCTGTTGTCGCTAGTTTGGGTCATAGATAATACATAATAAATTTATATCTATTTTATGTGCTATACTCAAATTAACACTCAACTTAATTTAGCATCTACTTGAATTTTTTTTTTATATATAATTGGAAACAAATTCAGGCATTAAGGGGTTAAGGAAGGGCTATGGAACCAATTGCATTGAGGCGTTTCCTATGGATGTTTTTTACAGGTTGGCAGACTGGGAGCTTGCTGTCCTCAGAAGCTGCTTCCAATAAAGTGACTGTAGGATTGTAATTGTAAATGTTTGTATTCTTCTTCTGTTGCTGACATACATCTCCACATACGTCTCCACATCATACAGATCATATAGGGAAATAGCATTTGATGTTTGGATGTTTGTCAAATGCTTGTCTGTGTTGTTTTCTCTTATAGCAGTAGTTTCCAAAACTGAACCATTCCTCCAAACCTAATAAATTTTAGCTGTAAGATTTCCTTTCAGTAGAAAGAACTATGTGCTTTGACTTACTGTGATATTGTGCTATCTGGTTTTTTTTTTTGCTGGAATTTCCTGTCATTACATTTGTCAGTGCATTGTTGTCAAAAGGTGAAAGAATCTGATTCAGAAGTATCAGAAGAATGGGGAAATCAGTAATGATCAGAAGGAACAAGGAGGCGTTCAGTTGTTCAGAATAGGCATGTTACTGGCACAGACATTCAGAAAATTTCACTGAAGAAGCCAGACAGTGTAGAGTGGCTTGCAAAATATTCATACCCCTTGAACTTTACATTTTGTGACATTAAGATCACAAACATAAATATATTTTATTGGAATTATATGTGAAAGAGGCACACATTGTGAAGTACAAAGTACAAATTATACATCGTTTTTTCAAATAAAAAAAAAAAAGAAAAGTGCAGTGTGCAAAAGTTCAGCCCCCCTGAGTCAATACTTTGTGAAACCACCTTTTGCCGCAATTACAGCTGCAAGTTTTTTGGGTATGTCTCTACCAGCTTTGCACATCTAGAGACTGAAAGTTGTGCCCATATTCCTTACAAACATCTTAAACTCAGTCAGATTAGATGAGAGCATTTGTGAACATCAGTTTTTAGATCTTGCCACAGATTCTTGTTTGGATTTAGGTCTGGATTTTGACTGGGCCATTCTAACACATGAATGTTTCGTTTAAAACCTTTCCATTGTAGCCCTGGCTTTATGTTTAGGGATGTTGTCCTGCTGGAAGATGAACCTCTGCCCCAGTCTGAAGTCTTTTGCAGACTCCAACAGGTTTTCTTCCAAGATTGCCCTGTATTTGGCTCCATCCATTTTCCCATCAACTCTGACCATCTCCCCTTTACCTGCTGAAGAGGAGCACTCCCAGAGCATGATGCTGCCACCACCATGTTTGACAGTGGGGATGGTGTGATGTGCAGCATTAGCTTTCTACCACACATAGCATTTTGTATTTAGGCCAAAAAGTAACATTTTGGTTTTATTTCACCAGAGCACCTTCTTCCAGATGTTTGCTGTGTCCCCCACGTGGCTTCTGGCAAACTGCAAATGGGACTTCTTATGGTTTTCTTTTAGCAATGACTTTCTTCTTGCCACTCTTCCATAAAGGCCAGATTTGTGCAGTGCATGACCAATCGTTGTCCTGTGGACAGATTCTCCCACCTGAGCTGTGGATCTCTGCAATTCATCCAGAGTCACCATGGACCTCTTGGCTGCATCTTTGATCAGTGCTCTACTTGTTCGGCCTGTAAGTTTAGGTGGGCGGCCATGTCCTGGTAGGTTTGCAGTTGTGCCATACTTTTTACATTTCCGAATGATGGGTTAAAGAGTGCTCCGTGAGATGTTCAAAACTTGGGAAATCTTTTTACAGCTTAAACATCCACAACTTTTATCCCTGACCTGTCTGGTGTGTTCCCTGGACTCCGTGATGTTGTTTGCTCCCCAATATTCTCTTAACAATCCTCAGAGACCATCACCAAACAGTTTTATTTGTACTGAGATTAGATTACACACAGGTGGACTCTGTTTAGTCAGTAGGTCAACATTCAATCATTCATCAATCATCAGGCCACCTCTGAAGGCAGCTGGTTGCATTCAGAGAAAAGGGGGCTGAATATTTTTGCAAACTTACTTTTCAGTTTTTTTACTGCAAAAAAAATCTAAAGTCATGTATAATTTTCTTTGTACTTCACAATTGTGTGCCACTTTGTGTCTCACTTATCAATGAAACTTCCTATTCCAGCTGTTCTTCAGAAATACTTTGACAATTTTGACCTGAGCATTTAAGTCATCTACATCCTGGGGACAGTTGGATTCTCCATAGGTATGAATGCAGGGATAGAACAGAATAAATCAATATGAGCAGTAAATAAGTAAGCTCCAGCAGAACTGCTATCATGGCAATCTTCCCTAATGTGTATGTTGCTATGGTTATGATCAGCAGCGTGGGCATCCCAGCCTTGAGTACAGGAGAGGAGTACAGACTCACTTGTTTGTGTCTTGTAACATCTTCCTCACCAGGAATTGGTCATTTTGGCTTTAACTGGTAGATTTTGTGTACAGTGGCAGTAATTAATGTGTTGTGTTCAGAGAAACTGGCCTTGTCAAAGCTGTAAAATACCAATAGTGGAGTAGTGAGGTAGCTGTCATCATGGTCATTGAGAAACCCAGCTTTTTACCCAGCTATCATCTGACTTACCCTACAAAAACAACCACTCTGCTCCCAGCACTTTCAGCTTCCACCAAAATTAAACTGAAATTGAACTCTCAGGGACATGTGACGGGGTTTGTCCAGAACTGTGAAATTCACAGGTGGTGGGTTTTAAAGGAGAGAGTCTCTTTGTTTCTCAGGGCCTCAAGGTGTTGCTACTTGGCACCAACCTGGACAGGAAACTTCAGGGAATTAAACCTTACAGATTCCATGAAAGCAAGCGCAAATATGCAATATGTGCAGCATACAGGGAATTAGAATCCCAAACACTATTTTGTGATTTGTCAAGGACCCAGAGAAAATGATGTTGATGTTTCTGTTTGTTATGAATAATCAGACAAACCTACATGGTGCGTTCCCCAAGGGCGGAAGAGAGACAAACCTTACAGCAGGGAATGAGAGAAGAAATGTGGAGTTGGCCTTTCTTCCTGTCTTTTTCCCCATGTATTTTATTTTATATTTTTCGATTGCTGTTAACATAATGTTCATCATTAGCTGCACATTAGCTGAGTCACTGTTGCAAAAATTGTTGTTGTAGTGTTCAGTTAGAAAAGCGCTGTTCGAAATTCTCACTCGGGACCTTTGGGGTGGGTGCTGGATTTGCTTGTCGAGCTGGACAGAGCTTCCTGACACACCTCTGTTCCAGTGGAACCAGTGACCAAGCGTAATTGAATGGATCCTGGTAAACTGGAGAGAAGAATTGGCCCAAACATTCGGTTTCTGGGACCCATGTCATGTCAGGCCTGTGGCATGAGCCTTGATGGCTGATCATGGTCCTGTTATTAATGTGTTGGTTTCACTGTAATGGACCAAATATGATCAACAGAGTGAAGCAAAAAAGAGTAGTTTAGCTGCTAATTGCTTCTGTGTGTGGCAAATTTGAATTTCCAGAGTGGAGAGAGGGACTGAAAATATGTTTTCGCTTCAACAATAGTTGACCATTTTGTGAAACATGCTTATTTGCATTGTTGTTGAGCGTTAGATGTTGTTGTATGGTAAATATAAAGCTACAGAAATCAGCTGGTTAATTTAGCTTGCTATGTCCTTAAATATATTGACATGTAGACATGTAGCTCTGGTTAAGAACAACAAATGAGCATAGTTTCCAACATGTTAAATTACTGGTTTAAATGTTTGAACTTGAACAAGATTTGTTAGAAATTTTGAAATGCGTGTCTTAACTTCTGACAATGGAGGCAGTTTTTGGCTTTAATTTCCTAGCTCTGTCCCCCGAAAAGCTTCCTTGAGCCTTACAGCTTCAGTTACTTTCACCGAAGATGGTTCCGATCCATTTTGCATCCCTAACTCTAATTCAACCCAGCAGCAAATTGGCTGCATCTGCTGTTGAAATAAGGGCAAGTGGAAGCAGCAATGTGATGAGGGATAAGAAATAAAATTGCTGACTTCAGTTTTATATCGACCTTGTTATTGTTTGCATACAGTGGTGAGAGAATATCTGACTGAAAACACAGAGGGGACCCATGTCAGTTGTATGAAATCAATATCCTAACACTACTTATGGATACTGAGTGTGGACCATTAAAGTTAAATGGGTTTTTTTTTATCTGTGAATGTCTCCTGAGGTGATGATCCTGAAGTTAGAAAGGCAAAATGAAAGACTAATGTTTTTTTCTCTAAACAAATCAGATTATTTGTTGCAATAACAGCCCCTGTCACTGAGCTGGGTGGAAGAATGTGCAAGGTTTGTGCGGACACAGCAGGGTCTTATTTCTTTAGGGTTTTTTTTTTTGTTGTTGTATCTTAATCTTTTGCGTGTCACAACGAAAGGCCCTGGAGTTTCCCTTTCAGCTCATGTAGCTGAAATATCCAAATTGTAATGAATAGAATGATAAAGAATTGCAGTGAGTTTTACTTAAAAAACATTTTTATTTTGCGCATGTATTCAAGTATTTAGCACAGGAGACTATTTGAATTTTTTCTTAATTTTTCACTCAGGTGGGTGTTGTTGCGGTTTGAACTTTTTTTTCTTAAGAAATCCGATTTCTTTCATAATTCCAGGTACATTGTTTGAGTCAGAGTAGAACAGAGACAAAAAGGAGTAATTTTGCTTCCTGGGACAAAAAAAAGATCAGAAGCTAAAGGTGCCAGAATTTTTTTTATGGCGTTTATAACCACTTGGGCAATACAATGTTCTGGATAAATAAAAGGACACACAGTTTCAGTTTAAACAAGATGAAAAAAACCTTTGGCTTCAGAGCTTTGCATTCAAAAGCAGCGATAACACGTGTGGAATACCAAAGTATGAATCTGTACAAGTCAATCCCAAGTTCTATTTAATTATTGTCCTAATAGGTCAGTGTAGCTGCCCCTCACGCTTTTCTTCGGGTCAGAATTAAGCCACGCATCGACTGATGCTTGATGAGAGTGATGTCTTTTATTGTTTCCGAACACCAAACACCGTGAAAACTGAAATGAAAAAATATTACATTCTTAACATTGTTATCTTCCCAACCAGTATCTTACAGTCTGCACGTGTCCATGTGGCCATCATGAAACTTAAATATAAAATCTTAAGGAAACTTAAACACATGAATAAACATAGAATGGTCAAAAAGTACAGCTTCCATACCGTGTGTGCCTTCTGACCGGAAATCAGGAGCTGCTAAGGCTTTACAGACAAACTGCTATACACATCTTGCTCCATTAGCACCGCAGGTCCAAAAGACTGAATGCGTGTTTTTCCCAGGTACTCTTGCGTTAGTCACATGACTACCTGTGCGTCAGATTACGTTAAAATTGCAATTAACATTCTTACCCAATTATATAATCATACAGAAAGAATAAGAGATATCTTAAACCAAAAATATTGTATATATTTAAAAAAATAACTAAATAAATTATAATTTGCAAAATATTAATGCAACAAATAAATTGGCACTCTTTCAGTGACAGCTACAGTCAGTGTTGTATTTTAGAATGCATGGCTGGAGTTTTTTGTGTAAAAACAAAGAAAATGTAAATGTAAATGTAAACATGTAAATTTTACGCTAATGCATTGAGCTCACGTTAGTCAATTTTAACAAGCATGAGACTTTTTGACATTTTTGCAAATTTATGAGTAACGTTTTAGACGGTGTTCATCTTGTAACATTTCAACATAAATAAACAGTGTGGATGTAAGGTGTTGAAATGTGTCAAAAAAGATATGTGTCCTCAGAGCAAGTGTAGATGCAGTGGAAAGTCCTTGATTTCTTTTTTTTTTCCTTTTTTGGAGGAGGGCATTTTGTTTTTCATGTCCTAAGCCCCAATTTTTTTGCATGATTACGTGGGATTTTTGCCAGGGCCACACAGCAGTTTGGCCTTTGCACTTTTTCAGTGGCAGCCATGTTGGATCCACCATCCTGATCATTGAATGGAATATAGTGATGTGGTCATGCTGTTTCATGTTTCGTTGTAGCGACCCATGGTGTTAGTCCAACCTGGCTGGGCCCTGTCTGTGTGTGTTCTGTAAATATGTTTGAGCCTTCATATGTAGCACTCTGTATGGAATGCACCTTTAAAACCTGTGCAGTTGCCCACTAGAGTGGGCCCTTACCTCATCATGAACACCAGCAGGATTTGTCACAGGAAGTGTGTATCATCAGGAATTCATGACTTGCAAGCTGAAGTTGAACTAGTAAAGAAAATAATTTTAATATTTGTCAAACCACTGTAACACAGGTATCCTGTCATGCCAAACCATATGTCCAAGTGTAGAACAGGACTGAAAGTCACTTGAAAGCAAAAGTAGGACCTGCCCCAGTGTGCTGTATTTATAGAACACTTAAACAGTTATGAGGCATCATACAGTGGCTTTGACAGTTCAATATTCAACATACCCTGGGGTACAGCCTTGCTTTGATGGTCCACATGGCAGATGGTTGAAAACGCTTACAGAAAGCACAAATACTAATAATTAATTTACCCCCTCCCCTCACCCTAATCTACCTTCAGCTGGGACAAATGAAACTGGCAACTTACAGCACTGCTACATCACTACAGTGTAGAAACAGAATCATTTTTATTCGACTAATAGTGAGAGTCTGGAGAAACTGTTGGGTGCTCCTCCCATGGATGAGGAATGGCTCGATGAGAAGCAGGCAGGTGAAGACAAGACTGTTTAGCGGCGCTTCTCATACATCTGTATTGTGCTCCACTCATAGGACTCTGCAGAGGGAGCAAATGTGTTTGATTCAGCACACATTTTAAGTCTCTTGAGTTTTTATCACTTATTAAAATAAATGCAAGTAAAATTTTAATTCACTTACCTGGCTCCTCTTGACTTCTTTTTCCCATCAGTCCAACAAAAGAGTTGACTTTATGCCCTTCAAAGAAAATATGTTTTAGTTCACCAATGTGTCTAACTAAAACTAAACACAAAATAAAGAAAAAATAAAACCGAGTGTTGTATCCTGATGTCAAAAGAAGAAGGAGGGCAGAAACAGTGGGAAAAATAACATGTGGAAAGGTGTAGGAATGGAAAGTTTTTTGTATATAGACTAAATTTGGGATCGATAATTTGATCAATAATACTACCAAATGTCTGGTATAGTTGTTTTTATAAACCTACAATCACTTACATTTCCCCACATATATTGTAGTGGTCTGTCTTTCTACTTGCACACCCTCATCACAGGTCACTGTAGTTTGTGATTACTTCAACAAAGAAGCTATTACTCCTTGTTAAACATCTTGTGTCCCCTTAGGTGAAGGTTCCTGATAGGTTCCTGAGTAACCCATCATGAGTAATGTTTATGTGATTGTTGAATGGAAACTCCTTCTGAGGTTGTCAAACATTCCAATTTTCCAGAAAAAACAATGACCTCAGTGTACATGTTGTGTGTTGTTTGGAACCAAACCAGGTTTGTTCAGAACCAACTGGAGATGCTGGATTTTGTCAGGTTTGTAGTGATATAAATATGATAGACAGTTGCATGTCAGACTGACTGGGGGCCACTGTTGCTTACTGTAAAATAAGCACGATGAACGTGGGGCCTGGTGGTGGTGGTGTATGTGGGAGTATTATTGAATTGGATTGGGTTTTATAAAACTAAAAATGTTAATATTCATTTCAATATCCAATATTCTAATTTTTCATTCACACTGTAAGGGTATAAGGGTAGAAGGTAGTGAGGGTAAAACATGTAGCTGCCTCTCCTCATCACAGGTGTAAACAATCCAATTTAACACTCAGACGTCCTTGGGGCATTGATCGTAGCACTCTCCCTCTCTCTGATGATGAGTGACTTATAGTCATGCCTGCACAGGAAGAATAAATTAGATGCATACTTTGTTATACTGTGCTATGTTCCATCACTGAGTGGGTGACTAATTTAGACAATAACCCCTGACAGAAAAAAGGAAAATGCCCTCCTTCTCAGTCCCTTTTATTCTGGATGCTTTATTTCATTCTTCTTTGTCACACACAGTTTCTGTCTACTCTGCCCCTCCTTCCTCACTGGCAAATTAATGTGGTCTGCTGTTCAAAAGAACAGCAAAACTGTCAAGGTGCAGTAATCTGTGGTTGCTGTCCATTAATTAAACCATGTGAAATTGTTTTATCCCTACCACTTGCATACTCTTTCCTAACCAGTGACACAAATATAAATATTCAACAGTTAATAATAATGTGTACAAAATCTGAGAGGATTTCTTTCCCATTATGCTACTCTTATGGCCATCTGGGCATCTGAATCCGAATTATACATTCCTTTTTTAGTGGGAATGATTTTGCTATGCCCCAAAACACCTGCAGACTCTTAGTTTTTACAGCCTTCAATGTTCGACAGTGCTGTAAAACACAAATTACAGAACCCACAAGCCCATTTGATTTGCAAAAATATGGTTCTTCTCAGGTTTAAAGCAATAGGAATCACAATCTTATCATATAGTTTCAGTCTGACAATGAGCAGCATCATTATCATGACTAGTTTATTCTCTGTGACAGAGTAATTTACATAATTTTAGAGGTTTATTTTAAGTGTAGCTAATGACACAAATTTCATGTTGCCTGTACTTTTCTTTGTCTTTGTCTAAGTTTTGGATTTTGCAAACTGGGGAGAGTTATTGACATTGCTTGATGTACATTATATAATACACATTGTGAGTCATTTTTAGGCTGATTCCAGTATGTTTATAGAGTTACACATTTCATTTTATGACTTTAAGGCCAACAGGAATATAAATTAAGTGTGGATAATGCTTTAAGAGGAATAGAAATACAGTAATTGAACTTGTAGCTGGAATAATTTTGGGGGATTTTTTTTGTGACTGAGGGCTGGGGGTGCGGTGGGGGTGTTCGGACAACACAGGAACACAGTACATGTAATAGCACATCTATAATAAGCTCTGCACACAATCATTTCTTTAACCCATTAAAGTCCCTTTGAATCTTTTAGGTTAATGGTAAAACCTTTTTACCTTTTTTATCAGACATTGATGAAAGACCAAGCCAAAATTAGAATGAATGAATCAGGTGGAACTCCAGTAAATTTTAATGATTTTATCCTGACAATTGAAGAGTTGATGTACATGCAGGTAGCATGGGGGATATCCCCTTCTTACTGACTTCTGAGAAAAAATATTGAATAGAGAATGAAAAGTGAATGACTGTGATACAGCTGCATTACTTACTTTTACGAGTGATCTGTGCATTTGCTGTATGAGAAAAGATAGGACAAAGTTTGAAAAACAGGTCCACAGAAGGAAACAAAAAGCGCACAGTGCTGAAAATGAGCCCTCACCCATCGAGCGCTTCCCCATTAGACCGATGAACTGATGCGGCCGTGGCTTTCTTGTCATCCTCAGGAGGATTTCTCTGAATGGGTCACTGGAAAGCCAACCATCCTGAGGGGGAAAAATCTCAGTGAATATTCATGGAGGCCCTGGCTGACAAGAAGAACCACAAGGACCAGTAGTCCTTGTGTCTATAGTAATTTGCCATAAATATTGAAACCTCTGTATATGGGCAAAATATTTTGACCAGTAACTTCTGACTCAAAAGGTAAGTTCCTGAAGAATCTTGACATTTTGGTCAGGGTATAGTGTTTCCAGGTCATTTTTTCCCCCTCTTGAGCCTTCTGCTGATGAATTTTAAAAAAGCCTGAGTCCAGACACCACTACCACCACATCATCCACAAAAGCATTGAATTTTGAACTTTCATTAAGTGTCTGTATTTCCATCTCAGGATATATTTGTGCATTAGTCTGACTGAGATGTGATCCTGCAGGGCACTCCAGTCCCACACACTAAGTCTGAATGATTTATTGTGGGCTCACTCAGCTGAAAAATGGCCCAGGCCAACAGTTTAAGGTATTAGCTGAGGAGCTTGGCTTGGTTCCAGCTCCCAATGTCAAATGCAGGATGTGTTTTTCATGTTAATGGAGATCATTTGGACTTCAGCTCCCACTTTACTATGCACTTAAGGGTTTTTTATTTAATCTTCTATTGGCTGGGCATTGCAGCATTCTTTATTTTGTGTGTTGCTCAGTCTTAAAATGTTTATTTAGTTTATTTTATTTAACTGGGATGAGACTATTTCACTTGTTTTGTGGTATGTCAGCAACTCATGACTTTCTATAATCAGCTGTTAAAATGTTATTATAATTATTATCATAATTATTATTGCTGTAAAATTAACTGATTAACTGAGATTAAATCATGGCAAGTGTAGTGAGCAAAGAAAAAAGGGAAAAAGGTAGAGTAAAAACGGACCAAAATCTATTCGACTTTATCACCCCCACATAAATAAATAAATAAATAAAATAAGATTTAAAAAATCAGGATCAGTGTTTGTTATTATTATAACCTGAAGTACTAACAGCTACTCTATCATTTTATTTAACTTCATGTACAGAATTGCACAGCATTTATTGAATCTAGACTGGTTATACTAGTACAAGAAAGGTTTTGTGATAAATATATATATATATAAACTAAAAAATAATAAGAAATGAAGAATAGAAATAAGCATCAACTGCCGATTACCTGAATCTGATTACTGCTCGTCCAGTAGTCGCCCCCCTCTTTAGGGTCGTTTTCTTTACAAAAAACGTGGGCGAAGGCGAAAAAAGCCATCACAACGGGTAAAATCATTAACTTCACCATGCCTGACCTGGTTTTCGACGCAATGAATCTCAATGAGATGTTGATTTTATATGGTAAATGTCCGTCAACAGCAACTAAAAAACAAACAAAAAACAATTTTTACGGTTTTAGGTACGAGGAGCAGTTCTTCTGTGCACACACTGTTTCCTCCCTTCAGAGTTTAACAGTAATCCATAATGCGCGCGTGCCCCTGCCAGTCTCCAAAACTCGCGCGCTCAGCCTTTGCAGCTCCTTCTACGGTTTCGTTCGTCCTCATGACCAGATGCTCGCCTGCGCTCCTATATAGCAGTCCTGGCAGTGTTGCTTAGTAACGACATTTCTGCAATGACACTGTAATGGCTCTCGTCCAGTTACAAGTTTTCTCAGGTAATTATACTTAAGATTAGTTATGGTTACAGCTCAAATGATTTTCGACATTGGCTGTAAATTATATGCGTCACTGATCAATTATTCACCTTAAACAAAGTCTAACATGGCTTTATCATAAGTATACACAAGGCTTATGCATTGTAAACTGGTAACGCCAGACTGATAGAAATTAAATGTTAATAATGGTGTAATAATCACATTAAAGAATTCCATGGAGTGACCTTATAATCTAAGATAATATTTTTACTTGGAAGAATTTTCCCTTGCATCATACAGTAATGCATATACATATACAATGTGTGTATTTACGTTTGTATTTGGGGATTAATTGGCTTGTATTTCATAGCAAAGTATCTGTTGTACCTTTAACTTGGGAAATCTTAAGATAAATAAAGAATGTAGCTGTAATATCCTGAAAAAAAATAATTGAATTGTGGGCTGATTTATGTTACATTTCCTTCAACACTTGTCCTTATAAACTATACTATAATGTATAAACTGTGAACTTTATCAGTTCTGTTGACATCTTAAAAGCAGATATATCCTGTATGATAAAGTGAAAACATTAACATAAGAACGTAACACACATAAATGTTGGCACACTTGGCGTTACATAGTTTCTACTTTTAACTTCAATGAGTACTATTATATGCAGTGTGTCTATTATTATCTATGCTTTTGCCTGATATTAACCTTACAAGCATTCAGCTGACAACATCCAAAGCCTTCAGTGTTGATGATCTGTAATGACCGATTTGATATGAATTTGTGACATGATGGATATCTCAAAATCTACAAAGCCTACAATACTGAAATTTGGTGAAGAGCATCGCCATACTTCTGTGTTTCACTTTTTGAAAAATTTTCAGGATAGAGTCACCGTGTGGTGAGAATATTTAAAATATTATCAAATGTATAAAAGATTGTAAAATGTTTTGGCTAATCTCAGTGTGAGGTGTCAAAAAAGTGATGTCTTTTGATTAAGTGGAGGATGCTTTGATATAGGTCAGGTAGGTGATTGATAAACGTACGGCCCATTTGCATCATGACATTTGTTTTGGTCATTTTGTATATATATTCTTTTTACAAAATGCTGACTCCCTATCTTACATCTTCCACACCAACTACTGTACACCAAATTTGATACATTCAGTGTCTGGATGACCCCAAATACTACCCACATTTGACCCTTGATCATGTGTCTTTTTTCCATGATTCACAAACACATTTTTGTGGGTGTGATCACAAATCAATTCAACCTTGAACTGATATAATGCATCATCCACTTGCAACCAGATTTGGCTCAAGTGTACAGACCACGAGTAAGACTGCAGAGTTTCATGCCTGTGTCAAAGCCTGGATGAAAAAGAGAAGGGCGTGTGACCCGAGGGTGATACTGATTTACATTAGAAAAGCTGTTTTTTAGGTGTAGGATGTTAAGGATGAATAGAGGACTGCACTTACACATCAAGTTCAGTGTCCACACACCTCTCTAAGTGCTTGATTTGCCAAAGTGCCTTTATACCATTAACAATAAGTTCATTTTATTTACCCATGTGCTATTGGCAAATGCAAATGTTTTCTCTGGGTTGGGAATGGACTTCAGTCTGTCTTTTACAGTAAATGTTATTCATCAATTTGTTTAATTATTCCAAGGTGCCATACCAATTTACATTAACTTGAATATATTTGAAGGATGCTTTGCACCGACTAGCTCTATTCAGCCTTAATATTCTACATATTATGTGATTATGATTTGTAAGTAGCAAGAACATTTAATATATTTTTACATCATGACTGGTTGTGAGAGACTTAAAGTAATGCCATGCTGTTGAATTTTGTGTACAGGTGGATGGATCATTACTTATCTTTATCAGGGTGGGCTCCATGGTCACAGAGCCACTCTGGACTGGAATTTAATCATCCTCACAACTGTGACAGCTTATCCAATTAACAGATGGAAGGGGGAGGTGAGGAGTGAGGAGTGAGCAGAGGTGCTGGAGCTGTTGGAACCATGCAAAGGAGTTACCACAAAGGAGGTGGATTGAGAGGGAAGACACAGGAGATATAGAGAGTACAGAGACACTGAAGTTGGGGCACAGAGATAAATGTATATGCAGTTTATGTAGGGAGATGTGGACAAATAGGACATCAGTCCACTGAGATTGAGAGATGTCTGAAGTCATTACTGCTGTGTGGGTAATATTATCAGCTGGATGACGTAGGTCACTGTGGACACAAACTTTGATAAGGCATTCAGCCGCAAAAAGACTCTGACATGCTGATATAATGCATGAATACATTAGAGCAGTCGATTTTGTGCCTGGAAAGAATCCAAAGCAGATCATTTGTTGGAAAAGAAGACTGAGCTAAAGCAACACTGTGCCAATCGTTAATGCATTCATTTGAATTAGAAAATCCCTTAGGTTAAAAGGGATCCCAGCAAAACATTAAATGTATTTTTCAATTAAAATTGACCTAGGAGATGCTAAATATATGCATAGGTAAAATATTAACTTTTGTGAACAGAAAATTATTTTAAACAATAAGATTTTTAAAAAATCTTCATTGAAAGTTCACACAGAAGATAAACCAATGTCTGTTTCTTGGTTATACTGCAATACATGCCATGTACTATAACATAATATACGACACTGCCAAATGAGAGAGGGAGGTAATTTATTTTGCTGTAATTACACTGTCTGGTAATTAATGTGGTAATAATTTATTGATGTTAAAATGTGGTACCATTACCCGCTCTTTGAGACTCGAGACAAACTCTCCTAGTCCATCCAATTTTCATGCTTTATAAAATGAAATGCTATGATAATTTACATGGGGTTACTACATGTTCATTTTATCTGTGGGTATAACATGCTCACCAGATATTTCACAACAGGAGCTAATACATTTCATTTCATTTTCCATCTTGAGAATCTGATGGCAGTGATTGTTATGAGCTGTCTTTTATAGATAGGCAACACCTGTTGCATAAGGACAACACTCTATAGATGAAATGACAAAACAGGTTGTATGCCACAAACTCCCAAAATGACTCAACCAAGCATTTTCATTTCTGACACCACTATCAGATAGTCAGTGCCTTCCAAATGCATTTGACCAATAATAATAATAATAATAATATGTTCCCTATGATAGTTTTTTGATATGACCTGAGTAATGTCTAGGCTTTAAGGTTAAGGACAGTATGAAACCAGTAGTGGAAGTAATTAAATTATTAGCTTATTTTTTTTACATAAATATAAATTTAATGCTGTATTATATGGCTACCTTTGTACTATTTGGGGGCAAAAAAATACTGCATTTATTATTATTATTATTATTATTATTTGACAGCTGTACTTTGATAAACAGTGTTTTTATGTGACTTGACTCTCATTTCAAATGTTTGGAATGTCAGCAGCTCCACCTAAGAGACATGCCAAGTCAAGTCAAATATCACAAATCACACATTTTCCTCAACAGGCTTTACACCTTGTGCAACATTACAAAGCCCTCTGTCCTTTTACCTTCATCCTGCAATTATCTATTGAAACCCAACATGATATTTAAGATATTGGTATGCTTAATATATATAAAATGATCATTTATAGGGTTCTTTACATTGGGAGGTGGCTGTCCCCAACCCCAATTCCTAAATTTCAATTCATGAAAATGATTGAATTTTTATAAAATTTTCTATTGGTGTTTTTAAAAGGGTCTTTTTGATTTATTTGAAAGTGAAGTGTAATAAAGTAAATTGATTTTAGATATTTTTTGTAAATCATTAAAATGTATGTAAAAAAATCTTATCCCTCATTTTCTTGTCACTACTGAAACATTGTAGGATTTAGTCCATAGTCTAAGACTGATTTAAGCCACACCTCTAATTTTTTTTATCAGGAAGTATTCCTTTGTCCCTCTCATGTTTTGACTGCATGGTGAGTAGCTAGGTTTCATCATTTTGAAGAAAAGGTGTTCAAAAGTCTGAAAATCAGTATGTAACTTTAAGAGATGTCACTACCTATTTTCTGCACTTAAACAAACTTTTTGGGGTTTTATGTCAGAAAAAATAGTTTTTATGTGTGTGCAATAGTTCAGAAAAGTGCTAGCTAACCATGCGCTGATCAGCCTCTCTAAGCTAGGCTCATAGTTATCTAAAATTGTCATTACCGAAACAGTCACTACCGAAATATTTTTATTAACATAAATGATGACAGTCTTATTCAGCCGTGACAAACAAGATGTTGTGGTCACGACTGAAACAGTATTGCCACTACCGAAAGTGTGCCATCACTACCGAAACATGGGATGTTTTGTCAAAAATAAAGTATATTGAATTATCGACGAAGATATTGTGATGGTGTTTGGTTCAATGTGTATTAAAACTAATGAATCCTTAAGTTTGTAATCATTATGAACATTATGCCCTTTTCAAAGAAAAATTGGTTTCAATATCCAATGATTCTGATAAATCACGCTTAAAAAATGTTAAAATTACATACTTTTTAATTTACCTGTGAATTTTGAAAAATTTAATTAAAAAAATATATTTACAAGGTAGATGTAAACAAAATTTTAATAGATCAATATAACCCTTTATTTCATGTGATATTTCATTGTGTTTCGGTAGTGACACATTTTGGGAGAGGAAAAATATTCCAAAACTGTATGAAAATACAAAAAGAGAATAAACTACTAGAAATGTGTACCTTGGATATTATACAATTAACATACATGAAAAGTTTTGGGGAAAAGACACATTTATTTCAAGATGTTTCCAACTCTGACTTTGCCACAATTCTGTAGAATGGCCCATAGATAGTGAACATTAATGAAGAATATAATCTGGTTGGGCATGAAGAAAGAACCTGAGCCACACAACTTCCTCTCCAGCCTGAAGAACTGGAAAGAGGACGATAACACAAACACATGAGGCAAAAGCAAAGACCACACTTTTCAAAGACAACACAAACCTGCAGAGGATTACAAGGAGGATGCTGGGACTTCTGGAGAATGAACATCCAGATCCAAGTGTCAGGGAGAAGTGTCAGGGGAGAGATAAAGACAGACACAAAGCATGTACTTGAGGGAATAAATAAAGAGAGAGTAGAAGAGATGCATTGGGAAAAAATGGACTATACTGTATGTATTTGGCTTCATAGATTAATTGAGACAGTCTGACCGGGAGAATGCTAACATGTACCAGGTCTGAAGTAATCAAACAATAAGGTGCGAACTGATAATTAAGGCATAAATATGACTTTTAAGTTTTCATTTAAAGGATTTAGAGAGACAGGTTGATGTCAGCAGTGAAGTTGTTCTAAAGGAAGGGGGTATGATAGGAAAAGCCCACTGATTTCTTTTTTTAACAATGGTGACAGACAGAAACCTTACATTCTTAGAATGAAGGGCTCAGTATGGAATATACGGTTTAATAAAACAGACAGACAAAAAATTCTGGATTTGTTTAAAATTCTAGTTGCAGCACTCTGAACCAGTGGTGATTGTGCTGATCAAAAGATAAGCTGTGTTATTAGAACAGCCTCATTCTTATTTAGAGTTCTATGTATAATTAGGCAGTGTGTTCACCAGCTGCATTAGTGCATTTTGCTATGGCATTTCTTCATTTAAATTTCAGAAGAATGCACCACTGGAGGCCCATTACGCTTCTGAAATATAGTATAGGCCATATGCAGCGCCAAGGATGCGTTATTGAATTGAGCTGTATTTATTGTCGACTACCTGCAAGCCTCAGGAGGCTCCATAAAGGCCAACATATTATCGTCACATATTTTATAAGTTTGCTGAGCAACAGATGTTCCAATGTCCTCTGCTTTGTTTTACATTCATAAAACTTATGTATGTTCACATTTCGGTGTATGCCAGTATAACCTGTCTCTTGCTGGCAGCCACTCTGTACTCTGATTAAAATAACCAGTGAAGTGCTTTGCTCCTGTGGTAAACATGCCAGGGTCCATGGGTCACCAGGGGCCAATAATAAGTCTTTCAGCGAAAGACTAATTAAATCTCACCATGATTTAATTTCCTAGATGTTTGACTGTATTAAATCCAAGGAAGAGAAATATCAGATAAATGCCAGATATAACCTGGTTCGAGAGCACAGAGTAAGAATGTTTATGATTTAGTGGATTGGGTTGATCAAATTTGTGATCTCCGACTGCTGCAACATGGGGATGTAGCAAATATCTTGACAGCTGCTGCCTAGTTGACATGAAATTTGCTGTGGATATTAATGGTCTCTAGTGTATGATTCAGATTTTTTCTGGCAAGCCTCTTTGCAACAAACAAAATAAGAGTTCTAGATTGCCATAAAACTACAGATTTTTGTGAAGCCCTACAGTGCCTGTACCAACAAAAGTAATCCTGTTCTCATGCTTCACATTTTGAGCATGAATTTCAGGCACAACCTACATTTGTTTCCAAGTTGCATAGAGAAGGAGAAAAGAAGGAGAAAATTATTATTCTAAATGCTATAGCTCTAAGCAATGTTGATGTATTTATATGAGCCTCGTGGCCACTATTTGCTGGTCAATGATTATAAGTATATCATGGTATATTATGATATCTCCAATGCATCTTTCCTCGGCCTGATGATGTTTTGCACTGAGGTCAAGAAAAAGTGGTAAGGAACAGCCTTTTTAAAAAAAAATCTTTTCAACCACCCTTTCAGCACAAGCTTTACTTGGGCAACCTGCCCAGGTAGAATTAGATCTTACATTATAATGTCTCAATTTACTCTTACTTTTTCAAACAAACACATTTTTGGCCATAAAACTGAGTTGTGGGTGCTATAGTAACTGAGTGGGTACTAGAGGGGTCTCTAGCGGAGAGCATCTACATTAACCTGCCTTTGAGATGTTGAGGGAACATCTGTAAATTGTAGCTGCAGAAAATAACCTACTATACTCTGCAACAGTCTCTTGCATGTTGATAACATGCAACACCTCCATTCACCAAATTCTCAATCTGTGGAAAATATTACCACAAGCTTTGTAATCATTGAATCATCTGGAAAAACATGAGAGCCCAAGCTGCTTTGTTTGGAAATAAAGAAAATCCTGTAAGTGATGCACATGTCTAATGACAAGGAAGAGTTGCTTTACCCCTTCAGAAGCATTTATGTTGAAATAATAAAAAACAACCCCTGATTCATATACCATTACTGTTTAATCCAGCTGGTTCAGAAACAAAGCTGCTGGTCATACTTCTAAATAATGACCTGTAGTAATGATTGGATGTTGACCAAAACCTGCTGTTTTCCTTTGTCGCTGAATTGCTTTCTATGCTGAGAGTTTGGTTGTGTGAAAAATGCTGTGACCTTCTAAGGGATTTGCCCCCTAAGGTTCATCTAAGTAATGGATACTCACTTGTGGGTGAGTGGCTGATGTGAAAGGAATACTGATAACTGACTGTCTGAGATGAGGCAGAAACAAGCTTCACCATATACACTAATATTGAATTTGCTGCACAGGACAGGTATCAGGTAAACTTTATGACACATTCTGGTATTTCAAGATGTTAAATGACAAGAAAGGGATGAGGAAACATTGAAAAGTATTTTACAGATGAGTATAATAAACACAGACCTGCTGTAGATTCATTCATGAAAAAACTGGATGGACAGTAGAAATCTCTGGCCTGACGTAGAGGAAGGTAGCATTAAGTTTGTGCTCATTTGGACAGATGTTTTTCCTTGAGTTGCACTTCTTGGTTGCAAAACTGCATTACCATGAGTGATGTCACTAAAGAATTTGATGTAAATGGATGTGGGATAGTGTGCAGCCACAAAGAAAGTTTTTACAAGGGAGTCTGAGCTGAGAGAACTCCTCACAGTTATTTGCATATCTTGTAAATATCAAAATACTAGCAGCTGTTATTTGTGCTTGCTATAGAGCCACTGGCCATCACTATTAGAAGCAATCAGAATATTACTGGCATCACTTATATCAATCAATCTTCCTCATACTCAACACTATTAATGTATGTGGAAACATATCAGGTTATAAAATTGAAAAAAAACAGCCATATGTTTAATCATGTTTAACATTTCTGAAGCAGAAATGTTAAACACAATTTCTTTTATTTCAGACGTGGAGTTAAAATTCTGTCCCATGATGTATATTCTGGGAATTTTTCACCAGGAATGCAAATTGAACAAGGAAACTAAGAAAATGACAATTAATTGTTTACTACAAGCCAAATACATTATAGCCAGTTCCTGGAAATCTGTGAACAAATGTCTACAAGCCTGGCTGGCCACAATGTCAAATTCTCTATCCCTGGAAAGGCTTACATTTATGTTAAAAGGTAAATATCCCACTTTTAAATGGATCTGGAATTCCTTGTTATTATTTTTGGAAGGGGAGAAGGCCAAAGGGGCCTTTGTGACCTAATTGATAAAGGGACATACCAACAATTATTGTTATTATTGTGAGTATGAACTTCCACTTTGGACTCTTGGACTATAACACATTATATTGGTCTGTCAAAATATGTCTAGTTTACATGTCTGCCCTGTTGGGAACCTGATCTCTGGCACCTTACTTGTTCTGTGTTGTCTATTTTTGTAATATGTGGAAAATTTAATAAATACATTTATTGGGGGAAAAGTGGAGCAAAGTGAGTGAACTGAAGAGTCGTCTATTCTTTAAGCTGTTGGAACTGTTTAAAATGTCCAATTTCTTTTATTAATATTGGAACACATTTAAATCTGTCAGTATATCTTCCATCACTTATCTGGGTGTGGGTCACAGTGGGAGCATGCTAAGCAACATGGCCCAGACTTTCTCTCCCTGGCAACATCCTTCAACATTACCTTGGGGATCCAGAGGCTTTTCTAGGCCACATAATATGTAACCTTGCATGTTCTTGGTGTGACCCAGGGTCTCTGCCCAGATAGATCTTCTTCTAGTTTCGGCTGCTACCTTCAGGGGTCACCACAGTGGATCAGCTGCCTCTATCTCACCGTATCCCTTGCCTCCACTGCTCTCACACCAACTTTTTTCATGTCCTCCTTCACTACATCTATGTATCTTCTCTGGACAGCTTGTTACAACAGCTCCTCCGTACTTTCTAACCTATTTCTTAGTTTTTGTAACGTTTTTAGTATATTTCTTTTATTTTTTTCTACTTACGTCGGCACTTTAAGCGAGTGCGCAACTATGGATGTTCACTTTGTTATTATTGTAGTTTTGCGCCTTGCTGTTTATGGAACTTTTGGTGTGGCTGAAGGAAACACACTCAACCATGGCTCCCCATTCAACCACGGCTCTATTGTTTACACCGGGATCAGCTGTTAGCCCTGCGCCACACCCCCCTCCTCGGCGCGGAGGCCGGCGATACCCAAGGAGCTACGGAGGAGGAGAAGAGGCTGCAGATCGGGAGTGAAGCGCAGGGGAGCAGAAAAAAAACGGTATAAGCCATGTCTACCGTCTGTAATCATGGGGAACGTAAGATCTCTCCCCAACAAGATGGAAGAGCTAGCGGCGCTGACCCGGCTGCAGAGGGAGTACCGGGAATGCAGCCTCATGTGCTTCACGGAGACGTGGCTGAGTGAACTTTCTCCGGACTCACACGTCACTCTGGACGGTTTTCAACTACTTCGGGCAGACAGGAATGCAATGGAGAGCGGTAAGAAGAAGGGAGGGGAATTGCTGTGTTTGTGAATGAGAGATGGTGCCATCCGGGACACATAACAGTTAAAAAGCAACTCTGCACCAGAGACTTGGAGCTGTTAGCGGTTAGCATGCGGCCATACTACCTCCCGAGGGAGTTTTCACATGTCATCGCTGTGACTGTGTACATCCCCCCCTCAGCGGATGCTGCTACAGCTACAGACCTGATCCACACTACTGTCTCTCAACTACAAAACCAGCACCCCAATCCTTCCTCCTCATCTCCGGTGACTTTAATCACACTTCCCTGTCCACTTCTCTTCCCACCCTCACCCAGTATGTGAAATGTCACACTAGAGACAATAAGACTCTGGACCTCCTGTATGCCAACATCAACAATGCATACACATCATCCCCCCCCCCCTGGGTCGTTCAGATCACAACCTCGTCCACCTAACCACTGACTACACCCCCATGGTGAAGAAACAACCCCCCCCTGTGGAGAGGCTCGTGAAGCAGTGGTCCGAGGAGAGCAGGGCTAGGCTCAGAGACTGTCTCCAGACGACTGACTGGGATGCACTCTGCAGCCCCCCCGGCAGTGATATTGACAGCATGACCCACTGCATCACGGATTATATCAATTTCTGTGTGGATAACACTGTACCTTCCAAGTCGGTGCTGTGTTTCCCGAATAACAAACCCTGGGTGACTTCTGAGATTAAGGCCCTACTGAACGAGAAGAAGAGGGTCTTCAGCTCTGGGGACAAGGAGGAGCTGCGCAGAGTCCAGAAGGAGCTCCGGCTTAAGATCAGGCAGGGGAAGGACTGCTACAGGAGGAAACTGGAAGAACGGCTGGAGCAGAATAACACAAGAGATGTCTGGAGAGGGCTGCAGACCATTGCTGGAAATGGGAAAGGAGGGAGGAGAGACCAGGCCAGTGGGGACAAGGACTGGGCTGACAAGCTAAATCTGTTTTTCAATAGATTTGACCCCTCCTCAGCTCTCTCCCTCACCTGCGCGGCCCCCTCACCACACCTCCCTGCCCTGCCCCTCTCCCCCACAGCTCCCTCAGCCTGCCACCCTCAACATCAATCAACCAGGCCACCCCTCCCCTCCACCCCACCACCCCTCTCACCACCCATCATCCCCACACCCTCACCCCAGTCTTTCTCCACACACCTCTCAATAACAGATGATCAGGTGAGAAGTCAACTTAAAAAGATCAAGGCTAGGAAGGCCCGGGACCAGACGGCATCAGCCCAAGACTACTCAAGGACTGTGCTGACCAGCTCTGTGGTGTGCTCAGGCACCTGTTCAATCTGAGCCTGAGCCTGGAGAAAGTCCCAGCCCTGTGGAAGACCTCCTGCGTGGTACCAGTACCAAAGACACCGCGCCCCAAGGAGCCTAACCACTTTAGACCTGTTGCCTTGACTTCTCACCTGATGAAGACCATGGAGAGGATCATCCTTCGACACCTGCGATCCCTGGTGGGCACTCAGCTGGACCCCCTGCAGTTTGCTTACCGTCCTGGGATTGGGGTGGACGATGCAGTGATCTACCTGCTGCATAGATCACTGCTACACCTGGAGGACAGCGGGAGCGCTGTGAGGATCATGTTTTTTGACTTCTCCAGCGCTTTTAACACAATCCAGCCAGCACTGCTTAGAGGGAAGATGGAAAGTGTGGGAGTAGACCAACACCTGGCTGCTTGGATTACTGACTATCTCACCAACAGACCACAGTATGTGAGGATACATCAATGTGTGTCTGACGTGGTGCTCAGCAGCACAGGTGCCCCTCAGGGTACAGTGCTCTCCCCTTCCTCTTCACCCTCTACACGTCGGACTTCACCCACAACACCACACAGTGCCACATCCAGAAGTTCTCCGATGACACAGTCATTGCCGGCTGTGTTTCTGAGGGGAACGACATGGAATACAGGACTGTCATCAGGGACTTTGTCAGCTGGAGTGAGCTCAACCAGCTTCAGCTCAACACCAGCAAGACAAAAGAGATGATAGTCAACTTCAGAGAGAAAGCATCACCATTCACGCCAGTAAACATCCAGGGATCGGACATAGAGGTGGTGGTAAGCTACAAATTCCTGGGTGTTCACCTGAACAATAAACTGGACTGGACTGAAAACAGCCAAGCCCTCTACAAGAAGGGCCAGAGTCGCCTCCACCTGCTGAGGGAGACTGAGGTCTTTCGGGGTGGGCAGGACCCTGTTAAGGACCTTCTACGATTCTGTGGTGGCCTCAGCCATTTTCTTTGCTGTGGCCTGCTGGAGAGGAGGCAGTACGGACAGAGACAGGAGCAGGATCAATAGACTGATCAGGAGAGCAAGCTCTGTCCTGGACTGTACCCTGGACTCTGTAGAGGATGTGGGGGGGAGAAGGATGTTAGCTAAGCTGACATCCATCATGGATAACACCTCTCACCCCCTACATGACACGGTGGGGTCCCTGAGCAGCTCCTTCAGCAGCAGACTGTTACACCCACGGTGTAAGAAGGAGAGGTTCCATGGGTCCTTCATCCCAACCGCTGTCAGGCTCTACAACACATCCACCACCTGAAATCTGTTGATGGAACTGAGGTCACATCACCATACTTGCTGTCATATAATATATATATCAGTCCATAATTTTTTACTATTTTTTATTTTTACAATTGTTGTACAATTGACTATTATCTCACCTGTCAGCAATGCTGGCAACTCTGTAAATTATGCTCACTTTGTCTTTCTTCTTTTGTTTTCTTTTCACCTTTCCTCTGCTGCTGTAACGTGTAAATTTCCCCGTGTGGGATTAATAAAGTTAATCTAATCTAATCTAAAGCTCTTCTGATGAAAAAGTACTCCTCCACCTTTTGACCACCCTCTGCTCACTCACCAAAACATTCCCATCTCTACCCTCGAACACCTTAACTTCCTGCACATCTTTTTGAGCTCCATCTCTCTGTTAAGATAGGTGAAACAGGTCCAAATCAAGTGTCCAATCACTCATACAACTCATTATAAGCCTTTTCCTTTGCCTTTGCCCTGCACTTAGCTTCATACTCATACTCATACATACATCATACTTTTTTCTTTGCCAACTTCTTCCTCTGAATGCTCTTTTTAACTTTATCATTCCACCACCTTATTTTCTTTCCTATGTCCAGAGGAGACACCACACACCTTCTTGCCAGTGTTCCTCACCACCGCAGCTGTACTTTCCCAGTCCTCTGGTAAGTCCTATCTATCCCCTAGGGCCTCCCCTAGAGCATCTCTTCCCTGAACTCTCTGCAACACACCTTATTCATCAATTTCGATCATTTAATCTGGGGCTCTGTCTTTACTTGCTTCCTCTTCTTGATTTCTAATGTCATCCTGCA
Source organism: Psettodes erumei (assembly GCA_016785225.1). NCBI lineage: Eukaryota > Metazoa > Chordata > Actinopteri > Pleuronectiformes > Psettodidae > Psettodes > Psettodes erumei. The sequence goes on along the minus strand of JAFBJZ010000894.1, from coordinate 116,236 downwards.
GACAACCAAGCGATACTACCTTGCTACAAACTTCCCTGGCACCACCTTACAATCTCCTTCCTCTTTCAAGTTGCATTTCTTGTACAAGACATATTCTACCTGTGAGCATCTTCCTCTTCTCTTATAGGTCACCCTGTGTTCCTCCATTTTCTTGAAATAGGTGTTCACCTCAGCCATTTCCATCTTCCTGGCAAAATCCATCTGTCCTTCCACATTCATCGCTTTAACACCAAATCTACCCTACACCTCCTTATCCCCTCTGTTCCCTTCACCAACATGTCCATTGAAATCTGCACCAATCACCAGTCTCTCCCCTCTCGAGACACTTTCTATCACCTCATCTAACTACTATCTACTCCAAAATTCTCCTTTTCCTTCCAGCTGACATCCAACTTGAGCAGCATATACTGAAAACATTCAACATCACACCCTCAACTTCTAGCTTCAAACTCATGATCGTGTCTGAAACTCTCTTCACGTCCAAAACATCCTTCAGAAACCTTTTCTTCAAGGTTACCACGATTCCATTCCTCTTCCTATCCACACCATGGTAGAACAGTTTGTATCCACCACCACCTGGCCTTGCGTCCCTTGCATTTAGTCTCCTGAACACACAAACTGTTCATCTTCCTTCTCTCCATCATATCTGCCAACTCTCTCTCTTTACAAGCCATTTTCCCTACATTTGCTACTTTAACATCTACCCTTGTGCCTTTCTGTCTCTACTGATGCCTACAAAAAGGCTTTCACCTTCTCCTCCTCGCTTGTCTTCAATCTATAGTTGTCCAATTTCCACAGGTGCCCTTCTGGTCAACAGCACCGGAGGCTGTCATTGTTAACCCTGGCTTTGACTGATCTGGTATGGCTGTTGTGAAGGACTAGGGGCTACTCATGTGACTGGCCGTCCATGCATCCTGTGCATGCACCCCCTCGTGGCGGCACTTGTGTATGTTAATTGAAGTGCGGGTCCGAGGGTGTGTGCACAGACGCTAGTGGATGGAGAGGGAGAAAGTACGAAGGGAACCCCCTTGTTTTTCCTGGACTGTTTGTGTCGTTCAACGTCTGGTGTGTTCAGATATTGTAAGTTTTCGACATTCTTGTTGTGTGTGACCTGTTGAATGTTAGATTTAACTGTTATGAAGAATGTCCGCGTATTTGTCGAAGTTTCTGTTTATAGCATGTAATGCGGTTGCCGCGGTAATCGCGTGTAGGAGTTCGAAGTTAATAACGTCATTACTGCCATGTGAAACAGATATAATGCTTCTAATTCAGTAGTTTATAGTCTGTTATGGTGTAATGTGTTAATATAACAACGTGTATGTGTAGATTTAGGTGTCTATTTAATCGTTCATGGAGTAGTGTTAGCACTGGTTAGCTATTTTCATGTGTGCTAGGTTACAATTAACCCATGTAAGACTGTATTCACTATGTACAGATTCTAAGGGCACTGCTGTATGTTTTATTTATAGAAACCACAACTTAAGGACTCAACTTAAGGACACAACTGAAGGAAACAACTTAAAGACACAACTTACAAACTCTATAATAAATACTCTGGACCTGTACATCATCTCGCGTTTTAATCAGATGCACCACGGTGGCTTCTTCAACATTTCTGACTAGGAGTAATCAAAACAATTGCAGTCCTAAAATTTGTCATCCACATAGTTAATCTGGCACAAGTTTTACTGGGACTGGCACTAGAGAACACTGGGTTGTGAACTCCAGTGGTTGAGTTCTCTTCCCAGATGGATAGGTCTCCATATACTCTAGGGAGACAGCCAGGGGGCATCATAATCGTTTTGTTTTAGAAAGTGTGTTTTCTAAATTTGAGCCCCCTCTGAATGTCTGAACTCTTTACCCTGCCTCAAAGGTTGAGGGAAACTCATTTCAGTTACTTGAAGTCGCAGTCTTATTCTTTCAGCTAGTATTCAGTAGTGGGGACTGGAAAATAAATGAGAAATTGATATATTTATCCTCAGACTCAGCTCCCTCTACACCATGCCAGTCCAGTACAAGACCCACTTTATTAATTACACTGCACCAGTTCACTTGTCTTCATTTGCCAGAGCAGAGGGTTTTGCATGTCCCTGTGACTCTACAGTGTAAAATGATTTTCTGAAGTCGAAGCCAGGATAGTCTCAGGCCTTCATTATGCTTCAAATGAAGTGCTTGTCTGCAGTGTCTGAATTCCTCAACCCGATACATTTCTGACTCTGGGATTATGAGGCCTGTGTCCAATTGTTATAACAGTACAAAATTACTACAAGATACAAGACACATACCCACTCAAGTTTCAGTCAATGTCACAGTGATGCAATACTGAGTCTAAAAGTGTGTATCATAACTGTAATCTTTTACAGCTAAAAAACAAGCCCATGCATTACTATAACCGCGACTTTGCCAAGTGGCTGATGTCCTGAGACCAACATTTTGTATAATAGCCCTTGTACTACACATCCTTCAGCAATGTGTGCTATCACGGACAGCCCTGCTACTGATGCCTGCAAAGAATTAAAAAGGCAGTGCACAGGCACAAGTGAGACCAACACCAATTACCACCATTAAAATGCATGTTATATATTGGTATTTAGACATGATGAGAGAGGGCAAACATTAGTTTGCAAGTTTACTTTTGCAAACTAAGAGTAGCAACCTCACTGTGTTAGTTCAGCATGCATTTAAGCTAACACGAGATTGCAAAACCTATGTTATCTTACTTCCATAGTGTCAAAATGCTAATTTAAAAAATCATTATAATAATGGAGCTGTAGTAATAGTAGTACTGTAATGAGGGCAGGCTTTTCACCCTGTCTTTAAGTTTTACAACCAAATTTCCATTAAGATTTCCAAACCCATCAGAGTGAACCACTTTGAATTTGGATTGTTGGTGTGATGATTTCTTCCTAAAGACAGGAAGACCAGATCTCCTTCCTTAAGGCAGCCCTGGGATGAGGGCTTGTTGATGAGTCCCTGATGACCAGATTGAATTCCTTTTGAGTTCAGACTTGTTAGTCTCTGGCTAGAAATACTAGGTCTCGGGATATGGAAAAGACACATTCAGATATTCTGCTGCACAGTGGGAAAAAATATCTATTTTTCTTTTTAACCTTTAATGGTTCACAACTCCCCATACACATGTGCATTACGATTTATGCATCTAATGTTGTGCCTGGGAAAAAAAAAGTCATGACTTTTGTTAGAGTCAAGTAATGCAAAGTCACAAGTAATCACAAGTGGATGCACACAAACGCATAAATCACAACAAATATTTAACTGTTGTGTGGACGTTTTAATGTAATTAGACACAGTCAGCAGATTGAGTCACACAATGGGAAATCTGTCCTTCCACACAATGCACCCATGCACACACACACACACACACACACACACACCATTAGAATAAAAGGAATCACCTTGTGAGAGGTTCTCACTCTAAATTGAGCTTTAGATACTACCACCTAAGGCTAAATTTAGAAGAATCTTTATCAAGATGGTCCAGATGGGATTGGTGGCGCTGTCTCAGCTCAGCTCATTTCTTGCATGAACTACTTCTCACCCCACACTTCTCTGATCCTGCTCTTCTACTCTTCTTCAAGTGTGCTGCCACAAGACCAGAGATGGGTTTGTCCCATTGACAACTGTATCCATCTTCAAAGTGCTTGGGAAGTATAAAGATAAGAAATAATCTCATATGTGTTACTGGACACATTTTATTGCATCTTATTATTGAAGATTATGTCTTTTTGATGGACCAAACAAATATTTCTCAACTGAATCTGTAATAATTAAAAAAAACAGCCAGCCCCAATTGAGAGGCCTGGCTGGCCATCACCAGCTGAAATGACAGCAGTGAAAGCTGGCTGGTCATCAGTGGCTCAGATGAAGGCTTCCTGATGGTCAAGTAAATCTGGCAGTGTGTCAGCAGGGACTGTCAACTGGTGTCAGCCAGACCTACAGCTGGGATTTGGGCAATCAGAAAAAATAGTTGAAAGAGTGCAGAAGCATAATTTCTTTTAGATGTCAATATGCCAATAATATACATTAAAAATCTATTTAATACTTTGGAAACTGGTCAAACGTTGTTAAAGGTGAATATGATATTTTCACAAGATAGAATAAACCTGAGTTTTTTGTGGACAAAGGTGAGTCTGAACTTTGCAATCTATGTTTTAAAGAATGACAATATGTTATTTCAGTGTAGACACACATGGCATCAATATTCAGTCTGGTTAATTTTTTTTATTGTATTTTATTGACCCAAGAAAACCCCCCCCAAAAGGTTTTTCTTTCTGCCACTGTATGTTTTGGTTTACCTATAAACAAGATGAGGAGCATTCAGCTAACATTTTTGTTTCTGCATCTCATTAAAAATTAATAAATAAACATACAAATTCATAACTTGTTTCTGCAACTTGGGATTTACATGGACATGCCTGTTATGCTTTTACTTTTTGGAGGCCTTGGACCAGCCCTGACGGTGCATTATCAGTGAGCTCAAAAGGTTTGTGGTGAACCTCCTCCTTTAATTCCTGCTGTATTTAGCAGCATATTCACTTGGGTGACATTAAGTAACTGGAGGATTTCTTTAAAGACGGTTGTGTTGTATTAAGTCTAGATAGACTTTTATTTTGAAGGCGATTTCAACGTTTACGGTTAAACCTTATTTTGAAGGGCAGTTTTCGCTGTTTATGTTCCGGTTGAAAGAGCGAGTGGGGGCTCCGCGGGAAAGATATTTGGAGTGACGTTATTTTTTTCTGTTCTTGACGCATTAGTAAACACGCAGCAGCAATGTCGTAAGTTAATTATTTCATTGTTTTGCGATGTTTGAGTGTTAGTGAGCTTGTGTGTGATGGAAACATTTTTTTAATCTTGACAGTCGTTTTTATATTTGTGTTACAGTTTTCACTGTGACCCTGAAGAAGGAAAGAAAGAGCCAAAGTAAAGAGCTACAGGACTACTATGACTCATGTCTTCATTCTATAAGGAAGAGTTTAGCTGGTTGTACAGCTGCAGTTGCTACACACTGCAGTGAGGACAACATAACGGTAATGATAGTATTAAATATTTTAAATTCTGTTATATTCTGTTAGTTTGTTTTTAACTTTCCAAATTAGAGTAAACATGTGAAATTGATTCATATCCATCAAAGATCTGAATATCTGCGTGTGAATAAAATCCACCTGACATCCTGGCAGACAGATATAGTCGCAAGAATGTATGTGAACCATTTGAAATTAACTTGTTGGGTGTTGCTGGTGGCAAAAGTAAATGAACCCTTTTATTTAATAACTGGTAAAAGCTGACACTATCCTGAAGGATGCCTTGATAACCTTGGTAATTAATTTTTCCCTCCAGGGTGATAAGCTGTTCAAAATCAGAATCAGCAAAGACCCAAATCATGATGCTCCCTTTACTGTACTTCACCTTTAGGATGATGTTTTTGTGCATCCATTTAGAGATAATTTCTCTAAATGTGTACTGATTGATGTCTAAACTCTTTGAGATTACTCTTTCTTGGAGCACGATTACTTTGTGGAGCAAGATTACTTCGTTGGAGCACCCTTTGTTGGGTTTGCCTACTAAGGGCACTAAATATTGGGGTTTGGCTATCTGAAATAATTATTAATTATTAGAATAATAATTATTAATTATTAGAATAATAATTATTAATTATTAAATAACTGGATTTAATACATTAGATCACCTCGGGGGAACAACCTTTTGACGGGGAAAGATAGCCAATTTATTAAATCAATCTCATGAATAATAATTTCACAACACACAACACTCAGTAAAACACTAATTCATCAAATCACAGTTCTTGCTTTCTCTTAGCTTAGCTTATTTCAGCTCAGTTGGTGTTACCAGTCGGGTGTGAGAGACACTCTCTCTGGTGTGTTGCTCTTTTGGCTGGTGGTTCCTGATGGAAGGGCCAAGCTGAGAGAGTTGGAATTGTGTGTGAGAGAGCTAAGATAAAGCAAGAACTGTGATTTGATGTATTTGTGTTTTACTGAGTGTTGTGATCAGTTTGGTAGACAGGTTATTGTATGGTTGGCTCTGCCACATTGTTAAGTAGATGTTAGTTAGGTTATACTTGCATGCTAACTAACCATCCTTCCTCTAACCTGGAACCTCATAAAACACACACACACACACACACACACACACACACACACACACACACTCTTATCACATTCCACACATGCACTCACCCAGCACATGGTCTGAGTGCCTCCACAGATTTTCTTTGTTCAGGGCGTCCAGGCCTCAGCAGCCATTTTGACACACCCAGACACACACACACACACACACACACACACACACACACACACACACACAAACCTGTAGAAAGTACACCGTAGATAAATTGTATGTTTCCTTTTCTTTTATTCTTGTTAATAAATGAGTATTAAACATACCTGCTGTCTGTTTAATGTTGCACAAGAGTGAATTCCGCCAACCTCTACACAGTCAAGAACTCCAAATTCCTTCTACCTAAATTAGTTGTTAATCTGGTCATTTTGGTTCCAGTTATTAAATTAATTATTAATCAGAGTTCCAAATTGACATTTTAGTACTATTTATGAGATTGATTTAATAAATCGGCTATCTTTCCCTTGTCAAAAGGGTGGTGCCCTTTTGACAAGGGAAAGATCTGCTTTTTTATCTGCTTTTCTGAATTAACTGGTGGACAATTAATTCAGAAAAGCAGATATTTCCTGGATGGATGCATGACTCAGTTTTCCCAGCCAGTTATAATGATTGCACCACTGAGTGAAGTCACTCATTGGTGCAATGATGCAGTGATGAAGAGGACAAACCCCAGACATTATCAATCACATCCAGACAGGGGACGACACTGGGACTGGGACTGCTATACAGAGGGGGCAGAGAGAGAGGGTGTGGTCCTCATTCAGCACATTGCTGCTGCACACTTACTCACCTTCAGCTGACAAAAAAAACTTTCTGCATCAGGGTGTCTAAGTATTCCTGTATTTTGGTTCTTTTTTATACTTAAAGGGAGCCAGACAATCCTGTTTTGTGTACTGTGTACTAACACTTTTACAGTATTGACCCTTGTAACTGCAGGATGAAACACAGACTGCATACCAAAAAACTGTGTCCAATCTGGGTAATGAATTGAGTACTGCTGATGTTGGCGACAGGCCTGAATGAATGAATGGATTTCTTCAATGATGATGCCAATGCATTTTCTAATATTGTCATGTAGAATGGATGGACATTTGGATGAGGAAGAATGCACTTTCATTTATTCATTTTAGTTCAGCCACTCCGTAGTGGCCATCAAGAGGTATCATAGAAACATGCAATGGTTTGAGTCTACAAATATGAGTCTATATATACATAGTCTATAATATGAATAATATACAGGGACTGGAAAAATAACAGGGGCATCTGACACTATAAGGTAAGCCAAAAGAAAATTCATTAAATAAATGCAATGCTTGTTTATTTTTTCTTGTGTGCTAAACCTGAATATAAATTATTTATTTCTAATTTTAAAGCCCATGAACTTGGTTCTTGTTAGTAACATTATATATTTAAAAAAAAAACAAAAAAACCTAAATAAGTATCAGTAAATGGTGTGCAGAAACTGTACTTAGGTACAGGGTGCTTTGAGCAGAATGCAACCTCAGCATGCTAACATGCTCACTGTGACAATGATAGCATGTGGATGTTCATCTGATGTTTTTGAACTGGAAGCTACCATCATTTTCAAAGGCTCTCAAATGCCTTTTGTTGCTAGGTTACAAAAGCTATCTTCTGGAAATTCCACATTCCTTCCTTGAGCCTTCCACAGCCTCAAGGTCAGGCACAAAGGAGCCAGACAGGGTGGAAACAGAGTTCATGCTTGGGAACAGGAGGCAAGATAGTTTACCAGTCCAGAGACAAGGAAAGTAGGTCAGAGGCAGGCAGTGTTGGCAACAAGAAATCAGTCTGGAGATGAGTGATGGATATCGTCTGCACTCGGAGTGCACAGAACAATGTGGCAAAGTTCTGAATGAATTGACAAAGGTACATGTAGTGCTGAGTTTGTGAATGCAATTCAGATGTGGACAAAGGTGAGGCTGATGAGGTGGAAGTGGCCTGCAGGAGGAAAGTAGTGGGTAAGCTGCAAGATGAACTGTAACACTACTTTAGAAAGGTTAGCAAAACAGTGGTAAGGAATCATATCCAATCTAATCCAATTTTATTTGTATAGCACCAATTCACATTATACATCATTTCAAGGAACTTTACAGTGTAAGGTTAAGACCTTAGAATGTTAGAGGGAGAAACCAAACAGTTTCCCAATGAGCAAGCACTTAGCAACAGTTGAGAGGGAAAAGTCCTTTTAATGGGCAGAAACCTCCAACAGAACCAGACTTGGAGATGGCAGTCATCAGCCTTGACTGGTTGGGTTGAAAGAGACCTGGGAAAGAGGAGAAAGAAGGGGGGAGCAGTATAGAGAAGAAAGGAGAGAGTGACCAGGAACAGTTGCATTATACTAGTGTAATTAAGCATTGTTAGACTGTTCTAATAACATTACTAATAGTGATACTTATAAATAATAATAATAATAATAACATCCACAACAACAATAATAATAGTAAAATAATAATAATAATGATAATAATAATAATTAAAGCTGCAAGCAGCGATGAACAGTCCCTCACACCTCGTGCCTGTTGGGGGGGCTGGTGGTATGGGAAATGACGTGAGGCAATGTATCATGTCATATCAAAATATGATTTAAATGAAATGATATATTTCCCTCAAGGTATACTTCCTGTTTTCAGTAGGCGGTGCTATGACTATACCTGAATATCAGCATGAAGATGTTTTCAGGATAGGAAAAGTCTTCTACCTGTGGGATTTGGTGTAGATCTGACAATGTATGTCTGAATTAGAGGAACTTATTCCTTCGAGGGGAAGCCTTGTCATTTGCCACACTGCCAAGGCCACGTATTTTCTATAAGTGATGTCCCAAAACATGTTATTTCCTGTCGCCAGTAGATGGCATTATGATGTTTCATGAATATTTTCTTGTGAATCTCTTCAGGGTGGAACCCTCTTCATACAAGTGAAGTTTGGTCCTGATGCGAAAATGTATGTCTGAATTAGAGCCACTTCAGAATCAGAATCAGAATCAGTTTTATTGCCAAGTAATTTGCATTACAAGGAATTTGTCCTGATTTGATGGTGTTTACATATAAATATAAAAGGAGAGACAAACATGAACATAGAATGAGCACAAACATGTGAAGTGTGCAAATAAACTTAAACCTGGGCATAAAAAGAAAAAGCTGTAACATATATTTACACACGTAGTGCAGGTAGTGGTGTGAAGAATAAAGTGTCCAGTGAAGGGGTGGGGGCGTTAATATAATGCATATTGACTTGGTGGGGGATGAAGGTTAATGTAACGTATTGGACTAAAACAGACTTAGGTTTTATTCCAGAGTCTGATGGCAGAGGGGTAGAAACTGTCCTTGTGACGGGAGGTTTTGGTCCTGATGGACCGCAGCCTCCGTCCAGAGGGGAGAGGGGAGAGTAGGCAGTGTCCAGGGTGGGAGGGGTCAGCAGCTATTTTCCTTGCTCTCCTCAGGGTCCTGGAGGAGTAAAGTTCTGGGAGAGAAGGGAGGTTGCAGCCGATCACCCTTTCAGCGGATCGTATGATACACTGCAGTCTGCACCTGCCCTTGGCAGAGGTAGCAGTGTACCAGACGGTGATGGAGGAGGTGAGGATGGACTCAATGATGGCACTGTAGAAGTGGACCAGCATTGTCTGTGGTAGTTTGAACTTCTTCAACTGCCTCAGGAAGTACATCCTCTGCTGTGCTTTCTTGATCAGGGAGCTGATGTTCAGCTCCCACTTGAGGTCCCGGGAGATGATGGTGCCCAGGAAGCGGTAGCACTCCACAGTGTCTACTGGGGAGTCACCCAGAATGATGGGGGAGGGTTGGACTGCGCTCTTCCTGAAGTCTATTCTCATCTCCACTGTTTTGGAAGCATTGAGCTTCAGGTTGTTCTCCCTGCACCAGGTCACCAGGTGATCAATCTCCCACCTGTCGGCAGATTCGTCCTCATTGGAGATGAGTCCAATGAGGGTGGTGCCATCCGCGAACTTCAGGAGCTTGACAGAATGGTGACTGGAGGTGCAGCTGTTGGTGTACAGGGAGAAGAGCAGGGGAGAAAGAATGCAGCCCTGGGGGGAGCCGGTGCTGATCGTTCTGAAGTCCGAGGTGAGCTTTCCCACCCTCACGTGCTGCTTCCTGTCTGTCAGGAAGTCTGTGATCCACCTGCAGGTGGAGTCCAGCACATTGAGCATTGTGAGCTTGTCCTGCAGGAGAGTCAGGACGATTGTGTTGAATGCAGAGCTGAAGTCCACAAACAGGATCCTGACATAGGTCCCTGCGGAGTCCAGGTGCTGGAGGGTAAAGTGGATGGCCAAGTTGACGGCATCATCTACAGACCTGTTGGTTCTGTAGGCAAACTGCAGGGGTCCAGGAGTGGGTCAGTGATGGATTTCAGGTGGGATAAAACCAGGCGCTCAAAAGTTTTTAGAACCACAGAGGTCAGTGCGACAGGTCTGTAGTCATTTGGTCTTGTGGGTCCTGGTTTTTTGGGGACTGGGATGATGGAGGAGGCCTTGAGGCATGCCGGCACGTGGCATGTCTCCAGTGAGGTGTTGAAGATGTCTGTGAACACTGGAGACAGCTGGTCTGCACAGAGCTTCAGGCAGGATGGAGCTTTGTGGGGGTTTTGTCTCTTGAAGAGCCTGTTAACATCTCTTTCAAGGACAGACAGAGGTGTCGATGGAGGAGGGGGGTGGGCGAGGGATAGCTGTGGTGGTGGAAGCTGTACCGCCTCTGTTGTGATGGGGGGAGTGGAGCTGGGGGGGGGTGCTGGTGGAAAGTGGAGTCGGGGGAGGACTATCCTGGTTGTCTTCGAAGCAGCAGTAGAAGTTGTTCAGGTTGTTGGTGAGGCGTTGATCGTTAGCGAAGGGGGGGGCTCTTGGCTTGTAGTTGGTGATCTGCCTGAGTCCCCTCCAGACAGAAGCAGAGTCGTTGGAGGAGAACTGATGTTGAAGCTTCTCCTCTGAGTACTGTCGTTTAGCCTCTCGCACCGCCCTGCTAAACCTGTACTTGGCCTCCTTGTACTCTACCCTGTTGCCACTTTTAAATGCCTTTTCCTTGACCAACCTCATCTGCCGCAGTCTGGGTGTGAACCAGGGTTTGTCGTTGTTGTAGGTCACCCTGGTGCGTGCTGGAATGCAGCAGTCCTCACAGAAGCTGCTGATGAAGTTACAGCTTCTGTGTACTCATCCAGACTGGTGGAAGCGGTCCTGAAAACATCCCAGTCAGTACAGTCCAGACACGCCTTCAGGTCCTCTGCAGCCTCATTGGTCCCACTTCTTTGATGTCCTCACCACAGGTTTAGAAAGTTTTAATTTCTGCTTGTAGGTAGGAATCAGGTGGACCATGTCATGGTCTGAGTGGCCAAGTTCAGCGAGGGTGACGGCGTGATAGGCGTTACTAAGGTTCTATAAAACTAATATAATGTATATCAATGTTTTGCCAATGTACACAAAAAAGTTAAGCTTATTTTTGATTAAAAAACAAGTGACTTAACCTTATAGAACCATGATCTATGAAGGGTGAATAACACCTCTGCACTACATATTTATTTAATTGTTACTAATTGTTATTAATAAACAAATAATGTTTATTAGGATCTTTTGGTTTCTGACAAGTTTAGGATGAAAAGAATTCACTGGGTCAATTTGACACATGAATACTTTTGTTGTTCCTGAAAAATTTACATAACAGAAGGGTTAACAGACAAAACCTCCAGTTTTACCACTGCCATCCAGGCCAAACCATATGCAACAGTATTAATCAGAAGTCTTGAATTAATTTGAATATTCTTGTCCCATTTATCTCTGGTTGGATCGCCAAATCCTGAAAAATATCTAGTTCTTTACCTAATAAATACTATGTTCGCCAGTTGGTTTCTAACTTTGGTAGTGTTAAGGTAGTGTAAAGTGGGTCTGTCAGAGATGTTTACTAAAAACAGCTGCCTTTTGCTGCTGGAAACATTGCTGATGAAAAAGGTGAAATTGAACAGCAACATTAAAGCTATAAATCCAAAACAAGTAGCTTGTGTTTAAAAAATGCTCTGTAAAGCTTTTCTGTGACTTTGTCCCTGTTAACAGCTAAAATGAGTTTCTGGCATAAGGTGGCTGGGTTCACTCTTATAGAGTGGGTAAGGAATTCAGACATCCAGAGGGAGCTGGGAGTAGAGCTGCTGCTCCTTTGTGTTAAGAGGAGCCAGTTGAGGTGATTGGGTCATCTGAACAGAAAGCTTCCTTGGCACAAGGTTTTCTAGGCATGCCCAACTGGCAGGAGACCCTGGGGTAGATGCAGAATAAAGTGAATATATCTTTTTGGGCCTGGCAACACCTCAGGATCTCCCTTGAGGAGTTGGAAAACGTTGCTGGTGTGATGGGTGTCTGGATAATCATACCTAGCCTTCTGTAATTGCAGCCAAAACCCAAATTAGTGGCAGAAAATGTGTAAATGAATGGATAGAGTGACTGCAAAAGAAAATCACCCAACTCAAGCTTGCTGTGGTGATGTTAGTTTAATCAAGTATGCTGGCGCACTGGTGAGCCTGACACAGAGTAGATCTGCTGACCAAGAGCAATGGCAGACACACCACATACATACATGGAGTATCAACAGCAGTGATCTTACAGTATGTAAAGGTATTGATCAAAGATTAAGGGAAGTCTATAATCTAAATCCTTAATGTGTATATTTAGATTATAGATTTATGTATAGATTTTGTCCTATCATGTCTCACTGTCTGTCTAAAGTGTTAGATGTAGCCCCAAATTGTTCCTGGGGTATAGTAATTTCATCTCACTGTGTACTTGTATATGGTCTTGATTGAAGAGTATGGGAAGGTAATGTAAGGTGTTGATCAAGTGTGGATGCAATTCCAAATGGCAGCAAAAGGCAAGAAAAGAATAAAAGGACAAAACACAGCTGGGGGCCGGAGGTAGGAAGACGGTCTCAGACACATTGATCATTTAGCAAATGCTCAGGTCTGTTTCAGTTACCAAGTCTGAACTACCACATGTATAGAATGTTGCCTTTTTCTTCCTCACAGCAATGTAGTTAAAATGATGTTATTTTTTGTGTGAAAGTTAGAATGTGAACATTGGTTTTATCTTTACTTGTCACTAATATATGTTATCTTGATTAATTCTAAACAAAATGCATATGATTTTGGTTTTTGACTTTTTCTTTCAATGCTTTAAGATATATTCTATTTTCAGCTTGTCATTTTCTGTGTGTGTACACAGGACAAGGTTCCCCTCGGGAGAATTTTGTCATGAATGGTGAAGAGCTTTCTGTCAATACCTGATTAAAGATGCTGACAGTCTCTGGCTTCAGAATCATTCAGCATCAGAATCAGAATCATTAATCATTAATCATTCGTCAAGTCCATGTGTTCACATTTAGTAAAAAATACAATTTGCTAAAAGCGTATGTCTTAGTGTTTCTCAGTTGATGACTTTAACATGACTTTCAAACTAATGTATTCCAGATTGAATTGTATTTTCAAATGAAGTGCTACATGGTTGCAAGAAAGTGGTCGGGGTAGATGTTGACTATGACACCAGAGTTTGTATCTCGACTCCTGACATGTATTTGGCAACAGAAATACTCTGATTACAATAGAGAACAATCGTGAACTTTTTCTGTGTTAATCCAGACCATGATCTCACTAACCTAAACCAATTTATGTGAGAGTCTAACCATAACCATAAATAGTGTAATAATCCTTTATTTTACTGTCAGGGGAAAAAAAATGAATGTTCCTCCAAATCAATACATGATTTTTATGAGTATTTCCCAAACTGCTGACCAACTATAATTCATGAATTTAAAAGTTGTGCTTACTGTCATGAATGCCATGAGATTGGGTCGGTTCTAAAGTAACTCACTGCCTGCTTGCATTTAAAGAGCATCTGGATCTGATGGTGGTGATGATGGTGCTGTTCACTGCTAGTTTTCCAGAGTCTTTACAAGAGTCAGTTGAAATGAACTGCACCCATCAGTATGTTGATCCCAAACAGAGGTTGGGGACATTTCAGAGCAGAATGGAAAAATCCTTAGGACATACATACAGTTTGCAGACCAGGAGCAGAGCTCTGCTTTGAGCTCATTGTTGCTTTGAGACTTAATTCAGAATTAGAATGAGAGTCTTTGGCGATTAGACCCCATAGTGATTTTAATAGAGCAATTACATAATTTGATTATTGAGATCATGGCAGAATAGGACCAAAAAATATGCATAGTCAGTTGATTACAAAAGAACTGTGAACGACTGAGGCACTAGATTGTCTTCCTGACTGAATTTATGTTGAGCCTCATTTGTCCTTATCTAATTTACTATCATCTAGTTTATCATGTTTCCAGTTGAAATTTACCTGGAGACTTTTTTTCATCACTGTGAGTGCATCAGCGCAAATGAGACAGACTAGTATGTCTCCTACTGAAATAAAATAATAAATTGTTTGTCAATTTCTATTGGAAAGCGCAACATTTTGTCTATTTTTCTTTTCTTGAAATTCACCATGATGCATGTCAGAGATGAAAGGTAACTGCTATGTAACTGCCATGACTTTGACCTGACAGGCATGGAGCCGGAAGGGATCACCCTGAAGGACATGTAAGGCTGCTATTCAAGTTCATTTCTTTTATCGTAGAAAAAATGCCATTATAAGATTTTTTTTGTAGTCATAAATAGGTTTCTTTGTATTTATGAATACCATTTTTACATTTTTTTCTTTACTCATGATTTGCCTTAAGTGCCAGATCCAACTGTCTCGCGGGCCACATGTGACCTAGAGGATGGAGGTCTGCCATCTCAATTTATTGGACTAAATGAATAAACTGGAGGCGTTTAGCAATCCATTCATGGTGTTCATCTCCAGTCTATTCACTGGACGTCTGAAGAATTTCTGGAAAGTACTCAGGATTTTTTAACAATCTTGATAAGGTGATCACAAAGAGTTGCATATCAATTCCATAGTATCTATAGGAAATGGGTGGTCAATAGGTAAAGTGATTTTCAAGGGAGAGGAATTAATAGTTGCACTTCACCAGAGGCTGCATACATGGAGTTTGATCCACTGTTGGCTCCACGGGTATTTCCTCCTATATTGACATAAAAATCTTCATTTCCTGGTCGGATGATAATCTGGAGCATAAGGTAGCAGTGCAGGTCTACTAAATAAATAAAGTTACCTGAGTTGGAACCTGCAAAATGATTTCCAAGGGAAATGAAGGGAAGCATGGGGAGACAGGTAGACTATAATGAGGGCTTCTATTACTCATAAAATATTATCACTTAACAACGGAAATTACTGTTTTGTCTAATTACATATTTATCATTTGGTGGGTCATTGGCCATTAGATCTTAGATTTACCATTCATGTATGGTAAACTCTCAAATGGGTCTGCAGGATGATTCTTCAAATATCATCAGAATCAGCCACTGAATCTTTTGAAAATCAAACCAAGAGCCGGTGATGAAACCTAGTGTGGTCTTCTTATTTTCAACAGTGCTATATATATATATATATTTTTGTCTGCTGCTGAACGAAGTATGTTCCCAGGAGTGAGTGGTGGCGATGGTCACTTGCCAAGAGCTTCAGCCATTGTTGCGCTCTCTGAGCAGTGTTACTGCTTCAGCACAGACTGGACACTGAAATGATTACTGATGAAAGTGATGAGAGCCAGGCTGGTGTTAACAGGTGAAGTTGCTAAACAGTCCACAGTAGTCTTGCTTTTCACTACAGGAGAGGGGTAGTCAACATCACACAAGTCAGCAACATTTACTCTGGCAATTACAAGTTGAGTAAAAGGTGGCAATGTAGCGATAGCAAAAAGCCACATTTATCCAATAATAGTCATATACATTCCGTCAGAAAAAAATATTTACATTATCAAGTACTCATGCTTCCATGTAGCACACCAGTAAACTTTGCTGCAGCACACAAAACATTGGCCAGTAATTGACTGTTCATACATAGTTTTTTTTATGGAGAATCAAAAAAAGAGTGAAATGAAATATTCAGCCAATGAAGGGGTACCCCTAATAATCTCATTGATTGTGTGACCTCTGAGAAGAATGAAAGGCTTTAGTGTCTCTCTTATGGAATGATTTCTTATTCATCATCTTCAGCTTCTCAGGCCTTCAGGCACATTTTGTTTGGTTGGTAATCAAGCCTTGCCTTTTAGTGGCTGATTCAACACCAAAAATAAGTGAAACCATTATATGCAATTCACAGAGTACTGTGTAAGAATGTGTTAACAAAAATAGTTCTTGTTAAAAACAGCATGGAAGTTGTGAAATAGGGCAGAGAATATTTTACAACAGTTTGTACAAGTACTGATCTAGCTTGAAACTTTGAAACAGTTTTTCTTCTTTTACTTTCAGACATAGTCAGACTTAATAATTTCACAACTTTTATTATACAGTATGTACCTCGGGATTAATAAGCAACCTCAGTGGTCGTTACGGCTGTGTTTTGAAGTAGTTTTCGAGGCCAGGTTATGGAAAAAAAATGAATGGGTGTTACGTTACCTTCAACATGGACAGTGACTCACTGACTACAGAGAAGTATGGATAAAAAGGATAGACAAGTTTGGAAACACTGACGTATAGGCTGATTATATATACTATGTGTATACCAAGTACATCGTTTGAAGAAATATCTCCATTAAAATTTTTATATGGTATATTATGTAGTCCTCAAATCTTAGACGTAGCTAGTTAGTCCTTCAGCTTATAAATCTCACTGCCTCTAACCCAGTTTGTGGCTCATTTGCAGTGAATTTACATTCGTCTTGCATTTGAAAACTTTTCATATTTAAACCATATGAATTAAATCATAACTGAATGGTGGCCATGTTAGTCACAGCTGCCATGTAGGATCCGATAATCCAGCCATCTCAGTGAGCGAGCTTGATTATTCATTACTTAATGCACAGTGTACACACATCCTCCCTCTACACACCATCTTAATGACTCACTCATCTTTGAAGATAACCTCAGTCAATTTCTAACAGAGAAGCTGCTTTTATCCATTCTATCATGCTTTCTTGTTGCAAGCAAATATTTACTCAGTATATATTTTCACTATCACATTAAAATATCAGACCACTGGTAAGGACAGAAATTATCTTTGAGCACGAATTCACAGATATTGTACAGCCAAATAGATCTTTGGTACTACTAGATCATAATTTCTGCAGTTGAGCGCCACTAAATTTATTACAATTACATCCCTTATAGAGTGGTACATTGTGTACTGACAGTAATAGAGCCATTAAGAGCTGTGCTGTGTCCACAACAGGATAATTACTGTGACAAGAAAACATACAGGCGTGTCCTGCTATTTTGATGCTGTATACACTATATTACCACACAAGTATTCGCTCACCTGCCTTGACTCATACTATGAACTGAAGTGCCATCCCATTCCTAACCCATAGAGTTCAATATGATGTCGGTCCACCTTTTGCAGCTATTACAGCTTCAACTCTTCTGGGAAGACTGTCCACAAGGTTGAGGAGAGTGTTTATAGGAATTTTGACCATTCTTCCAAAAGCGCATTGGTGAGGTCACACACTGATGTTGGTCGAGAAGGCCTGGCTCACAGTCTCTGCTCTAGTTCATCCCAAAGGTGTTCTATCAGGTTGAGGTCAGGACTCTGTGCAGGCCAGTCAAGTGCTTCCACACCAGTCTTGCTCATCCATGTCTTTATGGACCTTGCTTTGTACACTGGTGCACAGTCATGCTGGAACAGGAAGGGGCCGCTCCAAACTGTTCCCACAAGGTTGGGAGCATGGAATTGTCCAAAATGTTTTGGTATCCTGAAGCATTCAAAGTTCCTTTCACTGGAACTAAGGCCCAAGCCCAGCTCCTGAAAAAACAACCCCACACCATAATTCCTCCTCCACCAAATTTCACAGTCGGCACAATGCAGTCTGAAATGTACCGTTCTCCTGGCAACCTCCAAACCCAAACTCGTCCATCAGATTGCCAGATGGAAAAGCGTGATTCATCACTCCAGAGAACGCGTCTCCACTGCTCTAGAGGCCAGTGGCGGCGTGCTTTACACCATTGCATCCGACGCTTTGCATTGCACTTGGTGATGTGTGGCTTGGCTGCAGCTGCTCGGCCATGGAAACCCATTCCATGAAGCTCTCTGCGTACTGTACTTGGGCTAATCTGAAGGTCACATGAAGTTTGTAGCTCTGTAGCAATTGACTGTGAAGAAAGTCGGCGACCTCTTTGCACTATGCGCTTCAGCATCCGCTGCCCCCTCTCCGTCACTTTACGTGGCCTACCACTTCGTGGCTGAGTTGCTGTTGTTCCCAAACGCTTCCATTTTGTTATAATAGAGCTGACAGTTGACTGGAATATTTAGGAGCGAGGAAATTTCACAACTGGATTTGTTGCACAGGTGGCATCCTATGACAGTTCCACACTGGAATTCACTGAGCTCCTGAGAGCGGCCCATTCTTTCACAAATGTCTTGTTTCACAGTCTGCATGCCTGAGTGCTTGATTTTATACACCTGTGGCCAGGCCAAGTGATTAGGACACCTGATTCTGATCATTTGAATGGGTGAGCGAATACTTTTGGTCATATAGTGTATATATATATATATGTATTCGGCTGGGTGGTGGTTGCTTTGAAACCCCACATCCTCACTGACACATCCTCTTAGCTCAGTGCTCCACAAGAGGAAGGTGCTATGGGAACTAGATCTGCGGTACAAAGATGCTACAGCAAGGGGGAGCCAGGACGCCAGGTCAGCTTGGGGGTGGTTTCATCATCGCCCCCAAATATCAAGATTGGGTACCAAGCCAGCCAAGACAAGGAAGCTCCTTACCATGCATGGTGGGTTTCACCCTAGAGGACTAGTAAGTGTCAGAACTACTGTCCAGGAGGAAACGGCACATATCAAGGAAATGGCCCCAAAGACCAACTCCTAAGTGAATGCCTCAGGCAACAAAAGCCCAGAAGGGATGAGGAACCATTGGGCCCATCACCGGCAAATTGAAGAAGGGCTTCCTGCTTTGGAACTCCCCTATGTGGGGATACATGTCTCTAGTCATGTAGGCTTTTTGAAATACACGCCTAGACAACTTAGAAAAGTATAAAAACCATGTGCTTTGTTTCTCTGTATGGCACTCTGTAGGATGGCATGTGTGCAGTGCTGTGTTGCAACCAGTAAAAACTTTTGAGCTTAACTTCGTACTCTAAGAATCTTTGTGACTTATTGACAGCTTCAGTTACTTTGCGTAGAAAAGAACCTAGTGGAAACAGAATCCTGACAAAGTAGAAAAGTTTCCATGACAGTAATATAACATTAAAGGTAAATATACATGGAGAAAGTTGAGCCATTAAAATAATAATTAAAAGGAATTGAACATGGGCCCAGAGTAAATTATATTCAGCATACAACAGTGATGCTAAATGTGGCAGATTTGATGCTTGAGAAATAGATAGATACATAGATAGATAGATAGATAGATGCTTTATTGATCTTAATTCACATCTACAGCAGCTTTACAAGGGGAAAGAAAAGTATAGTAAGGAGGCATGCAAGGTGCTAAACTAGAATAAAGACAGATACGGTTACAATATATTGTAGTTGTGCATAATGCCAGTGTGTAACATACTGGTGTGCAATGGGCAGTTTGTACACACTTAAAGAGACCATCCTATCGATGAGTGTGATAAAGTGTGTGTGTGTCTTCAGGTGCCTGTTGTGAGTGTGTGATAAGTCCTGGGCTCCCCCCGAGAAGTGCTGAAGAGCCGTATTTGCGTGGGAGAGGAATTTCTTCAGTCTGTCTGTGGAGCAGGACAGTGACAGCAGTCTGTCACTGAAGCTGCTCCTCTGCCTGGAGATGGCGCTGTGCAGTGGATGATCAAGATTGTCTATGATGGATAGGAGCGTGTTCAGTGTCCGTTGCTCTGCCACCGATGTCAGACTGTCCGGCTTTGTGCCAACGACAGAGCTTGCCTTCCTCACCAGTTTGTCCAGTTGTGCAGTGTCCATCCTCTTGAGGCTGCCCCCCCAGCACACTACTGCGTACAGGAGGGCACTCACTACCACAGACTGGTAAAAGATCTGTAGCAGCATCTTGCAGATGTTGAAGGATGCCAGCCTTCTGAGGAAGTACAGACTGCTCTGTCACAGTGTCAGACCTGCAGTCCCCCAGTTGCACGTACTGAGGTCTGTCGATCAGGTAGTCTGTAATCCATGCCACCAGATATGATCCTACTCTCATCTCTGTCAGTCACATAGCTGAGGCTGAATGGTGTTAAATGTGCTGGAGAAGTCCAAAAATGTAATCCTCACAGCACTACTGCTTCTGTCCAGGTGGGAGAGAGAGCGGTGGAGCAAGAAGATGATGGCATCCTCCACTCCCACCTCTCCCGGTAGGGAGGTGCAGTACAGAGCCGGACTTAGAGTTCCCTCTGTACCCACTTGAGCTCCTGTGTGTCACCATCTTTGAAGGCCTTCTTCTTGTGGTTCAGAAGGCCCTTGATGTCACTGGTTATCCAGGGCTTGTTGTTGGCAAAGCAGTGTACAGATCTTAATGGAACAACAATATTCGTACAGAAGTTTATATAGTCCCTGGTGCAGTCAACCATCTCCTCCACGTCCTTGTTGTGAGACCCATGCAATGCATCCCAGTCTGTGGTCTCAAAGCAGTCTTTCAGGGCCTGCTCGGCTTCAGGAGACCACTTCCTCAATGCGCGTGTGGTTGTTGGTACTATCCTCACTCTTGGTGTGTAGTGAGATTTAAGCAGGATCAGATTGTAGTGTTTCTGTATGCATCCTTTGCGCTTGCATACATCAGATCTATCATCCTATTCCCCTTGGATTTACAGTCCACATACTGGTGGAAAGAAGCCAGTGTTTTGTCCAGAGTGACATGATTAAAGTCCCCAGAGATTAGCATGAGAGCCTCAGGATGCTGTGTTTGTAGTTTAGCAACTGTGCTGTGGATGACGTGATAAACTGCACTCTCTGAATGTCTCTGAGAATAAAAAACAAATAACAAAGTCAACCACTTCAGGTATCAATTGTATCTTTGTGGTGGTGGACACAGAAGGGTCCATAAATGTTTATAGCTGGTCAATAGTAAGAGTGCATGGCAATGACTCCCACCACTCTAATTCTCACACTAGTGGGCGGTTGATGACACAGTGGAATGGAAAATTTCTCAATTTCATTAAGAGATGAGTAGCTTTTCTTCTGGCAGCCGAGCTTCTCCATTTAAATGGCAGTATTGTCAGTGTATGTCCAAGGCTGTGCTCCTCCATCAGCATGGCCTTGAAGTGTGTTTCACTTCCACACTGCCAGGGTCAATCCTACACACTGAAAGAAAAAGCCTTCCATACTGATTTTCACAAAGGGCAAACAGCCTTGATCCTTACTTTTGCAAATAAAAACAAGATGTTATATTCAAAAATAAAAAAAAGACTTCATGGAGAGGCACTTCTCAGGGATGGGTGCAATTTTTCTAACTGAAATAAGAAAAAAATAATCTTGAGAGTACATGCAGAAATAAGCTTTGTTACTACAATAAATCCAATTGGTAAATATTAACAAAAAGTGAAATGAAATCTCCAACTGAAATGAGAATCAAAATAGTTTATTACAAAATGTGTGTAGTTATATGCACAGATTGTAAAACTAAATAAAAATTTAGTGCCTGCTAATAATCCGAGATGTGACCTGTAACACAGATCCATCATCCATCCATCAGCTTTTTCAAATGTTTAATGAGTCAAGAGGGCTACATGTTACTCAGACTTATTACACCCACCCTATATGCCCAATAGTTTGTAAAACAATGGGTATTATACTGTGGAGGTTCCTTCCCAGCCTCACACACACACAAGGCCTACAGGGACACCCCATAAGCACCACCACACTCCCTAATGTGTCCTGTGAGAAGCCATGATGTCAACAACAAAAATAAAACATTGCTATTGAATATAAATCCAGGGTTTCACAAGGTTGTCTAGCTTCATGTCTAGAGATCCTGTACTGTAATGAGTGACCTATCTTTGAACTTTTTAACATTGCACAAATACATATACAGCCATAAGTGGGCACTTCATGCAACATTTCTTTCCTCAAAATTTCAACAAAAAGAAAACTAGACCAGCAGACAGGACCTCTATGGGTCATAGCTGCTTGTCCAAAAACGACTCATTAATAATTCAAATGATGGGAATAAGCAGTTTCTGGGGACAGAATGTACCATTATAATGGAACACAATCTATTGTGCTCTTATTAGAAGTAGCAAAGAGGTGTCCCTCTTAAGCTTTGGTGGGCACTTGTTATTGCCTAAACAGTTTACTTACATTTATTAAAAATGTAAGGCCTTGTCCTTTAAGACTTTTCACATGATGACTGACTCATGTACTTTAAATGTACCTGACTCAGTCAGCAATATTTAAATATTCTACCTGCTACAGACACATTTTTAAAGTAATTATCAGCTTTGAAATTCAGAATTGGCAGTACAGATGCATCGTCAGAATTTGCATCCAGAAGCATGACAGTAATCCACATAGAATATTCAGAAAGAAACGTTTTTAAAAAATCATGAGGCACCATGACAACTAATGTGTCTCTAATTATCCTTGAAAGCTCAATTTTTTAGCAGCAGATGTTAAGCTATGAAGGTGAAGATGAGCTTGCTCACTGAGATTGCTATTTTTCAGCGTGAAACTCATACTACATATCACAGTTGACGAAAGGTCAATAACTGACAAAACTGATACAGAAGTGGGTGTCTATTTTCCCCTGTTGTATGTTGCCTGATGCTACATGTTTTTTTACAAGTACTTGTGTTCTCTGTTAGAATAGCTGATACAATTATGTATCAAAGAGCACAATATAGAACTTCTGGTCAGAACACTATTTAGATGTCTGCATAGTGAGAAAGTTCCTGATTGAACCACGCTAATTGGAGAAATACCCCTTTGCAAACTAAGAAAATCAATAAAGCAGAGGAGAGGATTCAAAACACAGAAGAAGTTATATGTGATGTGATAATTAAAGGATTTATTGGGTGCCGTAGGGGCCTGAGAAGGAGTCACCAATGATGGATGCATTCATGGAGAATCTGTTTTGAGATGGTATCAACAGAAAACATGTGCGACCTGCAGTCTGAAATAGCTCAGTGGGGCCAAAGACATCAGAAGACTTGCCACCATGCTCCATCATAGTAAAGTTTTTAAGCTTCAAAACGAAAAAGATGGTGCTCTGCCAGGCATGGCAGAAAAAGTTAAGAAATTTACCTGGCAAGAAAATCAAATAAACCTGGACTACAACCATCCATCTCACATCCTCAGAAGGTGAAGATGATACACAGAGGTTGACAAGGTTCTGCAAGACAATCAACTCCAATTCCAGACTCTCTTCCTAGCCAGGCTATTTGTGAGGCATAAAGATAGAATTAAAATCCATGATTCAACAGAAGAAGCAAACAAGGAGTTATCTGGCACAGGCTACACTGTGAAGATCATCAGAGCTCCAGGTTCACTGATGGAGCAGGTATGGCAGCTGACTTGAAGGAGAGCGGACAGATGAGTGAGGAAGAGTGCACCCATTGCTGGACAAGATCCAAGTTAAAACTTTGAGCCTTTAGGAGAACTTCACTGACACCTTCTATGAATGGACCCATTACCTTGGTTTTGCTTCTTGTTCTGTTTTCTGGTTAGTTAATAGACAAAACTCTTAAACATCAGTATAACTATGAATATGGGTAGATACAATAAATGATTAGGGATTCACTTTTTCATTGTGCTGCTATTGCATATACAGGCCCCTTTCAGTGGACACAAGAAGACGGGGGGGTCAAGCTAATAGACCCTTTCATTGGAAGTCACATTAATGATTGATGTTCAGTTTGATGTTATTTAAGTGGTTGTTTGTTCATAATTCACTTATTCACTCTCTGGTGGTTTTCGCAGGCAGGTGGGAGTTTACCCGGACAGAGGGGGGAATCACTTAAATGAAAAATAGATCAATAAAAATGGTTTTGTATAATAAAGACAGGGTACTCTATGCAATAAAGGTGGAAATTATGTCAAAAGTTGATGGGGGAAAGGTTCTGACTGCTTATGCACCAAACAGCAGCTCAGAATACCCAGCCTTCTTTGAGTCTGTGGGCAGTGCTCTGGAAAGAGCTTCACCTGGTGATTCTAAAGTTTCACCGGGGGACTTCAGTGCCCAAGTTGGCATTTACAGAGTAACTTGGAATGATGTGATTGGGAGGAATGATCCAGCATGAACTGATGAAGCCTCTTGGATGAGAAGTGAAACATCTTCAAGTCCTACAACGTAAATCCAGTTGATTTCGATTAAAATTTCCTCAGGACAGCTATGACATGGGCAAATGAGAATATTCACAGCCTTAACAACTAGATTTTATCTTTGATAGGTCTACCGAAGGTCACAACTGAACAACATGATTGATTAATGTCAAACTAAAGAAGAACCAAGGAAACCAAGGAAATACAGGGCACAATGGAATACCAGCGGCAGCCTTATTAGCAGATTGCAGGATGAACTGTTGGTTTCAGAGGATCCTATGTTTGACATTTTTTGAAATTCTGTCAGGAAATAGATTTAGAATCGGAGACCAACCTAAAATTACACTGTAAAAAAAAATCTTTAAAAAACGGTTATTTTCCGGCAGCTAGGGTGCCAAAAAAAATACTGTGAAATAACAGAAAATTACTTCTCATAAAAATACAGTTTTTTTCCATAATTAAAACACAGTTTTTGGGACCAGAAAGTGCAGGAGACCAGAGGCACACAGTTCGACTTTTTATTAGTTTCCACCAGGGAAACAGCACGAGGAAAAAACTCCCTGAATAGTCGCACACGTGGTGTAGCTTGTGCCGACTCCGTCGGGAGGTTGGCGTAGACGTAGTCGTGGTCGGTGACGTAGCAGTGGTCGGGATCGAGGTCAGGAACGTAGCCGTGGTCAGGGACGTAGCAGTGGTCGGGATCGTGGTCAGGAACGTGGTCGTGGTCAGGGACGTAGCAGTGGTCGGGATCGTGGTCAGGAACGTAGCCGTGGTCAGAGACGTAGCGGTGGTCAGGATCGTGGTCAGGAACGTGGTCAGGAACGTGGTCAGGAACGTGGTCAGGAACGTGGTCAGGAACGTGGTCGAAAACGCTGGATGTCGCAAGGCAATCATCTGGCAGCAAGGTGACTGGAGAGCTGGGCTTATGTAGGGAATGGGCTGATTAGCAGATGAGCGTCAGGTGCGTCTCATCTGCTCGTTATGGCCGACCACGCCTCCTGCCACCACCTGGGAGCAGAAGAGAAAACGAGAGGCAAACCGGAAGGGACGCCCATCCTGGGCCGTCACAGTACCCCCCCCTCAATGGACGCCCCCTGGCGGCCTACCAGGTTTCCCCGGGAACTCCCGATAGAAATCCACGAGCAGGCCCGGGTCCAGGATCAAGCTCTTGCTGATCCAGGACCTATCCTCTGGACCGTACCCCTCCCAGTCCACAAGGTACTGGAAACCACGACCGCGCCTACGTACGTCCAACAGGCGACGTACGGTAAATGCCGGGTGGCCGTCGATGAGCTGGGGGGGTGGGGGGGGCTCAGCTGGAGGGCTCAGGGGACTCTTTGTGACTGGTTTCAGCAAGGACACATGGAAGGTGGGGTGGATCTTTAGGGCTGAGGGAAGTTTTAATTTTACTACTGCGGGATTTATGACTTGTTCAATGGTATAAGGACCGATATACCTGGGGGCGAGTTTTCGTGACTCTGTTTGTAGGGGCAGATCGCGTGACGAGAGCCACACCTCTTGCCCGACCTTGTACTCCGGAGCAGGGGTTCTGTGTCGGTCCGCCAAACGTCGATTGCGTTCCGACGTTCGTGTCAACGCTGCCCTAGCTTCCCGCCAGATTCGGTGGGCGCGGGCGTGGGTGGTCTTGTACCGAGGGTACTGCGACCTCACTTTCCTGGCTCGGGAACAGGGGAGGCTGAAAACCCTGAGCGACCATGAAGGGGGACAAACCTGTGGCGGAGCTGACCAGGGAGTTATGAGCATATTCGACCCAGGGCAAGTGTGTGACCAAGAGGTCGGTAACCGGAAAACCATGCATCGTGAGAGCCGACCCCAAGTCCTGATTTGCCCGCTCCGTCTGGCCGTTGGTCTGGGGGTGGTAACCGGAGGAGAGACTGGTTGAAGCCCCCAAGGCTTGGCAGAAAGCCCTCCACACCTGGGAAGTGAACTGGGGACCCCGATCTGACACAATGTCCTGGGGAATACCATGGAGGCGAAACAGATGGTGAATGAGTAAATTGGCTGTTTCTAAAGCAGAAGGGAGTTTTGGTAAGGGAACAAAATGGACAGACTTAGAAAACCGGTCAACTATAGTTAACACGACCGTGTTTCCACTGGATGGGGGTAACCCACTTACAAAATCCACCGCAACGTGAGACCAGGGACGGTGAGGTATGGGTAATGGACGGAGAAAACCAGACGGGGCCTGGTGGGAGGACTTGCTGCGGGCACAGACGGAGCAGGCCAGGACATACTCACGAGTGTCGGCCGGCATGGACGGCCACCAGAACCTCTGTTTGAGCATGGCCAGAGTTCTGTGGCAGCCGGGATGGCAAGCCAACTTTGAGTCATGGGCCCACTGTAGCACCGATGACCTTACCGGGGCAGGAACGAAGAGCCGTCCCGCTGGGCAGTCTGCGGGGACGGCCTGCCCCTGAAGGGCCTCCTGGACCGCCTGCTCAACCTCCCACTTGGCCGCCCCAACCACACAGGTTGATGGGACAATGGTCTCCGCAGGGGCCTCCTCCCCTGTGGATGAAAACTGGCGGGAAAGCGCGTCAGGCTTGGTATTGCGGGAGCCCGGGCGGTAGGTAATGGTGTAATTAAACCTACCCAGGAATAGGGCCCACCGCGCCTGACGTGGGTTCAGTCTCCGGGCGGAACGCAGGTAGGACAGATTCTTATGGTCTGTCCAAACGATGAACGGGTGTTCCGCACCCTCCAACCAGTGTCTCCACTCCTGCAGTGCCAACACCACGGCCAGCAACTCCCGGTTTCCTCACGTCAGTAGTTCCGCTCGGCGGAGAAAGGCGCCGAGAGAAAAAAATGCGCAGGGGTGGAGCTTCTGGTCGTCTGGAGACCGTTGGGACAGAACTGCCCCCACTCCGGAGTCTGAGGCGTCAACCTCCACGATGAATTGTAGATGGGAATCTGGGTGTACCAGCACAGGGGCGCTCGAGAACCGCTCCTTGAGAACCTCGAACGCTTCCTGTGCTGCTGGGGACCACCTGAAAACCGCCTTGGTGGATGTAAGTTGGGTGAGTGGGGCCGCTAACCTACTATAGTCCTTAATAAAGCGCCTGTAGAAGTTGGCGAACCCCAGGAATCGTTGGAGGTGTTTACGAGTGGTCGGGACTGGCCAATCTAGTACGGCGTTAATCTTGGTCGGGTCAGGTCTTAGTTTCCCCTGCTCAATAATGAACCCTAGGAAGGACACCGTTGGGACGCTGAATTCACATTTTTCGGCTTTTACGTAAAGTTTGTTCTCTAACAATCTCTGCAACACTGTCCTGACATGCGATGTATGCTCTTTGACGCTCTTTTGAAAAGATTAGGATGTCGTCTAGGTACACAAAAACGAACCTGTTCAGCATATCGCGGAGAACGTCGTTGACTAATGCCTGGAAGACTGCCGGTGCGTTTGTAAGACCAAAAGGCATTACCTGATATTCGAAATGTCCCAGGTGCGTGTTGAAAGCCGTCTTCCACTCGTCCCCCTCTCTGATTCTTACCAGGTGGTAGGCATTGCGCAAATCCAGTTTAGTAAAGACTGTGGCTTCGTGCAGAGGGGCAAAAGCGGAGTCCAGTAGGGGTAGTGGATATTTGTTCTTCACCGTTATCTCATTCAGGCCCGTGTAGTCTATGCAGGGGCGTAGGGAGCCATCTTTCTTTTCTACAAAGAAGGCTCCTGCCCCCAGGGGTGACGAGGAGGGCCGAATGAGACCTGCGGCCAGGGAGTCTCGGAGGTATGTCTCCATCGCTTCCCTCTCCGGTTGAGAGAGTTTATATAGTCTCTTGGATGGGAAAGAGGACCCCGAGAGGAGGTCAATGGCGCAATCATACGGTCTATGGGGGGGTAGGGAGAGGGCCTGGTCCTTGCTGAAAACCATCTTTAGGTCATGGTACTCTTTGGGAACTTCTGAGAGCTCAATCTCCTCTGTGGAGCTGGGGGAAACTGGAGGGCTAGGCGGAATAGCTGAACGGAGGCAATTAGCGTGGCAAAAAGGGCTCCAACTAGTTATGGAACCCGCTGACCAATCGATCTGTGGATTATGTTTCTTTAACCAGGGTAACCCTACTACAACTCGGGAAGAAGGCGAGGGGGAATTACGTATAATTCTATCTGCTCATGATGGTTGCCAGAGATCGTGAGGGAAATAGCTTTGGTGCAGAGGGTTACCCTGGCTAAATGTCGACCGTCTAATGCCAACACCTCTTTAGGTCTCGCGAGAGTTCGCGTGGGAATGTTCGATTGTGTGGCCAGTTCTTCATCAATAAAATTGTCATCGGCCCCCGAGTCTACCAGTACCTGGACAGAAAGGTCCGCATTTTGCCAGCGCAACATACCGTCCACATGGAATCTCTTACCTTCCCGAGAGGGGCGAGGACTGGGCAGGCTGGCTCACTGGTGGAACTTCACTGGTGGAAGAGAGCCGCCCCCCCGGTACGTCTGGACACCCAGCCCGGAGGTGTCCTTCCTGGCCGCAATAAAAACATAGCCCCAGGCGAGCGCGGCGTTGTCGCTCCGCGGACGACAGTCGGGTCCGTCCCAGCTGCATGGGTTCCTCCGTGCTAAGTTGTGGACGGGTAGACTCCGCTGGGTGAACACCGACTTGCTCCGTGGTTCTGGTGGGGTGCCGGGAAAAGCTGGCGATGGGGAGCAAGCCGCCGTGGCTTCCACTCCTCCGCCTTTTCCTCTGTCTCTCCCTGAGTCGATTGTCCAGTCGGGTAGCCAACTGGATGAGCTCCTCTAGCGAGTCCGTTTAAATCTCGCTGCTAATTCATCCCGGAGCTCATCCGACAACCCCTCAGGAAGATCCCCTGTAACGCTAATTGATCCCAGCCGCACTCCGTAGCTAGAATGCGGAAGTCTAGTGCGTACTGGGAAACGGAGTCCGTACCCTGGCGGAGCGACAAGAGCCGGCTTGCTGCTTCCTTTCCCCGAACCGGCCGATCGAAAACCCTCCGCATCTCGGCTGTGAATTCTCCGTAGTCCCGACACCGAGAGGGTTCGTGTAGTGTTAAAGCCAAAGCCCATGAAGCAGCTTTGCCTGCACAAAGACTCATGACAAATGCTATTTTAGACTGGTCGGTGGCGTAGGTGGCCGGCTGTTGGCTAAACACCAGGGCACACTGGTGCAAAAACTCTGCGCATGTTCCTAGGTCCCCTGTGTACCTGGCGGGGATCGGAATGTACGGTTCACGGGGTGAGGAGGTAGATTGTCCCGGAGGATCGGCCGGGGAGCAGGTGAGGCAACGGCTGGTGGAGCAGACGGAACGCCGGAAATCGAGAGGCTGGTAAGGTGTGACGCTAATCGACTCATTTGCCCGTCAAGCCGGGTCATGCTGGAGGCCAGTTGCTGTATTGTTTCCATGGCTTTTGACAGGGCTGATCTTTTCTGCTGCTGTCAGCAATAAGCAAGCCACTCCCTCCACCGCCAAAGGCTAAGCTTTGCCCTGCCCGCACAAATGTTTACAACGCTGCCATTATTCTCCGTATTGTTGCCACTGTCGTTGTCTTCCCTTCTCTGCTGCTCCAAGACACCCACACACACCCGCATCCACACTCACACACCGTGACACGAAGCAGCATTCAGCTGGCACAGCAGCGGTCGAGTTGTGACACCCCCTCCCCCCGACTGACTGAGTAGTTGGCAAAACTGTCTCCACTCAAACATGTAGGGTTGAACCACCGAGCTTCTGCGAGTCATACTAGCCATTTTGTGAATGTAAGCATTAGCACACCAGAGCCTCCATGGTTCCCTTGAACGCAGCAGCGGCACTGGCACTGCCACTGCCGCAGCGAGGATCGGCAACATTTCATTTAAAGAGACCAGCCTTAAAACAGAGTGTTTTACACACCAGGGAGCTATTCTAATGTGTGAAAAAAAAAATCATGTTATGACCCCTTTAAATGAATGTTGTGTAAGCTGAATAAGAACAGCTACAATTTCCCATTCTCAGTATTTTTTATTAAGTTGTAAAAAGGTAACCTTTATTACAACAATTTTCAAAGTGAGCTTATTCCCTCCACTCGTAATCTGATATTTTGGTAATCAGTGTGAGAACCTTTGAGCTGATTTGTTTTTTGGTGGTGTTCCGCTCCACTTTTGACCCCTTGTCTGGATTTATCTTGAAGAGGCACCTGTCAAATGGAAAAAAAATACTTTAGTAACTGCAGACTCTTCTGTAATGTTTTTATACATTTGCAAAAAGGTTACACCAGTGTAAACAGAGCTTGCTTGTGAGAGAGTATTTGGACATACAGGGCACTGTGAAACATTGAGGTAATGAAAAGATTATCATGTGACTACTGTGTATGTGTATTGTGTATGAATGCGTATGAATGTTCGAAGGTGGTCGGAGGGGCTGTTTGGCGCGAAATACAGCCATTCAGTCTGCCCCAGGGCAGCTGTCGCTACAAACGTAGCTTACCACCACTGGTAAGAATGTGTATGAATGAATAATGGTTTCTGTAAGGCATTTTAGGCACATGAAAAACCACTTTAATAAATCCAAGCCATCATCTTCATCATCAGTAGTAGTAGTAGTAGTAATAGTAGTGAGAACATTTTGGTTTCTTGGGAATTAGATTTTTGTTTTGTCATTATTTCATAAATAAGCATTAACAAGCAGCTGTTTCCGTAACTTGACATGAGCATGAATCAAGGATAAATAAGAGACATGGCTGTCTGAAAATCAGCCATCTGATAAATGAACTCTTAGGTAAAGTTGGGAGCATTTTTATCAAGCACAGGGCATTTTAAACTTTTTTTTTTTTTTTTTTTTTTTTTAGGATTTTCAAGACGGCCCTGAGTTTCCTAAGTTTGGGAATCCTGTGCTATTATTCAGCACTTGAGCAATGTTCAGTTTTACAGCATGTGCATTATGTATCTTATTTTGATGTATTAAATTGACAAGTGCTGTCTTACCTCTGTAGGAACTCCAAAGCTGATGCTTGGGATGCTGGGTAGGATATGTTCATACAGTAGTAAGAACCGAACATCAGCAAAAGAGCATCACTGAAGATTCTGATGTGACCATTCACAATGGTCTGGTCAACAGACAGCATGAAATTTTCCGCTGCCAAAGTTGAGTTTCCTGTTGTGTACAGGGACAAGAGAAGGACAAAAAAAAATGTTCATTAAATTATCATGTTACAACTGAGACCAGTACAACAATAAAGTAAAATAATAATAATAATAATAATAATAATAATAATAATAATAATAATAATAATAATTTTTTCTGTTTTTTGGTTTTACATATGTGGTGGAGAAAGAGAAATATTCATACCACACACAACAATACATGGTGTACTTGGAAGTCCAGTACAGTCCACTTCAGAGGGCAGGGTTGTTTGATCCACTTTGTAGAACATCTGCTCTTCTTCTTCATTGAAGTACTTGAGGAGTAGTGGAAGAAACACTGCAACATTCACATCTGAAACATTTTTGTTTGAGGTTTCCATTTCTCTGAAGATGGTCTCCATCTTCCCTGTCTTGTCAGCTGATTTAAGAAATGAAATAAGTCTGGCACATTTATTAGCTATGTCTTTGTCTTCCATGTCCACACCTGTAAGCTCTTTAAAATGAGTCTTCATGCCAGTTGTCTCAAACAGATATGGCCATTCCTTTGTCAAGTCAGAAGTCTCAGTCCCACTGATAATGTCTTTTCTCTGACTGAAGAAAGTGGCTCTCATCATCTTTTCAATGGCTTTGCTGTCAGAGCATTTTTCTTGCCACATTTTCTTTAATTCTTGTTGTGTGCGTTTCTGAGATTCCGCAGTTTCATCCAGTGGCAGCCGTTTTGGTTGCCAGTTTATACACCCGTAAGAGTCCAGTCTTTTTTTCTGAGTTGGGGTATCCTCTCCTTCACTGCTGCTCATAATTTGTCTCTTTAGGTAAAGTGACGTCTGTCCTCTCCTCAGGTTATCCACTCTGCTGACCATCTGTTTGGTGAGTGAATCATAGCCACTGCCTACAACTTGACCTTCAATTACATCAGTGAATGCCACAGGGTAGGCCTTTGACATCTTCCGTGCAATCTCAGTAATGTGTTTCTTCCCGGGTGTCGGGCATGTGTTTATGATTTCGCTGACAATCAGCCGGATTATTTCGAGTCGCTCACATTTTGTTGGCCGCTTTGCTGATTCCAGCTTTCTGATTATGGCAGATGGAATTTTCTGCCAAGGTATTTGAAACTTAAAATGCCAGCTGTTGTCTGACGGTCGACAAGGTGTCAAATCCATGCTGGAAGTAGTGGAACTGGTAGACCGTGGTGAGCTGGCAGTTTCTGAACTGTAACCACCTGGAGAGAACACAGAGAACATTAGCTCTTATATTAGGGGGATTTTCATGGAGACTTTTTCCCTTTTTCAGGACATTGGTTTGGGTCAAAACTATATATGATTGACTTGGGTAATTTCTTCTTGTTTTGAGCAGTGTTCGGGCCGAGACTTAGTGAGATGCGCTGATTCCCGGCTTCAACACCCATGGTTCCGGTCTAATTTGAATTTTCAGACCCATAAAGAACTTGCAAATGTATTCGGTTTACATTTTGATTCCGGTCGCAGAATGAACGGAACCAGACAACATGTAATTTCATTGATGACATGAAAAAATTAAAAATTGATCAAGATGATTGTAATCAGATTATATGGATCCTTGTAAACCCACTTACTGATGCAAAAGTTAAAGCGAAATATTACCTGCGTAGTCACATGGGCGATTACATGAGTTTTCTTTATCAGCACTGGGCTGAAAATATAATTTTTCCCTTTACTGTTGTTGACTCGGAAACCTGAGTGTTTTTGTTGTGTGTCGTTTTTTTATTAGGTTTGAGTCTGAGAAGGTTTAGGAGTGATCCTGTTCATGAGCCAGGACAACAGGACGAGGATAGTGATGCATTTTCCACAGCAGTCACACGAGTCACACTATACATGACACCGTTGCTATGGGACAGACAAGTTGGCAAGATCTCAAGATAACATACCCCAAAGGGTAGCAAAGAAAATAACACACCAGACTGATTCTACATGGGAACTGAACATGTGCTTCTTCATTAGAAGCTATTGCTACTGCTGGACACAAACGTCTTTTTTGTTCTGTACATTGTAATAAAATATCCTGTGTTCATCCCTGATTAGTTGTGTATGATTTGCTACCGAAAAAGAATTTAGAGAATGATAGACCCACCTAATGATACTGATTTATAAGCACAGTGTTAATTCACTGCTGGTGATTGTACTATATTACAATAAGTTACAGGCAGATTATATAATTTTTCACTTTATCTAACCCAAACCAGTGATTCTGTGCAACAGACACATATGCTCACCAGAAAAGGCCATCTCGTTAGTGTGTTGCGTTGTTGCTGGACTTGTACTGCGTCTGCTGACCAGTTGGTTGCTTGGAGGACTGTCCAAGACATCTTGCTGGGCTTAATAAAAGGACAGATAGAAATAATATTTAGGCATACAGACATCACAGAGTTCAATCTGGTTATATTAATACCCAACATAAGTATATACTCAGTAGCAGATCGATATATTTTAAACTGTTTTTCTTCTCAATATAATGCAGTACAGTAAACCACTACTAACACCCACTATGAAATCAAAGATGAACAAGGTATAGTTTATAGTCATCACCTTTTTGGAAAAATCAACAAAAATGTAGAGAAAATGATTTGAAGTATGATTCATAGTAGAACTGCTGTATTGGATTGCATTAATTTGAACAGGTGAACCTAGTATATTTTGACTATGTACATTTTTCTAATGTGAAAGTTTATAACATACAAATTGAAACACATACTTTTCTTTTTGAACAGTGACAGAAGTTTCCTGGCTTCAACTGGTCTCAGGACAGAATGAAGGTCACTCTCCTGCACGTAGTTCAGGTCCTCAAGGTCCTCAACTCCTAAACCTTGCAGATGCTCCAGCAAAGGCTCTGGGTCTCCCACTTTAGGAAGACTTGATATAATAAAGGACAGGAGCGGACTCTGTGTATCCATGACTATAAGGGGGGGAAATAATGTTCCTCAAGCACTAGTGTCAGATTTTAATCTTTCAAACTCCAAATTACTCTGAGTCAGCAATGCTATGCTTAAGTGAAATTACCCTTGTCCCACAAAGCTTGTACACAGGCAAAGGATAATAATCCAGTTTCTTCTCAGGCTTCCAACATTTCATGCTCTGCCTTGCTTGGTTTACTTCATACAATGCGAACTTTGACATATAGGACACCTCATGAGGTGTAACGATAAAGTAGACATGCTGGTGCTGCGTCACAAGCATGAGCTCAATCTGTCCAAATTCAAGTGCCTCGCCTTGGTTTAAACACAGAAAGAGTCCCTTTTTGTACTGAGTGCCTTTCCACTGCATGTCGATGACTGACTCAACATTGGGTTCTTTGACTAAGGTTTCTCCTACTGCAGAGCGCACTGCTTCGCTGTACAGTTCAGCATGGAAAGGAGTGGAGTTCTTAACCACCAATGAAGGTGCAAAAAAGGAGCCAGAATGTAGGTATGTCTGCAGTAGCTGATGGTTTGTTGCAAGTGTGTGACATACATTTTTGAAGTTTTGTGTCCTTCGCACACATCGTTTGAAATAGGAATGCTTGCTCTCGAACCTCATTGTCCACATCCGAATGAGTGGGCCAAACTTGAGTATTAAGGCAGGGTAGTGGGTGAGGTAATGATGCTTAGGTTTAAGTTGTTGAGAAGGAAAAAAATCTTTCCTTCCTTCCAGATAATCACCAATCAAAACATTGAGCAAGGCAACCTGGGCTACTGATATAGCAGGGGCACAAATCAATTCCACCAGCTCTTTCAGCTGGATAGTCAGTTGCCATACAGGATCCTCTGTGTCAGTGATCTTTTCACCAATGATAATGGGGAGAAGTCTCAGCAAAGTCCAGTTTTCTGTTGCCTGGCCACCTAATTTCACACCCTTTTCTGAAACTTCAGCTGGTTTAGAGCTACCATCAGATCCCTGGTAACTAAACTGTTTGATCCTCCGATTAAGTTGTACATATGTGAAGAATTTCTTCACCTTGACAAAATGGTTCAGGTAAATGGCAAGGTCAAATGCCACGACACCCTCAAAAAGATCATGGCCAATACAAGGTGGGAGGCCTGGCTGGCAAACATGAAAAAATGTCAGTGAATTAAAGACAGAGTTACATTTCACACCTCTGATCACACTTGCATTGCCATTTTGCAGTTCTTGAACTGTGTCATTGTACTCTTGTACTGTACGGATTGGAGCATGGTGTTCCAAATTGTCTAGCTCACTTCTGGTAACATGACAATATCTGCAGAAATGTTGAGATGTACTGAAATTTTCTGTGAATCCACCGATATTGTGTGACCCTAAATTGTCACCGGCAATGCAAAAGATAGTTGCCTTAATAATGTTGCCAGAAATATTCAATCCATTTGTCTCCAGTTCTCCAAGATCAGTAATCAATTGAGAGAACACTTTCTCGTGGCCAAAATATTTAAAATCAGCTTCTCGGCACAAAAGTAGAAGCTGCAAGTTGTCAATAGTGGATCGATGAAAAGGTTCAAAATTTGCTAGAGTGAAATAGACTCCAAGCATCTTGTGTTTTTTCTTTGCTGAGCCGAGGGGATTAACCACCTCAAAGGCATCTTGATAAAGTATCACTTTCAATGTGAGACCTGACTCAGCAAAAAGAGGATTGGATTTAAATACCGATCCATCACACACATCATTTAAGATGTGAGGTGTACTTTCGTTCTCAGATGTAGATCCCTGTTTCAGTACATCAGTATGTTTAAGCAAGGTTGCCAGTGTATGTTTTATGGGAACATACTGGGCATATTGCTCCTTTCTGTTTTCATCTAACCCCAAAAAAATGGACTGTGGGTGCACGTATGGAAAATTTTCCTCAAAATACCGTTTTCTGGTGTAGTCTGTGGCAAGGGAGGAGCTGCAGGATCCATGAATATCAGCATCATCTACAGTCTTCAAAACAGCTTCAATTTCTGTCTCAGATAGTTCTGTTTTTGTTTGAAGAGATGCTTTCAGTTGACTTTTCGTGTACTGCAGGCACATTCCATTAAGACTATTCAGTTCTTCTACAATCAGTTGGATTGTAGAGGAAGGGATGAGTTGTTTGGCCTGTAGTTTCATATAAAACATGCACAAATTTCTCATGTACAAACTTCTCATTTGTGCAAGGTCTAGGACATCTGCCTCAGGCTCAGTATCAACTGACACTTCATCTGCCTGGCTTTCAGCAATGGAGGACTGAGAGTCGCCAGGAACTGAAGGAGGGCCGTATGCAACATGCAGAGCTGTGGGGTTTTTGTGCTTCCTAGATAGGTGGGCTGTGAAAGATGACTTCACTGAAAACGTTTTATCACAGTCTTTAAATGGGCAGTGCACTACCTCTCTTCTTGAAATGTGAGATTTTAGGTGACAGATAAGGTCTTTAAGGTCGATCAACTGTTTCTGGCAATGTGGAAGTTGACACAGAAACTCTGCCTGCAAAATCTGAGACTGTGATGACCGCTGATGATGGCGGTAAACGTGACATTTAAAAGCATTGTAATTTCTGAAATGAAACTTACAACCTTCCATGAAACATCTATACTGGTAATGTGGCTCATTTTTATGAAGCCCTTGATGCATCACGTACCCTTTGAGGGTATTCAATGAAGCACCACAACTACGACAGGTGTAATTTTTTGACATCCTTACCTGCAGTGCAATATTCACTTTTTCAGTTTTCTCCGTGGAATCAACTCGGGCCACTTATCTGCAGAGAGAAAGAAAAAAGGCAAACTTAGGAATCATGAAATTTGTTGAAATCTAAATAAATACTATTAGTTGTGAAATGTCAATCGCCCCTCAATTAACTAAAATATTATCAGTGTCATTTATAAAATATTTGTTCTCTCTGGACGAAAATACACTTAAAATGGCTCACTAGCAAAAACCAGCAAGTGGCAGAGAAGGAGCAGTCTGCATAAAAAGAAAGGAGCAAAGGAGGACTTAAAGAGGACAGGGACTTATAACTCAATTTTTTTTCCCCATGTTTATCTTTGAATTAGTGCAAAAGGAACTACTAGATAACCAGGGCGTGTGTGTGTGTGTGTGTGAAATTGCAATTCGAAGTTAAGTTATATTCGAAAGTACCCGCAGCTTCGTGACGCCCGACATAAAATTTCAATAGCGGAGTGTGCTGCACACGCCACCGTTTCCGAGCTGCCAGCTCGCTACCCGCACATTTTCGAACAACAGCGACGATATTTGGCGAGGCGTTTTGCAGAGACAAAATACTTTGGTAGACGCGCTGGAAGCACACACCAAAAAAAGAACACCGAAACCAAATTCTACCCGTCCATGCGTTCTGGCGGGTGTTCATTCGACGCCCGAACCAACGAACAGTTGACAAATAGCTCAGAAAAGCAAACGTAATGACTCACGGTTACATTACCGACATTACTGGCATGATGGAAAATAAAGCTAATGTTACTCAGCTTCAGTTTGATACTTGCCTTCTACTGTCCACTCGAAGTTTCTGATGATCTGATGACCTTCTTCATCTCAAACGCTTCTGTCGACCAACCGAAACGGGAACCGCGCTTTTCATACCACCTGCTCCAATGGGATGCTGCGTTGTTGTCATCACGTTGGTCCATCACGTTCAGGTCACAGTATGTGCGAGTTTTTTTTTTTTTTTTTTTTTTTTACGTTTGTGCAGAGAGACGTTGCAGCATGTACACACACGCACGCGCGCGCGCCACACACACACACACACACACACACACACACACCAAAAAAAAAAATAAATGCAGCAGTAAAGTGATACATCCTAGCAGTTTTTGCTATAGGCAATGTGGGCGACCGCCTAGAGGTCGCAGTCTAAAAAAACCCCAAAACAAATAAGGCAGATCCAAAACGAAGACGCCAGAAGTCAGACGTTTCAATCGTCAGAGCGGGGGGACAGCGTCATAATAGTATCTCCATCACTAGGAGCAATTACAATTACTACAACATTGAATAGCTCAATCGGTTAAGCTTAAGGTCGCGGGTTCGATACCCGAGCTCGCTGTGTGAGATAATTGCTATTTACCTTTTCTGATGCCGTTTTTTAATTAGTATTGTTTTCTTTTCTTTTCTTTTCTCCCATTGGTGATGGGCTGCCCAGGGCGCCAAGCCAGCCTGGACCGCCACTGCATGTCATTTAAGGAAATGTCCCAGTTGAAAATCTTTATTAATCACACGGGGGGATGTTTTGAGAACCAAACCACATAAGAATGATCAATGAAAAATTAAATTATCAACTCATGGGGATCTAGATTTGGATTCATAATCACACTAAACGTGGAAACTCAGAATACAGGCTGATCCAACTTAGTGGAAATGAAGTCCATAGCATCAATGCCTTCATGCAGGAAGTTCCTGACAAACTTCTGCCACTTTCCTTGGAGACCATAGCTACTTTTAAACTGCATTTCATATTAGCAGTTCAAGGCAGTTCACTAATGTTTATTTTCATTAACTACAGTCATTTCAGTAGCCTACACAGAGCAGCCCAAATGTCAACCCAAGGGTCACCCAAATATTGGCCCGTGTCAACCCAAGACACAGCAGACACATTTGGGCCAAATCTGAGCCACTTTTGGTTCTTACGGATTTGTCATGGCACTGGAAACTTCCATAAATGTCTTACAGGTGCATTAAGCGGAATACATCAAGTCTAAATTGAAGGTATTAAAAAAATTGCTTTGGGATGAGCAAGAGGTGTATTTTCAACTTAAGTATATGGTGACGTCACACAGCC
This sequence comes from Psettodes erumei, assembly GCA_016785225.1. Lineage (NCBI taxonomy): Eukaryota > Metazoa > Chordata > Actinopteri > Pleuronectiformes > Psettodidae > Psettodes > Psettodes erumei. The sequence continues at coordinate 76,972 of JAFBJZ010000894.1, read as the reverse complement.
GCTCTGTGTTGATTTCAAGCCTCATTGTAACGAAAAGACTTCGTTACCACATCATTTTAGATTATTAAAATTAGTTTATGATTTATTCGACACCCGGAGCAGAGAGCTCTCTAGAATAAATGGCACCATGCACTTTAGATAAACAGGTACTTTATTAGTAAATTGCACAAGAGGTTTGCACATAGTATATTTGCACACATGTCCAAACTATTGGCATTTTCATAGCAGGTAACAGGTGGGGGCTGGTGAGCGGAGCTATAGCTACTTATAAGTAGCGCTCTAGCTAGCGGTAACGCTAGAGAAACTATAAAAACGGCTATTACTTAGGTGATTTCTGAACTCGACTTTATAACAGCAATTAAAGCAGAGCAAGAGTCTGCACTTGTGGAGTTTCTCAGTGGAGAAGACTTAGCTCCGCTATGGTTCCGATGAGAAAGAGTCGCTCAGTAGTGACGTCAGCACAACGCTGCTTGTCCCTGATTGGTCACGGCGCCGCCGTCAAATCACATGTGCCTGAGCAACGATGCTGATTGGCTTGGTCAGAATCTGATACGGGCGAAACAGCCAGACAGGGCTGCAGTCCAGACTAACATACAGCAAGGATTGAAATGATATTGCGGAAGTTGGTCGTTTTAACCAGGCTAGATTGGAGGTGGTTCGCTGTTCCTGGTGAGGAGGGAGTCTGCAGGTTTGCCCTCCTCCACCTGAAAAAGAGCATTAGGCTCAGTTTGTTTGATTGAGTGGCAAGTAAATGTAAAAGCGATCGGGTAGCGTGAAAACGTGAGAAAGTTACTGACCTGTATTTCTTTGCGTTTGCTCCAAGGGTGCGCCATGCAAAGGATTCCCTCAGCCATGAGGCCTCCCTAATAAGGGTTCCGGGAGGGGCCAAGTGCACAACAGGAAGGGGGGTGTCAAGTTTCAGAATGGGGGTTTACTTAATTAATAATATTGAATTGAGGGGGGGTAGTAGTTGCACCAATTAATTTGGGGTAATCTTAATTTGGATAATTTTCTTTGGTATGGCAGTGAGGGGATTATCTTGGAGAAAAGCTGGGGAGCTGGGATACCTGCTAGTGCGGTGACCCACGCCCCAGGAATTAGCAGGCCAAATAAAAGGCGCCAGATTCGAACCATTGGGTTGTCGCTGATTGTTGGGATGGTGAACAGTGTTGGGAGGAAAAAAAAAGAAGGATTATTCACATGACTCTGAAGTCTCGAGTCCCCTTTGTTTGAGCCGGCTCAACATAACACTCATGCTTACAAAGCCGGGCCGGCTGCGCGTTCATGTGCGTGCATATGAAACTCCGCCTCCCAAACGCAACACCCAATGAGGTGGTGGCGGTGACAGCGGCAGCAGTTTCGCTATTTTCAACATCGGGGTATGGATGGGTAAAACAGTTCTTTTTACTGTACTGAATCTTTATCATCCGTTCATCAAATTTGTACCACTTGTACGTACTGACTCAAAGTTTCAGAATCTGTTGTCCGTTTGTGGCTGTGGGCTTTCTGCGCCTCAAGGCCACCAAAAGTTTTTTTTTTAAATCGCACTTTTTTGAAGATGACAATATCTTTAAAAGGAATGGACAATATGTCTATTCTAATTTAAGCTTAGTTAATTTGGTGATGTAGTCACCAAAGGTCAAAGGAACTTTGTTATTTCAGAATCCATCTAGCCCTTTGTCAGATTCGGGAAGTAGCTCTCAAGGTCAACAAAAGTTGGTGACTCCTAATCTAGCAAAATGACAGTAATTGTAGTTATTTTCAGTGAAAACATTAGTCAATTAACAAAGAAATCATAGTAAAATTACAAATTTTTGCTATTAATTTTTATGTAATTTTAAAATTTTCCCCTTTTTTGACAGTTGTAAACTTGAAATGAACAGCTTATTCCCTCAAATAACTGAAAAATATTTGTGAAATTACGATACACTTGATGACGTATTTTAATGGTAAATATACATATTTGTAATGGGTTTTTTTGTAAAAGAACAGAAATATCATGTATTTTCACAGTTACAGTGATTTCCTGTTAAATTACATTCGACATGTAAAATCGCAGTCTATTTTTGTGAATTAATGGCATTTTAAAATTACAGAAAAAAACTGTAAAAATAAACAGTAAAATGCTGTTATATTTTTTTTTTGTCACATATGGGTCTCCTTAACATTTTCATGATGCTTTGCTTCATTAAAGATATTAAAGAGTGAGGTAAAAGATAACTAAATACCTCTTTTAGGCAGGATTCTGGATCGACAATGTGAGACTGGCTAATGAGAAGACAGTAAGTAGTGTATATGAGTGCAGATCAGAAGATCTGCAGGGGGGCGGTTAACATCTCATGGAAAAGGCTTTACCTTTAACTGTTAAGTAAATGAATTACAAGTACACATATCCAAAGCTGTATCATGTAAAATTGAATGTCAATTAGAAGCACTGAATGAGACATAACTGTGTCACATTGTAAACTAGTTGATAACAAGGTCAAGGTCAAGGTTCTTTATTGTCATATGCACAATAATTACAGGAGTTATCATTGGCAATTAAAATTCTTGGGTCTCAGGTTCCATTTGCATTGCTGTATAAAGAACGAAGATTAAAGGAAAGGAAAGACTAAGATGCAGAATAAACACAGTAGTGCAAATGAACAATAACAAACAAATAAACAAACATAAATAGACAAATAAAGTAAGTAGCAAATTGAATAAACGTAAGTGGCAGATTGATAGAATGCAATAAATAATAAAAATGACAAAAATGACAGCTCAAGAGTTCAGCAGTCTTATGGCCTGGGGTATGAAACTGTCCCTGAGTCTGGTGGTGTGAGACCGGATGCTGCGGTACCGTCTGCTAGACGGCAGCAGCTGGAACAGTTTGTTGCTGGGGTGGTGGGGGTCTTTGATGATCTGGTTGGCCTTCTTCCTACATCACTGGGTGTAGAAGTCTTCCATGGATGGCAGCTCCGTCCTGGTGATGTGCTGCACAGTTTTCACCACCTTCTGTAAAGTCTTACAGTTGAGGGTGGAGCAACTGCCGTACCAGGCAGTGATGCAGTCGGTTAGGATACTCTCGATGGTGCACCTGTAAAAGCTGCAGAATATCCCGGTGTCCATGTTGAGCCTCCACAGCCTGCGAAGGAAGAAGAGCCGCTGTCGTGCTATTTTTGTAATGTCGTCAGTGTGTAGGGTCCAGGTCAGATCCTCCCTGACCCCGAGGAACCTCTCTCCACCATCGTCTCGTTGATGTTGATGGAGGCGTGTTTTTCACCCTGTCGCTTCCTGTAGTCCATAATCAGCTCCTTAGTTTTTCCGACGTTGAGGGTGAGGTTGTTGTCCTGACACCAAGATGTCAGGCCTCTGACCTCCTCTCTGTACACCGTCTCGCCACTGTCGGTGATCAGGCCGATGACGGTCGTGTCGTCAGCAAACTTGACAATGGTGTTGGGCTATGTGTGGCCACACAGTCGTGCATGAACAGGGAGTACCGTAGAGGGCTCAGCATGCAACCCTGGGGGGTGCCAGTGTTGAGAGTCAGTGTGGAGGATGTGGTAGTGCCTATTCGCACTACCTGGGGTCTGCCCATCAAAAAGTTCAGGATCCAGTCACACAGGGCGGTGTTGAGCCCAAGGCCCCTGAGCTTCATGACGAGCTTGGAGGGCACAATGGTGTTAAATGCTGAGCTATGTGCTCCTCTGGTCCAGGTGGGAGAGGGCAGCATGGAGGGTGAGGGTGATGGCGTCGTCTGTGGACCTGTTTGCCCTGTAGGCAAACTGCAGAGGGTCCAGTGAGTCAGGAAGGGAGGATGTGATGGATGATTTGATTAGCTGCTCAAAGCACTTCATGATGATGGGGTTGAGTGCTACTGGGCGGTAGTCATTCAGGCAGGAGATGTTTGACTTCTTTTGGACAGGGACAATGGTGGACTTCTTGAAGCACATGGGGACCACAGACTGGAGCAGTGACATGTTGAAAATGTCTGTGAACACATCTGCAAGCTGATCTGCACACACCCTGAGAGCTCAGCCAGGGATGCCATCAGGTCCAGGAGCCTTGTGTGTATTGATCCTTTTCAAAGACCATTGTACATTGTAGCCAGTCAACTATCAAAGATGGTAAAGCACAGAGAATGAAAAATCTTGTCTCATGTAAGCCAGGTGTCACACAGTGCCCCCCAAGGACAACCCCCCTTCCTTCCTTTACCTTCTGACTCTGACAATGTCCTCACTCACTGATCATGTCTGAATTTACATACAGGTTGGCGTCTGTCCTTTACAACATTTTATTTTTTCCCTGCCTTTTTTTCCATTGATACATTATTTTTTTCAACACTGCCAGTGTCCTGTTCATCCGCGTCCTACTGGATTCAGATCTGGTGACTGGGGAGGCCACTGAAGTTCGCTGAACTCACTGTCATCTTCATGAAACCAGTTTAAGATTTTATGACATGGAGCATTATCATACTGGATGGAGCTATTAGAAGATGGTACACTCTGACCATGAAGGGATGAACATGGTCAACAATACTCAGACTGTTATTCAAGACATAATTGATTGGTATTAAGTGACTCAAAGTAAGGTTAGAAAACATCCCCCACTGTTAAGTTTTTGTGAAGTTTTGGAGCCAAATGCAGACAGACACAGGTTAGCAAACAGTGGAGAACTAATAATACTAATACTATAATAATACCAGTTTAGATCTAACTTATATAAGGTAAGTTCAATGATAATGCTGACAAAGTACTCACATTTACTTAAAGTAGCTCCATGTCTGATTTAGAAAGACCAAACTATTTTGTGTAGTTAAAATAAATAGTGGGGTTATAAAAAAATTTCAATAAAATTAGAACTTTCTTATCTGACCTTGTAAAGGCCCCGGACTGATGTATTGAAATGACAATGTTTTGGCTGGCCTATCTAGTCTATCTGGCCCTACTAGTACATTTTGTGTCAAAGTAAGAATCAATAATTCACTACGTTATATCTTAAAGCTTTTACTAATCAGTATGTAAACAAAATATAAATATGAACATAAACATTTTCAGTCAGATAATGATTCTCATATCCAAATATAAAGCATAGACTATTGGTCGCATAATGCATGTTTACTACTTTCAGTTGCCTGACAAAGGAACCAGCTCACCTATGGTTCACTCATTTCAACCCAGCCTTCAACTCAGGGGATCTCTGCCTTCTCAGCAGTCAGTAAGCCCTCCTGACCCACTTGGTGGTACATACCTCAGCCTCCACCAGCCTCCACGCACCCTACTTCAATATCTAGACCAGTGACAAATGCACCTGTCGAACACCAAATTAGACCTGCACCTGCTGCAGTGGAACAGTTACAGAGGGTTAACACCTACTATCCCACATTTCTGTCATTTAGATCGTACTGCCTAAAGATAGCCTGAGAAAATCTACTTTCCACTGATGGAACAGAGCTATTCAAGCACCAGATTGTGGTGTATCATCTTAAATTGGAAGAGGCTCGCTTTGTGGGAGACTTGTTCCTGAACTCTCTTACCCCATACTCAGATACAACAGAGCTCTAAATGAGAAATTTGGTCAGCCACACCAAATTGCACTTCAGAAGATTGCCAATGTGATGGATTCCAACTTGGCGAGGCTGCAGCCTTCAAGAAGTTTGCATTTTAGGTCCAGTGTATCATTGTATCATTTCATTTATGCATTGCACTCACGACACTTGGTTAAGGTTAGAGAAAACTCATGGTCTGTTTAAATACAGAAAAAGTTTAAACTGACTTTAGACACAAGAAGTGTGGATGTAAAGTATGACAGGTGAGTGTTTTGTACATCATTCATCCACTAAAACACACTCCTAGTGACTCTTCTGTCATTAACAGGAGCAAGTACATTTACTACAAAACACACTTGCTGTTGAAGAAGAGTTGTATAGACATGATTTTAAGAAACAAGGATGGAGTATAAGTCAATAATGAAAACAGTCTGGATGCATGATGATGAATCCTGGAATATTAAGGTTTTGAACTGGCCCACAAAATAGAAGATATTTAATTTCCTCCCCGTTGGGCTTTTCAGGGAAATTCAGGGAATTCGGTGTCGGCCGGGTCCAATAACAATTAAAACTGCAAGCAGTGATAACGGGCCCTCGCACACCTGCGCCAACTCGGGGGACCCGACTGACGCCGAATTCCCTGAATTTCAGCGAAAAGCCCAACGGCGAGGCGTTTTGGACATTTCCTCCTGTCGCCAATAGGTGGCGCTACAACAATACGACAATATAGTCCCTCAGATCTCTTCAGGATGCCGCCCCAATCATACGTGTGTAATTTAAGGCAGAACGGATGAGGCATTTGAGACTTACAATGCTTTAGATGGCGATGGCGAGGGATCCAAATTCGCTGACCTGCCACCGGGACCACAGGAGGCAGGCGCATTTCATCTTCAGGACTGAGCATCTGCCATGTCTCTCGGATCATCAAAGTAAATCTCAGCTCCGTCTGATCGAGCCACCATACATTCAACATCAAAGTACAAAACGTGTGATTTCCTGTCGCCAATAGATGGCGCTCTCACTTTTATGGAATATGATTATGTAGATGTCTTTGTGAGTGGATTATTATCATACATGTGAAGTTTGATGGAGATCGGAGCACATACACTGAACTTATGGCAGTTTCCTGTTTTCTAGCGAAACATCAAAATTTGCCGCGACGCGCCCATGTCCTTCCTGAGCCATAAAAGCTTTTGATAACTTTTGATCACCAAGGCCTTGAGAGTCAGCACACCAAGTTGGAAGCTGATATGTTGAAATCCCTCAGAAGAGTTCGTTCAAACATAACACATGCGAATGGTGAAAAATACGCCAAATTTTCATCTTCAAATCTAAATGGCTGACTTCCTATAAGGTTTGAGTCATGGCCACAGGAGACTTTTTCGAAGTTTGTGGCACGTTCCACACACATAGTGAATTTCATTCACCTAGGTCAAAATAACCTCAATGGGGAGGGATTTTTGAAAATTTCTTCCTGTTTCCAATAGGTGGTGCTATGACAACATGACCATAGTGTCGCATAGATCTCTTCAGGCCGCCACTCTGATTGTACGTGTGTAATTTGAGGCACATCGGCCAAGGTATGTGCAAATTAGAGCACTTTGATGGTGATGGCGAAGGATCCAACTGCGCCGCGCCGCCACGGGGCCACCATAATGCAGGAGCATGCCATCTTCTGAATCCCGCATCTACCATGTCTCAAGGCTTACCAAAGTAAAACTGAGCTTCATCGGATTAAAATACTTGATGTTGAACATCGAAGTTCAAAACATGTGATTTCCTGTCGCCAATAGGTGGCGCTGTCACTTTAATGGAATATGATGATCCAGATGTCTCAAGGAGTGGATTATTATCATACATGTGAAGTTTGGCTGAGATCGGAGCACGTACACTGAAGTTATGGCAGTTTCGCGCTTTCTGGTGAAACATCAAAATTCACCATACTGCCAAGCCCATTCCATTCGCGAGCCATTAAAGCTTTGGATAACTTTTGATCACCAAGGCCTCGAGAGTCAGCACACCAAGTTTGACGCCGATACGATGAAATCTCTAGGAGGAGTTTGTTCAAATATAACATGTGCGAATGGCGAAAAATACGTCAAATTTTCATATTCAAATCAAAATGGCTGACTTCCTGTGAGGTTTGAGTCATGGCTGCAAGAGACTTTTTCGAAGTTCGTGGCACGTTCCACACACTGACTGAATTTCATCCGCCCAGGTCAAAATAACCTCAATGGGGAGGGGTTTTTAAAATCTTCTTCCTGGCGCCAATAGGTGGCGCTATGACAGTAGGACCATATAGTCCCATAGATCTCTTCAGGCCAGTGCTCTGATTATACGTGTGTAATTTGAGGCAGATCGGACAAGGTATGTGCAAATCAGAGCACTTTGATGGTGATGGCGAAGGATCCAAATTCGCCGCGCCGCCACGGGGCCGCCATGATGCAGGAGCATGCCATCTTGTAAATCCAGCATCTACCATGTCTCAAGGCTTACCACAGTAAAATGTAGCTTCATCGGATTTAGATGCTTGATGTTGAACATCAAAGTACAAAACATGTGATTTCCTGTCGCCAATAGGTGGCGCTGTGACTTTCAATGAATATGAATATGCGGATACCTCCGGGAAGGGAGTATTATCATACATGTGAAGTTTGATGGAGATCAGACCACATACGCTGAAGTTATGGCAGTTTCGTGCTTTCTGGCAAAACATCAAAACTCGCCAGGCTGTCACGCCCACATTTTTCGCGAGCCATAAAAACCTTTAACAACTTTTGATCACTAAGGCCTCGAGAGTCAGCATACCAAGTTTGAAGCTGATACGATGAAATCTCTAGGAGGAGTTTGTTCAAATATAACACGTGGAAATGGCCAAAAATGGCCAAAATTTGCATATTAATATCAAAATGGCCGACTTCCTGTACGGTTTGGGTCATGGCTGCAAGAGACTTTTTCGAAGGACTTGGCACCGTCCATGCACCCACCAACTTTCATCTGCCTAGGTCAAAATAACCCCAATGGGGAGGGGTATTTGAAAATTTCTAGGGGGCGCCACCGAGCCATTTTGCCCCGCCCATTCTGGAGACCCTTAAAATACATAATTTTTCACCGGACCTGACGCGTGTGCAAAATTTGGTGAGTTTTTGAGCATGTTCAGGCCTCGAAAAATGCGATTTAATTGCCGTGAAAAATAATAATAATAATAATAATAATAATAATAATAATAATAATAATAATTAAAACTGCAAGCAGTGATAACGGGCCCTCGCACCCCTGCGCCAACTCGGGGGACCCGGCTGACGCTGAATTCCCCGAATTTCCCCGAAAACCCAGATGGGGAGGCGTTTTTGAACATTTCCTCCTGTCGCCAATAGGTGGCGCTACAACAATGCGACAACATAGTCCCTCAGGTCTCTTCAGGACGCCGCCCCAATTGTATGTGTGTAATTTGAAGCAGATCGGATGAGGCATTTGAGACTTACACCGCTTTAGATGGCGATGACGAGGGATCCAACTTCGCTGACCCGCCACCGGAACCCCAGGAGGCGGGAGAATGTCATCTTCAGAACTGAGCATCTACCATGTCTCCAGGCTTACCACAGTAAAATTCAGCTTCATCGGATTAATATACTTGATGTTGAACGTCAAAGTACAAAACATGTGATTTCCTGTTGCCAATAGGTGGCGCTGTCACTTTTATGGAATATGAACATGCAGATGTCTCAGGGAGGGGATTATTCTCATCCATGTGAAGACTGGCTGAGATCGGAGCACGTACACTGAAGTTATGGCAGTTTCGTGCTTTCTGGCGAAACATCAAAACTCGCCGCATCGCCACGCCCACATTTTTTGCGAGCCATAAAAACCTTTAACAACTTTTGATCACCAAGGCCTGGAGAGTCAGCACACCAAGTGTGAAGCTGATACGATGAAATCTCTAAGAGGAGTTCGTTCAAATATAACACATGCAAACGGTGAAAAATACGCCAAATTTTTACATTCAAATCAAAATGGCTGACTTCCTGTAAGGTTTGAGTCATGGCCCAAGAGACTTTTTTGAAGGTCAGGGGACGTTCCACACACCTACTGAATTTCATCCGCCCAGGTCAAAATAACCTCAATGGGGAGGGGTTTTTAGAATTTTCTTCCTGGCACCAATAGGTGGCGCTATGACAATAGGACCATATAGTCCCATAGATCTCTTCAGGCCAGTGCTCTGATTATACGTGTGTAATTTGAGGCAGATCGGACAAGGTCTGTGCAAATTAGAGCACTTTGATGGTGATGGCGAAGGATCCAAATTCGCCGCGCCACCACGGGGCCGCCATCACGCAGGAGCATGCCATCTTGTAAATCCAGCATCTACCATGTCTCAAGGCTTACCACAGTAAAATGTAGCTTCATCGGATTTAGATGCTTGATGTTGAACATCAAAGTACAAAACATGTGATTTCCTGTCGCCAATAGGTGGCGCTGTGACTTTCAATGAATATGAATATGCGGATACCTCCGGAAAGGGAGTATTATCATACATGTGAAGTTTGATGGAGATCAGACCACATACGCTGAAGTTATGGCAGTTTCGTGCTTTCTGGCAAAACATCAAAACTCACCGCGCCGCCACGCCCACATTTTTCGTGAGCCATAAAAACTTTTAACAACTTTTGATCACCAAGGCCTTGAGAGTCAGCACACCAAGTTTGAAGCTGATACGATGAAATCTCCAGGAGGAGTTCGTACAAATATAACACGTGCAAACGGTGAAAAATATGCCAAATTTTTACATTCAATCAAAATGGCTGACTTCCTGTAAGGTTTGAGTCATTCCAACAAGAGACTTTTTTGAAGGTTGTGGGACGTGCCAGATACCTACCGAATTTCATCCGCCCAGGTCAAAATAACCTCAATGGGGAGGGGTTTTTGAAATTTTCTTCCTGTCGCCAATAGGTGGCACTATGACAATAGGACCATATAGTCCCATAGATCTCTTCAGGCCAATGCGCTGATTATACGTATGTAATTTGAGGCCCATCGGACAAGGTATGTGCAAATTAGAGCACTTTGATGGTGATGGCGAAGGATCCAAATTCGCCGCGCCGCCACGGGTGTAGCTGTCGCTGAAAAAGAGTGGCAATTTATTTATTGCATTAATATTTTTGTAAATTATTATTTTTTCTTTATATACAATATTTTTGGTTTAAGATATCTCTTATTCTTTCTGTATTTCTTATATAATTGGGTAAGAATGTGAATTTCAATTTTAACGTAATCTGATACTCAGGTAGTCATGTGATTAACGCAAGAGTAGCTGGGTAAAACACGCATTCAGTCTTTTGGACCTGCGGTGCTGATGGAGCAAGATGTGTGTAGCAGTTTGTCCGTAAAGCCTTAGCAGCTCCTGATTTTCCGGTCAGAAGGCGCACACGGTATGGAAGCTGTACTTTTTGGCCATTCTATGTTTATTTCATGTGTTTAAGTTTCCTTAAGATTTATATTTAAGTTTCATGAAGGCCACATGGACACTTACGGACTGTAAGATACTTATTGGTTGGGAAGATAACAATGTTAAGAATGTAATATTTTTTCATTTCAGTTTTTCACGGTGTTTGGTGTTCGGAAACAATAAAAACATCACTCTCATCAAGCATCAGTCGATGCGTGGCTTAATTCTGACCCGAAGAAAAGAGTTAGGGGCAGCTACAGTGAAAAACGTGTACTCCAAGGGGAGTGAAAACAGGTTGTCCAAGCAGAAAGTGGATAAAAAACTTCGAGGCAGCATTCGATGGATGGAGGGACACCGTGGCCGATGAAGGTAGACTTTGCATGGTGACCGCGAGACCAACGGTGGACGGAGGACGGCGTCACCATCCGCGAGAAGGAACCCACGGCCATCGGGAGAGGGAGCAACGCGGTTTTCCAGCTTTCCTGTGAAAATCCCAGGGCCTGCGTTTCCGGAGCGTTGGCTTGGCATTGTAGGCCCGCGCGAGAACCTGCCTGCTCGCTCTGGCATCTGTTCAGCAAGACAGCGCGCGCGACAGACCAGCGACCAGGGGAAAGAGCACAGCGCAAGAAGATGGTGGTGCACAGGGACAATTCAGCTGACGAGTAGACCTACTATTGCAACGGATAACAGGTCAGACTGTATTTTCTAATGTGATTTCAGGTGATTGACCTGAATATTTCTTGCTCATCTGTTGGTGGAAAAAAGAAGAAGAACAGAAAAAGAATGTTGCATTTTGACAGTTTGTAAATTGAAAAGAATTATGTAACTTGTTTATATTTGTCTTTTCATGACAGTTCTATAGTTATGGTTTGGTAGTTTACATTACATTTAGGGATTTCATATTTGCATAGTGTTTTTTTTTAAAATAGTTCAACAAAATGGCAGAAGGCAAACCAGATACTAGTGTGCTGGAAGTAATAATTGAAGCTCTGGAAAAAGAGAAGACAGAGTTAGAGGAAAAATTAGACACTGAATTTGAAGAATCAGAAAGACAAGAAATTGAAGAGCGCATAGGTGAAATTAATGCAGATCTTCAAATTCACAAAATAGGACTCGAGCCAACACCTCAGACAGTATTGAGGCGATCTGAAAGAGAGAGGCATCCAACTGAAAAGGGGGTTCAATACATAAGAGAGGAGAGTTCCAAAAAGGAAAAGAAGTTCATGTATGCTTATGTGAGCTTTAAGGCTGAGGTTCAGTTTATTAGGACCAAATTAAAGCAAGAATGCACTAAAGAGGAATTAGGTGACATGATTAAATCTTTAGGTGTATATGAGCCAATATTAAAGCAAGAATATGAGAGCTTGCGCACCTTGACCATGCCATCTCCAGACATTAGGAGAAGAATGGATAGCTGCTCTTCAGTGACAACAGAAGTAATCACACTCCTGAAAACACGCTATGCAGAAGCAGATAAAGAGTTCGACCCAGAGACAGTGAAAGAACCACTCTTGAAATTGCTTGAAAGAGAAGACGCCAGGTCAATTTATGGCTCAACAGTATCAAGAGCTGCTGGGGAAAGTCTGCAAGGTAGGCAGGTGTCACAAAAGAAGGCCAAGGTGGCAGCGCGATTGGCTTCAAAGCGTGCTGAAGTTACCAGGGAAAAAGAAATATCCGCACAAAGGATAGAGGTGTTAGCCCAACAAGAAAGGTTGAAAATGATGGAAGATCAGAGGGATATTGAGGCCATGGAGGCTGAATACAATGTATATGCTGAAGAGGAATTAAAATTAAATGCTGAAAAAGGAGAAAGAGAAATAATCACATTGCCTCCACGTCACCTTCCAATAAAGCATGACAGGACTCCATGCATTCAGGTGCCCCAAAATCTCTCTGGCTTGCATAGCGCTGAAAGTACAATAGCACCAACTTCCAATGAAACCTTGCTGGTTGAAGCCTTAAAACAGTCCCTGGTAATGACTAGACTTCCAACACCAGAGCCATTTACTTTCACAGGAGACCCACTCAAATTTACAGAGTGGCGCACTAGTTTCAAGGCGTTAATTGAAACAAGTTGCACAAATTCAGCACACAGGCTCTTCTATTTGAAAAAATACATTAGTGGAGAAGCACTTTGTGTATTGGAAGGCACATTCTATAGGAGTGACGAAGAGGCCTACGCCCAGGCATGGGAAGCCCTAAACAAACGTTATGGCCATCCCTTCGTTATTCAAAGAGCATTCCGGGGGAAGCTGAGCAGCTGGCCTAAAATTGGACCTAAGGAGTCTCTGAAATTGAGAGAATTTAGTGATTTCCTCATCTCTTGCAAGAACGCAATGCCACATGTTGCTGGTCTAACGGTGTTAGATGATTGTGAAGAAAACCAGAAATTGCTACAGAAGCTGCCTGACTGGTTAACAACCCGCTGGAACCGGCTTGTGACTAAAGCATTGGATGAAGGAAACCCATATCCTAACTTCGAGGAGTTTTCAAGCTTTGTGGCAAAAGAAGCACGTATTGCGTGCAACCCAGTCTCATCCCTTCATGCACTAAAACACATGGATGAGAAAGCTGCTAAAGAGCAGAAGCGTCCTAAGGCTAACGCTTTGGTGACAACAACAAAGATGCCAAAAGAAAACTCCACTCCAAAGGGTTCAAGCTCAACAGAGGGTTCTACAGCTAGGCTGCCTGTCACTCAGCTGAAAAAACCTTTAGAATGTGTCTGCTGCAAAGAAAATCACTTTATCTACAAGTGTGGAAAATTCACAGCAATGCCACTTGAAGAGAAGAAAAGGTTTGTGATTAGCAACAATATGTGCTTTGGGTGTCTCAGAGTCGGCCATGTTGCCAAAAATTGCCGAAAGAGAGCAACTTGTAACATCTGCAAGCGAAATCACCCATCTCCACTCCATGAGGAACTTCCTCAAGGTGAAAGGCCAGAAGTACCACCACAAGATGAAAGTTCTTCCACAAACTTGTGCAATGTAAGAATGGACAGCGGTGACCGTACTTCCATGATTGTCCCAGTTTGGCTTTCCAGTACAGCTAAGGATAGCCCAGAATTCTTGGTTTATGCATTATTAGACACACAAAGCAGTAGTACCTTCATAGACCAAGATGTCTGCCAAAAAATTCAAGCTTACACAGAGCCTGTGAAATTGAAACTGTCAACGATGACTAACAAGAGTTCTATAGTGAACTGCCACAGAGTTGTTAGACTAAAGGTGAGAGGGTATCACTCACAAGAGAGCATTGAGCTACCACCAACTTATACGCAGGAATATATTCCATTGGAGAAAAATAGTATTCCAACAAGTGAAACAGCAAACAGGTGGGCTCATCTTCACAGTGTGGCTAAAGAGATGCCAAGTCTGTTGAATTGTCCTGTGGGACTCCTGATTGGCTATGACTGTGCAAGGGCTCTGAAACCACAGGAAGTGGTATCTGGGGAAGAACATGAACCTTATGCAGTCAAGACAGCATTAGGCTGGAGTATAGTTGGAGCCACTGTGCCTTGCACTACCACAAACAATGAGACCAGGTTCTGCCACCGTGTGTCTGTGAAAGAACTTCCGCCCATCACACCTGCCTCTGTGCTTAAGGCATTGGAGACAGATTTTCTTGACACAAACCCAAAAGAAAAGACAATATCACAAGAAGACATTCAATTTCTACATGTGTTGAATGAAAAGGTTCGGCACAATGAAGCAGGACACCTGGAGATGCCACTACCATTTAGGGCACGTCCTGAGCTGCCAAATAACAGGCAGCTTGCTACAGTGCGCTTGAAGCATTTAAAAAGAAAAATGGAGAAGAATCCTAAATACAAAGAGGATTACATCAAGTTCATGGACAGTGTGTTTAAAGATGGGGATGCAGAAGAAGCAAGTGCGGACCCCAAAGAAGGCAACACATGGTACATTCCGCATCACGGGGTGTATCACCCTAGGAAGCCTGAAAAAATTAGGGTCGTATTTGACTGCTCCGCCAAATTTGAAGGCACCGCCTTGAACGACCATCTGCTCACGGGCCCAGACTTAACGAACACTCTGACTGGAGTCCTGTGCAGATTTCGCCAACACAAGACTGCAATCAATTGCGATGTGGAAAAAATGTTTCATCGCTTCCATGTCAGCCCAGAGGATCACGATTACATGCGATTCCTTTGGTGGGACAATGGAAATACAGAAAGCAAGCCTAAGGAGTACCGCATGCGTGTCCACATATTCGGCGCTGCATCATCATCGGGATGTGCTAACTATGGCATGAAACACCTTGCCACCGAATATGAGGAGGATTTCCACTGGCAGCGACCTTCCTTTGCAAGAATTTTTATGTGGACGATGGGTTGGTCACGTCAATTCAGTTGAAAAGACCAACCAGCTTGTCAGTGAAGCACTGGTCTGTAGCAAGGGACAGCTGCCTTTGTCTCCAACAACAGAGAGTTTTGAATGCAATACCAGAGAGTGAATGTGCCAGTGCTGTCCAAGATGTAGACCTGAATTACAGTGAGCTTCCCATGCAGAGAGTACTTGGGGTGAAATGGAACATTGAGCGGGATGCGTTTGCATTCAATGTTGTCCTCACAGAAAAGGCAGCCACGCAGAGAGGAATCCTATCAACAGTCGCCACTGTGTATGACCCACTGGGATTTCTTGCTCCCTACCACTTGAACGGTAAAAGAGTGCTGCCAGAGATGTGCAGACAGGGTGTGGGATGGGACGAACCCATTCCCCCTGAACTGAAGCAAAGTTGGGAAGCATGGCTACAGGACTTAGAGAGTCTTCAAAAAATTGAAATTCCAAGATGCTTCATCCCTGAAACCCTTGGCACAGTCAGAAAAATTGAGTTGCATCATTTCTCAGATTCCAGCACTATGGCTATGGTCAATGCTCATACATTAGGATTGTTGCAGATGAGAAAGTGCACTGTGCATTAGTCATGGGTAAGGCCAGAGTGGCACCCTTAAGGGTTACTAGCACTCCCCGCCTTGAGCTCTCAGCAGCAACAGTCTCTGCTGCTGTCAGTAACACCCTCCAAGAAGAGCTGGAGCTGGGAATAGATCAAGAGTTTTTCTGGACCGATTCGCAGGTAGTGCTCGGGTACATAAAGAATGAAGCCAGATGCTTCCATGTATTTGTAGCCAACCGCGTTCAGAGAATAGTCAATGGTTCTATGTGGAGACGGGTCAGAATCCAGCAGACCATGCGTCACGGGGTCTCAAGGTGGCAGAGCTGCGAGACTGAAGTTGACGACCAGATTTCTTGTGGAAAAAAGAAATTGTCACAAATCAAAGAACACCAAAACTTCTTGTGGGTGACCCCGAGGTAAAGGTCTTGAGAACTGAGGCAGTTGAACAAGAGAGCTTCCTGAAAAATTCTCAAGATTCTCGGACTGGAACACAGCCCTCAATGTTATTGTGCGAATCCAAAGACTGGCACATAAAGACAGAACCGGTCCTATCAGTGTTGAAGAATGAAGAGAAGCTGGTCTAGGGGTAGTCAGAGCCACACAGAGAGATGCCTTTGAAGAAGAACTCAAATGGTTCAGCCAAAAGTCCACAAAATTCCTTAGCAGCTCCTGATTTTCCGGTCAGAAGGTGCACACGGTATGGAAGCTGTACTTTTGGCCATTCTATGTTCATTTCATGTGTTTAAGTTTCCTTAAGATTTATATTTAAGTTTCATGAAGGCCACATGGACACTTACGGACTGTAAGATACTTATTGGTTGGGAAGATAACAATGTTAAGGATGTAATATTTTTTCATTTCAGTTTTTCACGGTGTTTGGTGTTCGGTGTTTGGTGTTCGGAAACAATAAAAACATCACTCTCATCAAGCATCAGTCGATGCGTGGCTTAATTCTGACCCGAAGAAAAGCGTTAGGGGCAGCTACAACGGGGCCGCCATGAGAAGGGAGCACGCCATCTTCTGAATCCAGCATCTACCTTATCTCAAGGCTTACCACAGTAAAATTTAGCTTCATCGAATTTAGATACTTGATGTTGAACATCAAAGTACAAAACATGTGATTTCCTGTCGCCAATAGGTGGCGCTGTGAGTTTCAATGAATATGAATATGCGGATACCTCCGGGAAGGGAGTATTATCATACATGTGAAGTTTGATGGAGATGAGACCACATACGCTGAAGTTATGGCAGTTTCGTGCTTTCTGGCAAACCATCAAAACTCACCGCGCCGCCACGCCCACATTTTTCGCGAGCCATAAAAACCTTTAACAACTTTTGATCACTAAGGGCTCGAGAGTCAGCACACCAAGTTTGAAGCTGATACGATGAAATCTCTAGGAGGAGGAGTTCAAATATAACACGTGGAAATGGCCAAAAATGGCCAAAATTTGCATATTCATATCAAAATGGCCGACTTCCTGTACGGTTTGGGTCATGGCTGCAAGAGACTTTTTCGAAGGACTTGGCACGGTCCATGCACCCACCAAATTTCATCTGCCTAGGTCAAAATAACCCCAATGGGGAGGGGTATTTGAAAATTTCTAGGGGGCGCCACCGAGCCATTTTGCCCCGCCCATTCTGGAGACCCTTAAAATATGTAATTTTTCACCGGACCTGACACGTGTGCAAAATTTGGTGAGTTTTTGAGCATGTTCAGGCCTCGAAAAATGCGATTTAATTGTCGTAAAAATAAGAACAATAATAATGATAATAATAATAATTAAAACTGCAAGCAGTGATAACGGGCCCTCGCACCCCTGCGCCAACTCGGGGGACCCGGCTGACGCTGAATTCCCTGAATTCCCCGAGAACCCCGATGGGGAGGCGTTTTTGAACATTTCCTCCTGTCGCCAATAGGTGGCGCTACAACAATGCGACAACATAGTCCTTCAGGTCTCTTCAGGACGCCGCCCCAATTGTACGTGTGTAATTTGAAGCAGATCGGAGGAGGCATTTGAGACTTACAACGCTTTAGATGGCGATGGCGAGGGATCCAACTTCGCTGACCTGCCACCGGAACCCCAGGAGGCAGGAGAATGTCATCTTCAGAACTGAGCATCTACCTTATCTCAAGGCTTACCACAGTAAAATTTAGCTTCATCAGATTTAGATGCTTGATGTTGAACATCGAAGTACAAAACGTGATTTCCTGTCGCCAATAGGTGGCGCTGTGACTTTCAATGGATATGAATATGCGGATACCTCCGGGAAGGGAGTATCATCATACATGTGAAGTTTGATGGAGATCAGACCACATACGCTGAAGTTATGGCAGTTTCGTGCTTTTTGGCGAAACATCAAAACTCGCCAAGGCCGCCACGCCCACATTTTTCATGAGCCATAAAAACCTTTAACAACTTTTTGATCACCAAGGCCTCGAGAGTCAGCACACCAAGTTTGAAGCTGATACGATGAAATCTCTAGGAGGAGTTTGTTCAAATATAACATGTGCGAATGGCGAAAAATACGTCAAATTTTCATATTCAAATCAAAATGGCTGACTTCCTGTGAGGTTTGAGTCATGGCTGCAAGAGAGAATTTTTTGAAGGTCGTGGCACGTTTCACACACCGACTGAATTTCATCCGCCTCGGTCAAAATAACCTCAATGGGGAGGGGTTTTTGAAAATTTCTTCCTGTCGCCAATAGGTGGCGCTATTAAAGTATGACAATATACTCCAACATATCCCTTCAGGCCGTCACTCTGATTGTACGTGTGTAATTTGAGGCACATCGGCCAGGGTATGTGCAAATTAGACCACTTTGATGGTGATGGCGAAGGATCCACATTCGCCACGCCGCCACTGGGCTGCCATGAGGCGGGAGCATGCCATCTTCTGAATCCAGCATCTACCATGTCTCAAGGCTTACCACAGTAAAATTTAGCTTCATCGGATTTAGATACTAGATGTTGAACACCAAAGTACAAAACATGTGATTTCCTGTCGCCAATAGGTGGCGCTGTGACTTTCAATGAATATGAATATGCGGATACCTCCAGGAGGGGAGTATTATCATACATGTGAAGTTTGATTGAGATCAGACCACATATGCTGAAGTTATGGCAGTTTCGTGCTTTCTGGCGAAACATCAAAACTCGCCGTGCCGCCACGCCCACATTTTTCGTGAGCCATAAAAACCTTTAACAACTTTTGATCACCAAGGTCTGGAGAGTCAGCACACCAAGTTTGAAGCTGATACGATGAAATCTCTAGGAGGAGTTCGTTCAAATATAACACATGCAAACGGTGAACAGTACGCCAAATTTGTATATTCAAATCAAAATGGCTGACTTCCTGTAAGGTTTGAGTCATGGCCACAAGAGACTTTTTCGGAGGTCGTGGGACGTTCCACACACCTACCGAATTTCATCTGTCCAGGTCAAAATAACCTCAATAGGGAGGGGTTTTTGAAATATTTTTCCTGTCGCCAATAGGTGGCGCTATGACAATAGGACCATATAGTCCCATAGATCTGTTCAGGCAAGTGTTCTGATTATAAGTGTGTAATTTGAGGCAGATCGAACAAGGTATGTGCAAATTAGAGCACTTTGATGGTGATGGCGAAGGATCCAAAGTCGTCGCGCCGCCACGGGGCCACCATGAGAAGGGAGCACACCATCTTCTGAATCCAGCATCTACCGTATCTAAAGGCTTACCACAGTAAAATTTACCTTCATTGGATTTAGATACTTGATGTTGAACGTCAAAGTACAAAACATGTGATTTCCTGTCACCAACAGGTGGCACTGTGACTTTCAATGAATATGCGGATACCGCCGGGAGGGGAGTATTATCATACATGTGAAGTTTGATGGAGATCAGACCACATACGCTGAAGTTATGGCAGTTTCGTGCTTTCTGGCAAAACATCAAAACTCGCCACGCCACCACGCCCATATTTGTCGCCATCACCATCGAAAGCGTTGTAAATCGCAAATGCCTCATCCAATCTGCCTCAAATTACACACGTACGATTGGGGCAGCATCCTGAAGAGATCTGCGAGACTATGTTGTGGAATTGTTGTAGCGCCACCAATTGTCGACAGGAGGAAATGTTCAAAACCACCTTCCCGTCAAGATTTTCGTGGAAATTCAGTTTTAATAATAAAAAATTGCAGTTTTAATAATAATTAAATTAAAACTGCAAGCAGTGATAACGGGCCCTTGCACCCCTTCGCCCATGTCGTTCGTGAGCCATAAAAGCTTTTGATAACTTTTGATCACTAAGGCCTCGAGAGTCAGCACACCAAGTTTGAAGCCGATACGATGAAATCTCTAGGAGGAGTTCGTTCAAATATAACGTGAAAATGGCAAGAAATGGCCAAAATTTGCATATTCATGTCAAAATGGCCGACTTCCTGTTGGGTTTGAGTCATGGCCGCAAGAGACTTTTTCGAAGATCTTGCCACGCTCTACGCACCCACCAAATTTCGTCTGCCTCGGTCAAAATAACCCCAATGGGGAGGGGTATTTGAAAATTTCCAGGGGGCGCCACCGAGCCATTTTGCCCCACCCATTTTCAAGACCCTTAAAATACGTAATTTTTCACCGGACCTGACGCGTGTGCAAAATTTGGTGAGTTTTTGAGGATGTTCAAGCTTCAAAAAATGCGATTTAATTGTTGTGAAAATAATATTAATAATATTAATAATAATAATATTAATCCCTTGAATTACAATAGGGCCTTCGCACTGAAGGTGCTCGGGCCCTAATAATAATAATAATAATTTTAAAAAATAATAATAATTCCTTGAAATACAATAGGGCTTCGCACCGTTTCGGTGCTTGGGCCCTAATAATAATTCCTTGAAATACAATAGGGCCTTCGCACTGAAGGTGCTCTGGCCCTTATAAAAACCCCTTGAATTACAATAGGGCCTTCACACTGACGGTGCTCGGGCTCTAATAATCCCTTGAATTACAATAGGGCCTTCGCACTGAAGATGCTCGGGCCCTAATAAATAATATTAATCCTTCGAATTACAATACGGCTTCGCACCGTTTCCGTGCTCGGGCCCTAATAATCCCTTGAAATACAATCGGGCCTTTGCACCGTTTCGGTGCTCGGGCCCTGATAATAATAATAATAATAATAGTAATCCCTTGAAAAAGTCTTCCGAAGGTGCTCAGGCCCTAATTACAGCAGAACAGCAGTTGAGCTAATGTGGGGTGGGGGCAACCATGAACAAAACAGTAATGTTAATGAAATATGTCCAATGTCCAATGTCCAATGTCCAAAAATGTCCAACAAGCCAAATGTGGCTGGCTCAGTTGTCCAGCACCATTACTTGTGACCTCACTTAAGCACCTTTATTTTAGGTGCTTGGACCATTGGGGACAGTCTGTTACCATCCAAGTTCATCAACACTTTCTGGAAGAACTCAAATGTGAATTTGTGTTCCTGGGGATAGCTCAGGTTGAGTGTGTAGATGAGCCCAAAAACATGGCACATCCAAAGGAAATACTTCCCAGCTTACACAGAAGTTCCATGCCCTCAATCACTACTCCAACATGCAATGTCTCTCTCAGCTTCCTCAATGTTGACATTTTTAATGGTGAAAAACAATGCGCATTTTGAAATAACCTGATAAAACATGGCAAGACTGAAAGCTCACAGTAAAATGCAATTACTGACGAAGTACTCCTTGATTAAAGCGTTGCTGTCCTAATTGAGATAAGACCTCGAAGTACACAGTCCCTCTTGACTTCAATGTCCTCACTCTGCAAAAGAATGCATATAGATAGAACTCTATTGATCCCACGATGGGGGAATTTGTGCGTTTACCTCAGCTCAATTACAAGAAAGAAAACAGTTAGTGCATGGTCTCATGCAGAGGGTGATGGGGGTTGTCCATGATGGATGTCAGCTTTGTTAACATCTTCCTCTCACTCACCACAACCACAGACTCTAGGTGACATCCCAGCACGGAGCTCCACCTCCGCACTAGTTTGTCGATCATGTTCCTGTCTCTGTCGGTGTATCCACCCCCCCTAGCAGGCGTAGAAAAAGGCGGATGCCACAACAGAGTCATAAAAGGTTTTCAGCAGAGTCCTGCAGACTCTGAAGGACCTCAGTCTCCTCAACAGGTGGAGTCGACTCTGGCGCCTCTTGTACAGGACATTTGTGTTTGTAGACCAGTCCAGTTTGTTATTGAGATGAACGCCCAGGTATTTGTACGAGTCTACTGTCTCAATGTCACTTCCCTGGATGTTCACCAGTGTAGTAGGGGATGACTTCCTCCTGAAGTCTATCACCATCTCCTTTGTCTTGCTGGCGATGATCTGCAGAGCATTGACCTCACACCAGTCAACAAAGTCCCTGATGACCCCCCGTATTCCCAGTCGTTCCCGTCCGATACGCATCCTATGATGACCATATCATCTGAGAACTTCTGTAGGTGGCAGTGGTCTGAGTTGCATCTGAAGTCCGAAGTGTACAAACTAAACAGGAAGGGTGAGAGGACTGTCCCTGTGATGCCGCCATGCTGCAGACTACCACATCAGACACACAGTTCTGGAGCCTCACGTACTGTGGTCTGTTGGTGAGGTAGTCAATGGTCCATGTAGTCAGCTGCTCGTCCACTCCAGCTGCCTCCAGCTTCCCTCTCAACAGTGCAGGCTGGATGGTGTTGAAAGCACTGGAGAAGTCAAAGAACATGACCCTCACAGTGCTCCCTAGCGCTGAGCTCACCAGTAGGCGGAGGTTGTTGTGGACGGGTATGTGTGTGGATGTGTGGATGGGGGTGAAGCGGGGAGGTGTGAGGAGAGTGCAGGTAGCGATGGTGCTGCACTGGGAGAGGGGGGGTTGTTGACCCACAGTCAAATCTGTTGAAAAACAGATTCAGGTCGTTCGCCCACCCCCGGTCAGCAGAAGCTGTGGCTCCTCCATTGTCCTCAAAGTGGCCAGAGATTTTGTTAATATTTCTCCAGACTTCTCAGACTTTGCTCTGCTGAAGGTGTTCCTCCATCTTCCTTCTGAAGCTCTCCTTGGTCCCCCGGATCTTATGTTTTAGATCCTTTTGCACTCTCCTCAGTTCTCCTTTGTTTCCGGATTTGAAAGCCCCCTTCTTCTCATTCAGCAGGGCCTTCAGCTCCGGGGTCACCCACAGTTTGTTGTTGGAGAAACACCGCACCTTCTTGGTTAGCACAGTGTTCTCCACGCAGAAGTTGATGTAATCCGTTATGCAGTGAATGAGGGCATCGATGTCCTCACCATGGGGCCTGCAGAGTTCCTGCCAGTCTGTGCATTCAAAGCAGTCTCTCAAGGCCTCACTGCAGTCGTCAGACCACATCCTTATCACCTTCTTGGTGGGGGGTTTCCTCTTCACCATGGGGGTGTAGGTGGGGTGAAGGATGACCAGGTTGTGGTCTGAGTGGCCAAGCGGGGGGAAGGGTGATGAGCTGTAAGCCTCCTTTGTGTTGGCAAACAGCAAGTCCAAGGTTTTATTGTCCCTTGTGTGGCAACTTCACCCTGGGTGAAGTTGGGGAGAGTGGTGGAGAGTGAGGCATGGTTGAAATCCCCGGAGATAATGATAAGGGACTGTGGATGTGCCGTCTGCAGTTGAGAGACAGTGATGTGAATGTCCTCGCAGGCTGCCATAGCATCGGCCGAGGGCGGGATGTACACAGTCAACACAATAACATGTGAAAACTCCAGAGCCAGGTGGTATGGCCGAACGCTAACCGCTAACAGTTCAATGTCTTTGGTACAGCGCTGCTCCTTCACGGTGATGCGTCCTGGGTTACACCATCTCTCATTCACGTACATCGCCAGTCCCCCACCTCTCCTCTTACCGCTCTCCCTAACGCTCCGGTCCGCTCTCACCAGTTGAAAGCCATCCAAAGTTACGACGGAGTCCGGTGTGTGGTCCGTGAGCCAAGTCTCCGTGAACAGCAGGAGGCTGCTTTGCTGGTACTCCCACTGCAGTCTGGTTAGCGCCGTCAGCTCTTCCATCTTGTTGGGTAAAGATCTGATGTTACCCATAAGAACAGATGGAATGCTCGGTTTGTACCGTCTGCTTCTATCCCGGTACTTCGCTCCAGCCCTGCAGCCTCTTTTCCGACGCCGTAATTCCTTTGGAATTTCGGGTCGCTCCTCCGGGAGTACCCTCCTGTTGCTCCATGCTAACAGCTGATCCCGGCTGTAAACAATGGGGTGGCTCACAGCTTCTGCAGATGTGGTGACGAAAAGTCCCAAAAAGAGTAGAAGACATGCTACTACTCTTCTTAAACTTAGCAGGTCCATAGTGGTTTCCGAACAAAAGAGAATGACACGACCCAGAGAGTCGGGAAGAACTTAAATCGCCGAAAAAACAAGAGAGAAAAATGCAAGAAAACAACATGAGCTGGGCAACAGGCTGCCTACCATGGCGCCATCTTGAAGTTTGCTCACACAGGCTGTTGCTGACATCAAAGACTGTCCAGCAAATGCTCTCCACATCTTTGCCACAAACAAAGAGGTTAACATGCACAACACCGCAACAGTATATGCACTATTCACAGACGTCACATGCATTCCGGCCATGGACTACAGGAAAGATCCACGCACAGCCTGCATGGCCATCCACCCAAAAATGATCAAAGGCAGAACGAAAGAATTACCTGATAGTATAATGGCTGCTGAAGGAGTGCGCGCTATGCTTACCAGGAATCTGGATGTTGACGATGGGCTTGTCAATGTGTCAAAACCACAGGTCTTAACTTCCCCAATACAGGAGGATATTAATCCTGATCCAGCATTTAATCTATCAAAAGATTCTTCTCCTCTTCCTAGGTTAATTGTCGACTCAGACCTGTTTAGCCCCAAGCTCAATATCTACTTCGAGGGATTCTACTCAGATACTTTTGTAGGATTTGAGAGAGAGGAAGAATATTAACTGGATTGTAGCGAAGAGACTCGCCTAGCTACTCACTGCCTTCTTCCAGACGCCCACCCTGCTTCCACCAAGACTGAACCACACCCGGAACAGTCCTCAACTAGATGAGTGTAGCGCAACCCCAGTCACGTCTGTTAACGGCAGCTCTCTTCTTATGTTTCGGGCTCTTGGTAATTGCTACGTAACTGTTTATAGACCTTGTTAGGTCCAAAGGATTTGTTTTAAAATCTTGGGGATAACACGTGGTCACCAATTGTTCTTTACCTCACCTTTTGGGGGCACCATTTGCTGGAGCACCCTTTGTTGAGGTTGCCTACTAAGGGCACTAATTATTGGGGTTTGGCTATCCAAAATAGTTAATAATTATTAGAATAATAATTATTAATTATTAAATAATTGGATCTAATATTAGATCATTTTGATCACCTCGGGGCACCACCCTTTTGACAAGGGAAAGATAGCCAATTTATTAAATCAATCTCATAAATAGTCCTAAATTGTCAATTTGGAACTCTGATTAATAATTAATTTAATAACTAGAACCAAAATTACCAGATTAACAACTAGTTTAGGTAGAAGGAATTTGGAGTTCTTGACCGTGTAGAGGTTGGCGGAATTCACTCTTGTGCAATATTGAATAGACAGCAGGTATGTTTAATAATAATTTATTAACAAGAATAAAAGAAAAGGAAACATACAATCTATCTACAGTGTACTTTCTACAGCTGTGTGCACATGTGCGTGTGTCTGGGTGTGTGTCAAAATGGCTGCTGAGGCCTGGAGGCCCTGAACAAAGAAGATCTGTGGAGGCACTCAGACCATGTGCTGGGTGAGTGTGTGTGTGTGTGTGTGTGTGTGTGTGTGTGTGTGTTTCATGAGGTGCCAGGTTAGAGGAAGGATGGTTAGGTAGCATGCAAGCGTAACCTAACTACATCTACTTAACAATGTGGCAGAGCCAACTATACAATAACCTGTCTACCAAACTGATCACACACTCAGTAAACACAAATACATCAAATCACAGTTCTTGATTTATCTTTAGCTTAGCTTATCTTAGCTTGACTAGGCCCAGTTGGTGTTACCAGTTCTGGTGTGAGAGAAATTCTTTCTGGTGTGTTGCTCCTTTGGCTGGTGGTTCCTGATGGAAGGGCCAAGCAGAGAGAGTTGGAATTCCGTTGTTGGAAGGCAGTCTTTGCTGTGCAGTCCTGATGGCGGATGCTGGAGGGAAACTGCCGCTCCTTTGACGTAGTTGGTTAGCAGCTCGGTGCTGACTCACTGTGTGGCTCCTGTTGTATGGAGGATTAGCCTACAAACCTTGTGTTTGTTGGCTAATGGAGTTTGTTTGCTGGATCTTGATTGTTCCTCAGCAGGCTCTCGCGTCGCTGCTGTGAGGAAAGGCCTGAGGATCTGCTTTGGTCAGCAGGCTACCCCAGACGGCCAGCTGCAGCTGCAAAGCTGGGGGGCCCTGGAGAGTGGTTGTTGAAGAGCTTGGAGAGAGAGAGAGAGCTTCAAGAGAAGAGAGCGAATAAAGGCTGAGCACAGCCTTTATAGGACTTGATGACCTCAGAGGTCACATGCCACAGTCATCCAGTGGTGGCTGCTGGATCGGATTTCACACCTGGAGGGTTGTGGGACTTTAAGGTTCCACTGCTTTCCTTTGTCTCCAAGACAAAGAAAGCCATGTGTCGAAACTTGGTTATGCGTGGTGAGCCTCCATTGCTCACCACCAGGTTCAACATTACGATTAGGAAAGTTGTGGGTTAAAGTGCAATTAAAGTGCTATCATACGTGCAAAGTACTTTAAGTTTTTAAATAGCCAAATATGTTCTCACTCAAAGGCCCTGAAAAACATCTTTAGCAGTCAGCTATTAGCAGTGAGCAGTACTGTCCAACACAAACTACAACTACATGCTACAGACAATGTATGACTATATAGACTGTGATGGCCCAGGTTGGGCGTGGTTTTCCGGGTTGCCTCTCCCTTTCTTTTCCCTTGCCCCCAGGCGGTGACAGGAGGCGTGGCTGGTCCCTGACAGGCAGACGAGGCACACCTGGAGCTCATCATCAGGCAATCAACACACCACCATAAAAGCCCTGCTTCCCCGACACTCGGTGCCAGATGATTGACTTCTAACATCCCGCATTCCTCGTTTGCCTCGACCACTTCTACATCCTTGACCATGATCCCAACCACATCTACGTCCTTGACCACGATCTCGACCACGTCTATGACCTTGACCACGACCACAATCTCGACCACGTCCACGTCCCTGAAGAGTTGGTGCCAGCACACCATGCCAGCGACACCACGCCAGCAACACCATGTGGGCGACTCTTCGGGAATACCCTTGCGCCGATTTCCTCGCTTGGAATCAATAAAAACTTGTACTGTGTCCCTCTGGTCTCCTGCACTTCTTGGTCCACAACCAAGCTCATGTCAGACAACTTTGCTTTATAAAAAAAATATAGTGACAATTGTTAATGAAGGGATATACAATAAATGAACACATTACCTGTGGAACAGCTGGAGAGGCTGGGCCATCAAGATGCGATGGAACAACCTTATCCATCGCATCCAGAATGGCACTGCTGAACCTGACAGGATTCAGTGGGATGGGGTTAGGCTCTGCCAAGACTGACTTGTGCTGCCCCTGAGAAAGAAACGCGGAAAGAAAAATTGTGATTATTAAGCTTGGGAATGGCAAACTACATGCAAAGTCACTGAAAAAACTCTAATAGCATTGGTAGAATTACACAATTATTAGCCCTTAGGGGCTGTCACACAGTTACAGTGTGTAACTCATTACCTTCCTGCCTTGCTCAACAACTGCCCACTCAAAGGGATTTGGTGAAAGTTTGGCCCTGACTTCTCCCTTCACAACCACCTTGGGGGAGAATCACCTGATGGGGGGTGATGAGGATGGAGGAGAGCCACATATGGCTTTTAATCCACAACTTGAGGAATTCTAAAACAGTACTGTAATTTACACAAATCACGATATTTATTCCACAAATTTGCCTAACAACATAAAAAACATTATACATGTGACTGCATTTGACTGTATTGTTACGTCCCCATCCGTGCTGCCAGTCGGTGAAACTCTTGCCGAAAGTGTTCCTGAACAGAAGCCTCAATGTCTTGTCTTGGAACAAAGTCCAAGACAAACACCTGTAAAAATGAATAGTTTGTTTTTACAATATGCAGGTTTATGGTGTCATGGCTATTAAAATAAGCAGATTATTGATCTGTTATTACATCTCAAAAGATGTAATAAGTACAAGTAAAGCTCCCCTGAGACCAGCATTCACAGACGGTGGTGAGGAGCATGCCAAAGTCCCAGCTGGCGTCAGCAATGGTCCGGCTGGCTGTCAGGTTGTTGCTGGGAGCTAAAACGCAGACAGCATCGGGTGTCCGAGGCACAAAAGCGTACTGCACCTCAATCCTCAGCACAGAGGCCACAGCCCCACGTGTAGACATGAAGCCAAAGGACAGAAACCCCTCTGGTGAGGATGCCCTCACCAACCCATCCACAATGGCACGTAGATGGGAGTAACCGACAGAACTGCAACAACAGAGAGCGTTTTAGAAAAAATGTACACAATTGTTGCTAGAATACACAGGTGTGATCATAAACTTTACAACATCCACACCTTCTTGTCTGGTGACTCCACTGGAACGACCAACTTGTGGCTTTTCCCAGTTAAGGTGGACACAGGCCACCGTTGCACGGAATGACCGTAACCAGTCCTGTGACCTAATTCGAAAAGAAAGTTAGACAGAAGTTGATGCAGTTTTACAAACTATTTAGCACAAGGGTTATTTTGTATGAGGGAATAAAAACACAATTACAACAACGGTATGTAGGCATGCATAACGAAGGAAACTGGAAAGATTTGATGAAAAAATAAAACCAAATAATACATTACTTACAGGCACGGGATGGGCCGTCATTTGAAGCAAGGGACCATCCGGTGGTCGGTGGTATCCTCTGGAGCTTCTAACAACAACAGTACATTTGAGTTACACCAGGACACGTGGGTCTGAAGTGGATGCGCTGACCCGCTGGCCCCCCTTCCTCCTCCGTCTGGCTGGTGGTGGCATCTAGGTCATTTAACAACAAAGCACTCAATTAGTACAAAGTGAAAACCAGTAAATGTCATAAAAAGGCTGTCCTATATCTATTTTCCTTACATGCAGACAGTTTTGACAAGAGGAATAAAAAGCTATAAAGTTACCTGTGGGTCCAGAGTGCATGGGCTGACCCAAGGGTCCCCGTTCCTCCCCTGTCCGGCCAGTGGTGGTGTCTGGGTCATCTAACAACAAAGTACTCAATTAACACTATCACATGACATGAAGTCCTGCATCTATTTTCTTAACATACAGACAGTTTTGAAATACAGCTTTAAAAAAAAGCTATTTATGGTAAAGTTACCTGCGGGTCCGAAGTGGATGGGCTGACCCGCGGATCTGCCGCGTCCATCTTGGTCCAGCACAGCTTCTGGGCCTGGGATCGCCGTCCCTTCTGTGGCATCCTGCAAACACTATACAACTCGCAACAAGTGTAAACAAATCACAATACTATCGATGGTAACCTCAACAAAGTGTAAATGTGATCAGAAAGTATTTATTTGCATCAAAGTTTATGTGTAATAAGATTAGGTGTAGTGAGGTGTGGTCTGGTGAGGTGCGGTGATGTGGGGTGGGGTGAGCTAGGTGTGGTGAGGTTGGGTGAGGTGGGGTGAGGTTAGGTGAGAGATGAGTTGAGGTGATGATTTCTCCTTTGGAAGTCGCAGTGATAAGATGATGAGAATGCTCTGGGAAGTCAAGCAACCAGTTAAAATTTTCTGATCGCTGAGAACATGAAAACATCAATCTTATGTAAGAAAAATAATATATATTGTATTTATTGTAGATACAATGTCAGCATCAAGATGTCTGTATGTAGACATGAAAAACGACAGATATAGCAGTTTAACTTCTAAACAGTATCCAAAATGTGTGGCCTGATTGGGAGATGTCAGCTAATACTTTTCTCAGCCTCATGTTTCACACACACACACACACACACACACACACACACACACACACACACACACACACACACAAACACTCACTCACAGGGCACCTGGACATCCCAGAGTCAGATTAGAGCCACATGCACAGCAGCCATATTGAGCCCAGAGAAGAGATCAGGGCCACATACACACTCAAACAGGGCACCTGGTTAACCCAGAGACAGCATCAGAGGCACACCCACACACACACACACACACACCCAATGTGTGTGGTTTTGTTTACAGTCTGTGTGAGTGTGTGTGTGTAAAGTGTAAGTGTGTCTCATCATGTGTATGTGTGTGTAGTGTGTCTCTGTGTGTGTACGTTTGTGTACATATATGTTATTGTGTCTTTGTGTGCGTGTGTGCTGTTGGATATGTGGGCGAGCATCTGTGTGTGTATGTGTGCATATGTGTTTGTGTGTGTTGGATGGGTGTGGGAGTGTCACGGTGTTTGTTGGTGTGTGCATATGCGTTAGTGTGTCTCTGTGTGTGTTTTGTTGGATGGGTGTGCCAATGTCAATGTATGTGTGTGTGTGTTTGGTTTACATTGCAGCTAATGTAAGGGTAAGGCTCAGACAAGTAACAGTCTCAGATGCCAGTGGCA
This sequence comes from Psettodes erumei, assembly GCA_016785225.1. Classification (NCBI taxonomy): domain Eukaryota; kingdom Metazoa; phylum Chordata; class Actinopteri; order Pleuronectiformes; family Psettodidae; genus Psettodes; species Psettodes erumei. The sequence continues at coordinate 46,487 of JAFBJZ010000894.1, read as the reverse complement.
ATACACCAGCTAGGAGTCTACTTTGTAGACTCCATGCTGGCGCATTGCAAGCATTCACATAATAAGGGATGGAATTTACTTTAAAGAAAATGTTTTTTTTCACTGGGGAGGATTTGAAGTTATCAGTGTCACTACACGTGGATGACTTTGAGGTGTGCAATCCCTTAGGCACATCCAGAAAAACTCAAACTTTGTGGTGTGTATTGAATTTTGAACAATTTACCACCTGGATCTCATTCAGCTCTTTCTTCCATCTACCTAGCAGTTTTATGTAAGAGTACTTATCTTAAGGTGTATGGGTATGAAAAATTTTTAAATCCCCTTTTACAGGATTTGATCATTTTAGAGAAACATAGTGTTTTTATTACAGGTCTTGGAGAGTTTGTGAAAGGCACAGTCCAGTCAGTCATACTGTAAAATGTAATTGCATTTCTTACTTTGAAAAAAAGTGACCATAACTCGTAACTCCAGCTTACTCTGTTGACTATCCTCACTTAAACTCAGTAAAGACAACTTTCTGCTGAGGCAAGTAATCAAACTCAATCAAATTAGCTGCAAGTAACCTGTACTTAGAGGAATGAATGAGCAAGAAGCATCAACATAAACAGCAGAAAATCAGCATCATTCGGCAGCTCTCGTTGAATGCACACGTGCAGTTGCCCACTAACGAGTGACGATGTGCTTTGGAAGAAGCAGTAAACCGTTAGCAGCAAGGCGGTTGCTGCAGCTAAGTAGTGTCATGGTAAGTTTCACTGGTTTTCTATGTAGCAAACTTATAGTCATTATCATTGCCAGATAATTTATCCGTAAGTGCAGGTTTTGAGGTTAACTTTATGTTTAATGATTTAGCCATGCCTGGGACTCTCTCATTGAAATTATGATGTTTATTTAGTGGAGGCATACGTGAAAGCTAAAGCTAACCAGCCCTTCACGTAACGTTGCTCGATGTAGAACTCTGTAAGGTGGCCAGCACTCTTTACAGAGGGTCAGGTAATTTAAAACTCTTCCTATCTTTTATGCATTACGTTTTTTTAGTTTTCATATCATTCATTGTTTGTCACATCTTTTATTAACTTGCAGAATTAGCTTCAGCGTCCTGCTAGTGAAAAGTCCTAAGAGGTCCAATATCACTATATCTTAAATATTAATTTGTCACATTTTTCCTTCAGATTCTGGCAGAGTTGTGTCGCTTGTCAAGTAAAAACCTGAATACAGAATTCTTCAGAGAACTTGACAAATACACCCCTCGCTCCTTTTGAGATTTTCAAGAGCAAGGGGGGAAATGTTTGCCAGAAACTTCAGAAGTATCTGCAACAAGTCAGACCAGAGGTAAGTTTCTCAGATACAAAGTAATTGATTTTTCATCATGTGGGGAACAAAATACACAACCCCATTGTGTGTGCAGAGCTATTAATTGATTATCTTTACCACAGGAGTGATGTGTGTTTGACATGATTTTTCAGAGTACAGATATTACTGCGAAGTGAACAGCAGTCCTCCGTGGCCTTCCTGTGATCCTTCGAGATGAGAACATAGACTTCTTCAAGACATGCCTTGTAAGTCATCTTTATTACATTTTTTAAAATTCCACACCGCAGTATGTCCACTATTTAATTCTGCTCTGTTACTTTGATAGCTTCAGTTTTAGTTACTGTTCTTCCACTCACCCTGAATCAGTGCTGCTGTACTTCTTATGTGATGCACCGATGACTTATCCCCAATCAGAAAACTTTTAGTGGTATCTGCTGTCTTTCAAAAGGATTCAGTTGCAGTTCTCTAGCGTCACCCCATGTGAAACCCAAATTTCTTCAAAAACAAAAAAAGTTCAATGAATTTCACTTAGCTGATTGTAAGTACAGGGGTTCTACTGATATCTCTTATGACTGTATGAAGTGCAACACGTAGTTAAACACAAAAATGTTTTGAACTTTCCCTTTCAACAACATCAACACTTATTTATTGCCGATGCTCTTGGGAAATGCGCTTGCTATACTGTAACAGGAAGCTGATGAGTGGACTGCCATAGATGTGACAGCTGCAAACTGTATGAGTTTCACATTCCTATACTACACTGGAAGTTTACTCATCAGCCTCCTGTGGTAGTAGCGAGTACATTGCCCAGAAACCGCAGTGATGAAGTGTTGCATTGTACTTTTAGTGGCTGTCTTGTGTTTTCTGCCATAGAAATTCAAGGTGACATCTGATATGTGACTTTGGTGTTATTGCTGCTATTGTTGTTAGGACTGCGAAGACCCATACATATCTCACACCCCCATTGGGATCCTGACCGTCATTCCTGAGGAAAGACAGGCCCTGACTCACCTGACTCACTGCACCTTCAGTCTTCAGGTACTGCAATCATTTTGGAAGAAAAAATTGTCATGGATGACCTTGAAAATCTTCCCCATGCCATGTGCTTGCTGTTTGGATTGACTTACACTGACTTGACTTGACTTGACTTGCACTGAATTTGGAGTACCCTCAACAAATGAAGTACACCTTTGAATTCATCCAAAGGGTGCTTCTCTCACTTGGATATAAATCCTAAATCCAAATCTAGGGAGTTGGCGCAGAATCTTGGTTGCCTCCTGATAGATACATTTAATTACGTGGGATTTACCACAGCCAGCTCCCCCAGAGACAAAATAAAAAAAGGGTTCTGGCTTGTGACCCCAGACATATCTAAGACACCATTCACGTACGGCGTAGAATATGCCTGCTTGTGTTTGGTTGAGGCTCCGGTACATTTTTCTGACCAAATCGGGGCTCAACTTTGGTGCCTCTATTCTTGGCATGGCTGCACTGCTCTCACTACTGACTCGGTAGTCAGGAAGAGCTTCCTGTTCTACATCTTCCGAATTTGAGGGTTCTCGCTGGTCAATGCACTCCAAGCGATCCAATTCAACCTCGGGTGCAAAACTGTTCCAAGCGTTAAAAATTGGGCCGTGCTCTTGAAGCTGCTGTAGCGCGCTCTCAAGTTTTTTGGCCCGGCCTTCATACTGTTTCTTGTTTCTGTCGACAATGCATCGGACAGCGAGGCCCCACTTGCGGCCGCATTTGTAAAACTGCTCAGATGTTTTGCATGTCTCATCTGTCAGTTCATGATCTGATCGGTGGGGAAAATAGAGTTTTAGTAACCGCTTATAAAATTTTTGGGGTTGTTTCTCTTCTGAGAACCGAGCAAACCTGATGACAGCTGGTTTTCCTGCGGTCCTCTTCTGAATGAAACCTCTGTCGTTTAGGAGGGGAATGACATTGACGCCTTCAGTTTGGTGGCCATAAACGACCCTGTATTCTGAAGCAAATTTGGCCAGACACATGCCTTCAAACTCACGCGCGTGGCGGGCGCTCTACGTATTTATCTGGCAATCCAGACATCCAAACTTCCTCTGCATCTGGTGACATGTTCTGTAACCTGCTCATGGGGAGACTCATTTTCAACCCGTCATCGTCAGTCCGTAGGAAGAGCACACTGCGGGAGCATTTCTTCAGGGGCAGGCTGCACGTTCGTGCCACTGCCTCTTGGGCGCTGACCTCTCTGTTTTTGGCGTACGCCTGCATGATCAGCTTCATCTCATCCCGTTCGTTGACATCTGATTTGCGAACGTCACGAATGACTGAGTCAAGGAATTCCGTCATCTCGTGTTCTGGCTTGGACACATAGGACATCATGTACATGATGCAGCTGTAGTCGTCTATCACGTACTGAATGTCCATGTTGGCGTTCCACGCCCGCAGCAAATGAGGATTGTATCCGTTGATCCAGCATTCATTCGGCTGACGCTTCACGTGAAGCACACATCCAGAGGTGAGATCAAAGACTGCATCCATGTACTGTTCATGGGTCAAGTTGCACCTCTCGAGCAGATCTGACAAGTTGTCGAATGAGGCGTTTGGATCATTGAGCAAATCTCTCAATGGGCGCAGCTTTTCTTTGGCCTCATTTTGTTTCTTTCGAATCATTGCCACTTTGGACTTTTTCCCTTTACCTCTGGCATAATTACAGCTGCTGCTTGGCTGCTCGTCATCACTTTTGTCATTATCGTCAGGGTAAGGGAATGCAAGAACCGTCTTGTCCATTGGGAGTTTGGGAAAGCCAAATCTGCACATCACGTTGCCTTTCTTACACGACTTCAATGATTTCTACTGTGAATTTGTACCTCTGAAACAATTTTGTGCAGCTCAGGGTCTATATTTTGGTCAGGCATCTGGCACGTTATGTACTTGTCGACAAACCTGTAGATCTCGTCTTCAATGTCTTCTCCAAACACCGGTGCATCTTTGATCCAGACCAGTAAGTGGATGTGTGGGCTTCCCCTGGCTTGAAACTCCACACGATAAAAGTAGTCTTCCACCTCACCAATGGGCTGTGCCGCTGACAAGATGAGATTAGCCATCAGTGCATCAACTCTCTTCTCAAACATGCGCATGACGGTGACGGGGTTGCTTCGCAGGATGTCACATTTAGCATTCCAGTCAAGCTCCTCAAAGTGCACTTCTTCACCTTGTTGAGCTTTGATGGCCTCGATGACTTCAGGCCATCTCATTTCAGCTGCAGAAAACGTCAGGAAAAACGTAGGCTTGCCCAGCTGTCTGCACATAGCATGGAGATCTCTGAGAGTCTTCTCCCAGTAAGCTGGAGTGCCTCTGAGGGGTTGCATGAATCGTGTCACGTCCTTATTTTGGACCAGTTTTTCAATTTCTTTCTGGTCCTGAAGCATCCGATTTGAAATTTTGCGCCCATCTTTTGTCCTTGACTTACCTTTTCTCATTTGGATTGACATGCTGTTTGTTGCCATGTGCGTTTCTGTGACAAATTGGCTGAAGAAAAGGTAACTTTGGTCATTGCAAATCTGGGGTCTGCAGAGAACAGCCTGGTGTTAAAGTACCGACTTGGGGCCAGTTTGATGGCTCTGACCTCATCTAATGTGTTCTCTCCAGTTGGAAACTGCACAGGAAAGGCCATGGCTTCCAATTTTGGGATGGTGAAAAAACTAACAGGTTTGTTGCCTTGGGCGGGGGCAATGCTAAATATTCCATCACCATATGATAAGATTTCCTGTGCAATGTCCGGTGGCTGCATGCACGTGTCCAGGGTCAGGCCAGGTCTAAGCTGCTCCTGTTCGTCCAATTCAGGTGCAGGTGCAATACTTTCCCCTTCTACTTTTGTGGGACTGGACTGCTTGGCTTGCACTGCATTTTCATCCAGTCTCTCCACTTCTGGGTCTTCATCAATTTGCTCTTCAGCAGCTTCAAATTTGGCACTCTCATCTATAAGTATGTCCTGAATGTATTTCTTTTAGTTTACCTAATCCTGCTAGCACATTGTTCATGTTAACCATATAAAATGTTGATGCCCTTTTTGTACTTGATGCGTCGTCTTAATTTTACTTGCAGTAGTTGGGCATCATTGTTGGACCTTGGGAGACTGTTCCCTGTTGCTGCGACCTCCAAGGGGACACAAACAACAGCACCATGCACAGCTCTCTGCTGTCCTTTTGGCAAAGCAACTATTTTTGCAAAAGGCAGAATTTTTGCAATTAACTGCCTCTTGAGCATGTTCAATTCAGCTAGCTCTGGGGGACGGGCGCTAATTCCAAGCTATTTGCTACTGCAATGGAAGGCATGCTTCCTCGCATCAGGTGATTATGACAAGTGTGACAGATCCACTCCTGCAGTCTCTCTTGTAGGATATTACAAGGAGAAGAGCATTCACTGTCACATGCATGAATATAGTTTCCAGTCAAGCAAGCAGCGATCACGTCAGGGTTTTTGACATATCGTGATCTGATGCACTGCTTAACTTGATTTGGAAACAGTGTTCTGTGGCACACTGTACAGACATGTGGGTCCATTTGCAATTATTTGCCGAAATGCAGATATGGCAGCCTGCATTTCTGGGTTAACAGCAGGCTGTAGGTTATCCTTTTGGCATTTTTTGATATGTCTGTACTTTTTTTTATCCTTTGTGCCTGGAATTTGAAAGGCAACATTTGTAGCCAATTGGGTTTTCCTGTGTTGGGCACAGCGCTTTATATGAGACTGTCTAAAGTCTGAGTCGCTGTGATACCTCACGTGAACATGTGTTTTCATTTACCCAAGTACTTTATTGTAAATCAGTTTTTGTGATTACTATGCCTGTAAATCCTGGTAGACAAATCCTTCCTTTTACTAAAACACCATGTGGATTTTGTTTTTAATGGATGTGTTACAATTTTCATTAATTGCATTTCACTGCTTACTTGAATATACTGTATATTGTGTTACATGTTACAAAGATTAGTGATCTTGAAACTGTTTGTTCTTGATGCGTTTGTTCTTTGAGTTTTAATACATGGCTGCCTCCTGAACTTCCTCCTCGTTTCAATTTATTTATTTCTTGCATGGACACGTTTACTTATGTTGATGATGTGTGTGTCACAGATCCACACACAAGCACACTCTCTGCAATAGGAGCTACGGCATCTGAGTCGGGGAATGCCGTTTGGGGCCGCATTTTTGATGTGCTTTCGGCGTGTCACCCCGCGTGGCGGGTTCGGGTGCGGTTCAGCATGCACGTATCAAAATTTCCGTGGTATTTTTCGAGTTGATTCATAATGTACTACATCCAAGGTACTTTCCTGTGCCGTGTGTATGGATTACACTTTCTAAAATGTCATGATTACTTAACAGATGCTGAAGAGAAGGCAAAATAGGAATATACAGGAATGTCTTATTTGTCTTGGGGTCAAGGATGTACTCAACTGGGTTTACCACATTGACATGTTTTTTATAATACTGTTTCCTTTTGTAGGCTGTAGCTAGGGGGGCATCTTTTACAAAGGATTTAAGTAAAGGACAGGACTTGCACACTGTTTCAGCAAGCTCCTTGACAACTGACTCCTTCACTATAACAGAACATTTTTAAGGATGTTACACAGGCTATTAAATGTGACTGGAACAGATATACAGCTTAACAGATAGTGTAATTCCTTAAGTAATTCATCAATAGCTGTAGCTGGTACAAAATAAACATGCTCTAACTTTAATAAAACTGAGGCTATATTCTGCTCAAAGACTTTGGGAAGATCTTAATCAATCTTATCAATACTCGAAGCATGCGCATCTACGTCTGTTTCAGATTCTACATCTGTGTCTACTGCACCAAGAAACATCAATTACTGAAGTGTCTGATTCCTGTAACCTTGCAACAACAGTAACAACCTCAGCTTTAAAATCATTTCAAATCAGTATGGGGATTATGTTTCCTGTTTTTATGAATGTGAAATGTATTGTAAATGCTAGTTTTAAAAGCACAACCTTTGAACATGCAGGTTACAGTTTCATGTCTTCGTAAATGTTCATTTACATGATGAAAGTAATCTCGTTCATTTGCAAGTTTAGGACACTTACACAAATGACATGAATATATAGATAGCTCAGATGGTCATGTTTTAGCTTGGAATGTTTAAGTAATTCGTACCTACTTGAGACTGATTTTCCACAGACCTTACAGTCCCACACACCCATTCACATGTTCTACATAGAAAAGAAAGGAAAAACTGATGAAAATGTAATAAATGTTTAAACTTTAGCAGAAAACTATGGCTCAATTAAGCTTCAACAATTGACAATGCTATCACATGTACTCACCTAATTTGAGAGGTGGCCCATGCAACATGTGAGTTGATCTTTGTTGATTTGGCCGTATGGTGACGTGCCCTAAGTAACAGGAAAAATATTACATTTTTAGTACCCAGTTTGGATGAAAAGAAAAGGAACATTTCTCAACTGGATGAGTGTTGTGCAACCCCAGTCACGTCTGTTAACTCTCTTCTTATGTTTTGGGTAATTGCTAGGTAGCTGTTTATAGACCTTGTTAGGTCCAAAGGATTTGTTTTAAAATCTTGGGGATTAGTGCAACCTGTGAGAATATTATTTCTAACAACCAACCTCTATTCTAGACCCCAAGATGGCGCCATGGACGGCTGCCTCGGTGTATAGGTGCACTCTTGTTTTCCTTATTTTGAGTTTTAATTCAGTTTTTTGCTACTGCTTTGGAGGCCACTACTCCAGGGAAGATCTCATGACCATTAGAGGTATTACCCCGGAGGACTTATTTCCCACTTTTCTCGCCCCGACTGCGATTTCAATGCCCATCCTGGTCAAGAAGGCTCGCATCAAGGTGAGATGCCGCAAAAGAGGAAAGCGCTCAGGCGCGCTGGTGCGTCTCCGCCGGTGCAGACTACGCTCAGCGCTCCCTGGAATATTCCTGTCTAACGTGCACTCACTCTGCAACAAGATGGACGAGCTGAGCCTGCTGCTTAATAAAAACAGAGACTTTTCCACGTCCTGCGTTTTGTGCTTCACGGAAACGTGGCTGTGTGAACCTGTACCGGACTCGGCACTACAGCTGAGCGGCTTCGAACTTTATGGAGCAGACAGGAATACGGCGCTTGCAGGCAAAATGAAAGGAGGTGGAATTTGCTTTTACATTCACAACGGTTGGTGCAACGATATCACAGTACTGCTTCAGCACTGTTCCCCGGACCTGGAGGCCTTCATCATCAACTGCAAGCCCTTCTACTCGCCCCGTGAGTTCTCCTCATTCATCCTTGTCGGTGTTTACATCCCACCGCAAGCGAACGTGCGCGAGGTGCAGCGCGTGCTGGCCGACGAGATACTGAGAGCAGAGTGCGCAAACCCGGACGCCTTGGTTAGTTCATCAAATGCCCCACCAGAGAGGGGAACGTCCTGGACCACTGCTACTCCACCATCAGCGGTGCTTATCATGCTGTTTCTCTCGCTGCACTGGGCCAGTCCGACCACATAATGGTGCATCTGATTCCCAGCTACAGGCAGAAATTATAACTCTGCAAACCAACGGTGAGGACATCAAAGATGTGGACCAGGGAGGCAGTGGGGGAACTTCAGGAGTGCTTGGACTGCATGGATTGGGATACTTTCAGGACTGCCGCAACCAGCCTTGACGAGTATACGGACACTGTGACGTCCTACATTACCTTCTGTGAGGACAGCGTCATTCCATCACGCACCAGGGTAAGCTTCAACAATGACAAACCCTGGTTCACAGCCACACTCAGACGGCTCAGGTCGGAGAAGGAGGCCGCATTCAGAAGTGGAGACAGAGACAGATACAAGGAGGCCAAGTACAGATTTAGCAAGGAGGTGAGAAGAGACAAATCTGTGCATGGTGAGAGAATGGGACAACAACTCTCAGCCAACGACTCTGCCTCTGTCTGGAAAGGGATCAAAGCAATCACCAACTACAAGCCTAGAGCCCCCCACTCTGTCAACGACCTTCGTCTGGCCAACAGCCTGAATGAGTTCTACTGCCGGTTTGAGAAACAATGCGACAGCCCTGATTCCCCACACACCTTTGACGACCTGCCACTGACCAGCACCAGCCCCTCCCCCGTTGTTTCACCTCAGTCATCTCAGCACTTCCCCCACACTCCACACCTCTCCTTATCAAAGAAGGAGAGGTGAAGAAACAATTCAAACAACTGAACCCCCACAAGGCCACAGGCCCGGACACCGTCTCCCCCTCCACTCTAAAGTTCTGTGCTGACCAGCTGTCTCCGGTGTTTACACACATCTTCAACACCTCACTGGAGACCTGCCATGTGCCAGCCTGTTTCAAGACCTCAGCCATCATCCCAGTCCCCAAAAAGACTAGAATCACAGGACTAAATGACTACAGACCTGTCGCTCTGACTTCTGTGGCCTTTGAGCGCATCATTTTGGCTCACCTCAAGGACATCACAGACAATTCCCTGGATCCTCTACAGTTCACCTACAGATCCAACAGATCTGTAGACGATGCTGTAAATTTGGCCCTCCACTACATCCTCCAGCACCTGGACTCCTCAGGGTCTTATGTCAGGATACTGTTTGTGGACTTCAGCTCCTCATTCAACACAATCATCCCAGCCCTGCTTTGTGACAAGCTCTCCCAGCTAAATGTGCCTGACTCCATGTGCAGGTGGATCATGGACTTCCTGTCAGACAGACAGCAGTTTGTGAAGCTGGGGAAGCATGTCTCCAACACCCAAACCATCGGCACCGGAGCTCCCCAAGGCTGCGTCCTTTCCCCCCTGTTATTCTCCCTGTACACCAACAGCTGCACATCTGGCCACCGATCTGTCAAACTCCTGAAGTTGGCTGACGACACAACCCTCATCGGACTCATCTCTGATGGGAACGAGTCGGCCTACAGGAGGGAGATGGACCGGCTGGTGTCATGGTACAACAGCAACAACCTGGAGCTCAATGCTCTAAAAACAGTGGAGATGATAGTGGACTTCAGGAAGGGGCCGCCCTGTTCTCCCCCCTGTCTCCATCCATGACACCCCTGTCACCCCTGTTGAGTCCTTCCGCTTCCTGGGCACCACCATCTCCCAGGAGCTCAAGTGGGAGCAGAACATCAGCTCCCTCACCAAGAAGGCTCAGCAGAGGATGTATTTCCTGCGGCAGCTGAAGAAGTTCATCCTCCCAGTGAAGATGCTGGTGAACTTCTACACTGCCACCATTGAATCAATTCTCACATCTGCAATAACAGTGTGGTTCGCTGCGGCTACGGCCAGGGACAAGGCCAAACTACAGCGGGTCATCCACTCTGCAGAGAGGGTGATCCGCTGCAGCCTCCCGTCTCTCCAGGAGCTGTTCATCTCCAGGACACGGAGACGTGCAGCCAGGATTGCTGCTGACCCCTATCACCCTGGACACAAACTGTTTCAGACCCTCCCCTCTGGCAAGAGGCTGCGGTCCATCCGGACCAGGACCTCGCGCCACAAAAACAGCTTCTTCCCCACTGCAGTCAGCCTCATGAACAATGCCCCTGCCCCTGAACACACCCCCGTCCCTGAATACCCCCCCACCACCACCACCACCATTTGCACTACTTTGCACTGCCAGACACTTCTCCCACATGTATATAATCCCTACCTCCTTTTAAATTGTGTTTTAACTTATTTGCTTTTATTCTATTTTTCTTCTATTCTACCTCTATTATTATTGTTGTTGTTGTTGTTGCTGCTGTTATTATTTCATGCTGCTATTTTTTTTTTTTTTTGCACCTGTCACCAAAGCAATTCCTAGTGTTGTAACCTGACCGTTACTGTACCTGGCAATAAATGATTCTGATTCTGATTTATGCCGGCAAAGAGTACTCAATGATGACTATGATAACTTTTGCTTTAAATGCAATATTGATTAATTTTATTCTTTATAATTTTAGCAGGAGCAAAGCATACAGCGTGAATTTTGATTAATACATCTTACAATTAACCTAAAATAATAAATCAAATCCTAAACTTAAACTTACTGTAACCTTGAAATCATAATAATTTAGGAGAGAGAGAGAGAGTGGTCGACTGCATGACCATTGCTATCGTCCCGTTTCCAATCCTGCCCCGAAACCAGACACTGTTTTGGGCAATCGGCCACCCCGACCAAGGCTCCACCGAAGTCCAGAATGTCCAATTCCTCCGATGAGCAGCGGAGACGAAAGAGAGACTTAATAATCCAAATCAAAGTTCATGAGTCAATATCCGGTGAAATCTCCTTTTCTTAAGATCTTTGTCAACTCCAAGCTGACTCACGAACGCCTTCTGTTCTCCTTGCGATCGGTGATGGTAATGATCCACTGGAAACCTCTTCTCTCAATGGCTATCCATCTAACACCTGAACAGGTCTCGGTAACTTGTCACGGTGATTAGGCTCCGATGAATAAGCCCCCGATGAACCAGCATACGTGGACTTACTTCGGTGAAATAGCCCTGATGAATAGCATCATAACCTCTGTGTTTTAGCCTTTTATATTCTTCTCTTCATCTTACCACATCTCTTTTTCCAATAAACACTAATGCACTATCCTTTTCCAACACACACTAATGCTTCTTTCTCTCTCCCACACACACTTATGTCATTTCATTGATTCGTTTTTATCTTGAAATCATCGATCATATATCATTCATTTGTTCATTACTTCATCACACATTATTCTAAAATTTCATATAATCAACCCTTTGCATTGCTTCTTATCATTCGTTATTTTTGATTAGCAATATATATACTTTGCGGTTGGTGAAATCTCAACTCTTCTTGACAAGTGGAAACACTACCAATTTACATAAACATCTAAAAAACCATCCCAAAGAAAGCATGGAGCTGCAAAAACGGAGAGAGGAGGAGAAAAATCCTCCAATTTAATTAAATTTTTGTATTCTAGTTTCTCAAAAGTACTTGTTTGTCTTTATTTTTTTACTGATTTGCATGCACATTTTATTTAAGATTTTTCTTGAAACATTTGATAATAAAGCATTTTCTTTTTAATTATAAACTTTGTCCTAATTCTGTCTTGGGTTTTAACTATTTAATAATAAAAAGGAAACATCACAAAAAACACTTAAGGTCATCAAAATTCAAATGATGCGTCCACCTTATTTATTGATAAAAATCATATCGGTATCGGCGATACTGGCCCGTATTTACTTGGCATCGTATCAATACCAAAATATGCAGTATTGCACACAACTACTCGCCATCCATCGGTCAGGATCAATGCACGTGGTGGGTGCTCCGCATGGCAGTGCCAAGTGTGTGAGGGCAGTGTGGGCAAACACGTAGATTTCTGCAGTTACCATGGTGACAACATGCTGGCACACGCCCACTTTCCTCTTGTGTGATCCAGTCAGATAAAGTTTACTCATTTTGTTTACATTCCGTTTGTAGAGAGCATATTTACATACTGTTTACTTATTCTTATTAAATAAACCTTTACTTTTATACATTTTAGTTACAGTTATATTGAAAATATTGCTTCATTTTTATTGGGGCCAAGGGTTAAGCTACATTTGCAGTAGAACCCCAGGCCATTAGTCTTGTGTTTTTTGCTTGCCTTCTACCTTTTCATTGTGGATGTTTTCCCTGTGCAGCAAAAAATGCCAAGTTGTTCTCAAGAGTTCAGCAGTCTGCTACTACTGACTACTCGTAAAATTCCCTAAATTTCCTCATGAAATTATTACAGATTCTGTAACTATTAAATTATTTGAAGACCTGTATGATCCTCCATGGGTTAGTCCCTTAATTATTTGATGAGATACAAATGAACTCAGCACTGCTCTTCCAGCCACCATACACTTGTGACCACAAATGTGTGGCTGCTCTGGCAGTTGACTGTGTTGAGTCACCTACCAGTTTAGCCTCAATTGGCTTCATGTAAATTTTGCCTTAGCCCTGGTTCTGTGCACTTCTGCCTCAGTACTACTGCTATGTGTTTATGTATTGTTCATCAGAGTGGTCAACAAGACCTCTGTATCTCCAAATTGATCCAAATTGATATTCCTTGAAGTAAATTCAGCTCACCTTGTGCTACAAATGAAAGTGTTGTGGAGTATTGATCTCATTTCCTCTCATACTGCGCACACAACCCAGGTTTATGGTGAAGGAGTATTAATAGTAACTGACTAGCCCCTAGTACATTGCCACTGCATGTTCAAGAGGAAATACACCTTTTCTTCTCATGAGACAGAATTCAGCCAGGTTATATCCTTGTTTCGGGTGTGTATTGACTCAATTCTCATTTTAGGGCACTGGACTTTCAAGCTGTGTTTTGATCACTGGCTGTGACAGCTGTCACCTCTTCAGTATATGTGGGACCTCTAGACAAGTCTTGTAGAGTTGTGGTGTTTCTTATAGGAGCATTCCAGTTTAATTCCATCTTTTTTATTTTTTGGCCATTATTCCTATAAGTAATCAACGTATATCTGCTTATTGTTTGTCATCCATTGGCACACTGGGCATTGTAAGTGTGAGTATCAGCCCAGACTGTAAGCTGTATATACAGTATGTGGAATGAAACAGGAGAAAATGGGGCTGTTGGTCATGTGGCTAACCCTATTTAGCCTGGTTGCACAATGTGCCATGAACAGGCTCACTAACACTGGTCAGCTAATATAAAGCAGGTCTGGGCCCCAAGATCTGCAGGACTTCAGAGTGTTACCATCACCAAACTTGATGAATGATATACCTATGGCACTTCAGAGCAGCTTCTTGCCATGCCAGAAAGCAGGGTAACAGGGGCAGCATCAGGCATTGTAGCCAGGGAGCCAAAAAACTACCATTGCAGACTATGATACTCTTTACCCTCGCTCCTTGAAAAAAGTTGAATGAACTGCACTCAGTGGTGGGAGCCTGCTATGAGTATTGTGAGTCTGGCTTGCTGGTTGTTATGGAAACAAGGCAGTGTAATAATGTGACAGTCTGATACAATTGATGGGTTTTCCCATATACCAAGAGGGGGAGGGGTTTGTGATTATATTAAAGATTGCGGGTGCTGTGAATGCCACTAGAGTCAAATTGTCTACAAAATAAGTTCAATGCATGCAAGTCTGATGATGTGGAGCCAAAGTGATTTTAACCATTGTAGATTGGAGAAATTCCTGCTACTTTTTTTCAATACATTAATTGCAGTACAAGGAACAACATCCTTGATAAGTTCTTTGGCAATATTAAGGATGCCTATATAACTAGAGCTAACCCCCCCCCCCCTTATCAATTCTGATCATAATACTATCCAACTGCCTAACCTATCAATATGTGTTTAAGTCCAGTAAACCAGTAATTACAGTTGTAAATGTTATGATCTGTGTCCTTTTGGGTTTCTGTCTGTGTTTTCCCCTGGTTGCTTCCTCACATGTTTTGGGTGGTTCCTAGTGTTGCTATCTGTTAGGGCTCCCCCTGGTGTTCTTCTCTTTTTGGTTAATCACCTGGCTAATTCCCTGCACCTGTGTCCTTTTTGCTCGTCACTCCCGGTATACTTAAACCCCTGCCTCACACTTCCATGGTGTCGAAACGTGACCATTTCATGCCTGAGCCGAGAACCCTGTACGCTAGCCTGATCTGTTTCCGATCTGACCGAACTGATCATCACAGTACGTTTCAACCACCATGGAACCAGCAGGCAGTGCGCAGCTACAAGGGGCAGTGGATAGGCAGGACGCCGTGCTGGGGGCACAACAGCAACAACTCCTGGCCCTCTCGCAGCATTTGCAGACGCTGACCCACAGCATGGCTGACTTGGCTGCTACCGTCAGAGGTAACCAGCTCACCCCCGCTCTTCATCCATCTGCTCCCCCTGCTCCCAGCTCCACCGTACCTCCAACGACACACAAACCACATCTCCCACCGCCAGAGAAGTACGACGGTGAACCCGGGTCCTGCCGGGCCTTCTTAACCCAGTGTAAGCTCGTCTTCAGTTTACAACCAGCCACCTTTTTCACCGAGCAATCCCGGGTAGCCTACATCATCACCCAGCTTACCGGGAGGGTCAAACAGTGGGCTACAGTGGCCTGGGAAGCAGACTTACCGTGTGTCCAGAACTCTACTCTGCTGGCTGAGGAGATGCAGAGAGTTTTTGATTGGTCCAAGCACGGCCAGGAGGCAGGAAGAGAGCTGCTACAGTTATGTCAGGGGCGCAGGTCAGTTTCGGACTACTCCATCGAGTTCCAGATGCTCGCCACCGACAGCGGCTGGGGAGAACGTGCCCTGTATGATGCATTCCTCCACGGTCTCGCTGAATACATCAAGGATGAGTTTCTGACCCGCGACCTCCCTGACGATCTGAATCGGGTTATCGAACTGGCTATCTGTGTCGGCACACGCCTGGAGGAACGCGGGCGCCAGGCCCGCCCGAGCCCACACCGTCAGCCATCCCCTGCTCCCCTGCGTCGACCAAGGTTGCCTTCTGGGGCATCACGCCCCCACAGACCCGCCCCGGAGGCAGAACCCATGCAGATAAATCGGGCTCATCTTTCTAAGGAAGAACGAGAAAGACGGATCCGAGAACAAGCGTGTCTATACTGTGGGGGGGGTTGGACACTTCAAAATCAGGTGCCCAGTAAAAGGCAACGCCCACGAGTGAGGAGAGGAGCGCTCGTGGGTGCAATGTCATTAGAATCCTCCTCGAAGAAGCGCACCAGCCTACCAGTGATCTTAGAGTGGAATGGGGGCTCTAAGGGAACTAGGGCACTGGTGGACTCTGGAGCAGAGGAGAGCTTCCTGGACATCAGGGCGGCTAAGCACTGGGGCATTCCCTGGGTGGTGCTTTCTCAACCACGAGTGGCAGTCTCTCTGGATGGCCAGAAGATCGGCCACATCACCCATGCTACGGCTCCCCTAAAGATGCTAGTCTCCGGTAACCACCAAGAATTCATCAGTTTCCTGATCATTAACTCCCCCCGTTCACCTGTCATCCTTGGCCATCCGTGGATGACCATCCATAACCCAGTCATAGACTGGGAAAGGCACGAAATCATGGGCTGGAGCCCCGCCTGCTCGCAGAAATGTCTTTGTCAAGCCCACACACCGGTTCCAGTCGCACAGACGGAGCCAATTCCTAACCAGGAGATGGTCCCCCCCGAGTATGTAGACTTAAAAGAAGTCTTCAGTAAGGCACGTGCCACTTGCCGGCCACCCCATCACCCGTATGATTGCCCCATTGATCTGAAGACAGGGACGACGCCCCGTCGAGGTAGGCTGTTCTCCCTGTCGCGTCCAAAGACTGAAGCTATGGAGAAATACCTTAGTGAGTCCCTGGCTGCAGGTATCATCCGCCCATCCTCGTCGCCAGCTGGGGCGGGGTTTTTTTTTGTTAGCAAGAAGGACGGTTCCCCTCGTCCTTGTATTGATTACCGCGGTCCCAATGACTATCACTATCAAGAACCGTTATCCCCTTTCGCTCATGTCCACTGCATTCGAGTTTCTCCAGGGAGCCACCATTTTTACCAAGTTGGACTTGCGAAATGCCTACCACCTTATACGCATAAGAGAGGGAGATGAGTGGAAGACAGCCTTTAACACTCCCACAGGTCACTGGGAGTACCTGGTGATGCCCTTCGGCCTAACTAATGCCCCAGCAGTCTTCCAGGGAATGGTCAATGATGTGATTAACAAGTTTGTCTTTGTCTACCTGGATGACATTTTGATTTTCTCCCGTTCTGTGACGGCCCAGGATGGGCGTCCCTTCCGGTTTGCCTCTCCCTCTCTTCTCTCTTGCTCCCAGGTGGTGGCAGGAGGCGTGGTCGGCCATAACAAGCAGATGATACACACCTGACAATCATCTGCTAATCAGCTCATCCCCCTACATAAGCCCAGCTCTCCAGTCGCCCTGTTGCCGGATGATTGCTTTGCCACATCCAGCGTTCTTTGCCACGACCACGTTCCTGACCACGATCCCGACTTCTGCTATGTCCCCGACCACGGCTACGTCCCTGACCACGATCCCGACCACGGCTACGTCCCTGACCACGGCTACGATTCTGACCACTGCTACGTCCCTGACCACGGCTACGTTCCTGACCACGATCTCGACCTTGGCTACGTCCTCGACCATGACTACGTCTACGCCAACCCCCCGAAGGAGTCGGCACAAGCTACACCACGGGTGCGACTCTTCAGGGAGTTTTTCCTCGTGCTGTTTCCCTGCTGGAAACTAATAAAAACTCAAACTGTGTGCTTCTGGTCTTCTGCTCTTTCTGGTCCGAAACCCCACCATGTCACGTTCCCCAGAGCAACACATGGAGCATGTGCGGCAGGTGCTTAAACGGTTGCTGGAGAATCGGTTGTTCGTCAAGGCCGAGAAGTGTGAATTCTCATGCACCAGCACCACCTTTTTGGGGTTCAAGATTTCAGCGGGAAGCATTGGCATAGATCCCTCCAAGGTCAAGGCTGTCACTGAATAGCCCCGGCCAGAAGACCGTAAGTCATTGCAGCGCTTCCTGCGATTTGCCAATTTCTATCGAAGATTCATTAGAAACTACAGCACAGTTGCCGCTCCTCTCACCGCCCTGACCTCCACTAAGGCCAAGTATTCCTGGGGCAGGGAAGCCGAAACTGCATTCCAGCGTTTGAAGGAATTATTATTACTACTGCGCCTATCCTCATTCACCCAGACCCGGAGGCACAGTTCATCGTGGAGGTCGATGCTTTTAGCATTGGGGTGGGGGCCGTCCTGTCCCAGAGATCATCACAGGATGGAAAGGTGCACCCCTGTGCATTCCCATCGCCTAACCCCATCAGAACAGAATTATGACATAGGCAATCGCGAGCTCTTGGCAGTCAAGCTGGCCTTAGACGAATGGAGGCAATGGCTGGAGGGTGCCCGGGTCCCTTTTCTGGTTTGGACAGATCACAAGAACCTAGAATGCTTAGGGACGGCCAAGCGGTTAAATCCTCACCAGGCCAGGTGGGCCATGTTTTTTTACCAGATTTGACTTCCATCTGGCATATTGCCCGGGTTCCAAGAATGTCAAACACAATGCTCTATCCAGAAGGTTTGATCCACCAGGGAAGGACCCAGTTCCTGACACTATCCTCCCAGCCAACATTTTCATTAATGCTGTTGACCTCGAGATTGAGGATTGTGTGAGGCGTGCCCAGGAGGGTGCCACGGCACCAAGTGAATGCCCTAGTGGATGCCTCTATGTACCCGCCAGTGCACGACCTCAGGTCCTTGAGTGGGGACATGCCTCCAACCTCTCCTGTACCCGGGGAGAAGTCGCACATATGACTTCATCCTGCGCAAGTTCTGGTGGCCAGATATAAGAAGAGACATTTAAGACTACGTCTCAGCCTGCTCGGTCTGCGCCCAAGCCAAGGTAAATCACCAACCGCCACAAGGTCTCCTTCTACCACTACCCACTCCCAGTCGTCCCTGGTCACATATAGCATTAGATTTCACAACAGGTTTACCCACTTCCAACTACCACACTACCATTCTTACCATCGTTGACTGGTTCTCTAAGGCCGTACACTTTGTTCCCCTCAACAAGTTACCTTCTGCCCAGGAAACCGCCACACTACTCATCCAACACGTAGTCAGATTACATGGCATCCCCTCCGACATCGTCTCAGACCCAAATTCTCCGCTAGCTTTTGGAAAGCCATTTGCACTCTCCTAGGTACATCTGTGCGTTTATCCTCTGGTTTTCACCCCCAATCCAATGGCCAGACCGAGCGGGCTAATCTATCTCTTGAGACTGTCCTTAGGTGCATGTGTGCCAAAAACCCAGCTTCCTGGAGCCAGCAGCTGCCATGGGCCGAGTACGCCATAAACAGCCACACCTCCTCCTCGTCCAAATTATCCCCCTTCGAGTGCTGTTTGGGGTACCAGCCTCCTCTGTTCCTGAGTCAGGAGAAAGAGGTGGGGGTTCCGTCTGCTGAGGCCTTCATCCGCAGATGCAGACGGACCTGAAGCATTACACGCTCCAATCTGCTGAGAGCGGCTGCCCGGATGAAGGAACCGGCGGACAGGAGGCGTACTCCGGCTCCAGTTTATCACATGGGGCAACGTGTGTGGCTGGCTGCCAAGGACATTCCATTGAACGGGGGCATGCGTAAGTTGGCTCCTCGCTACATTGGTCCATTCACCATTATCAAGGTTATCAGCCCCTCCGCAGTCAGACTTAGACTTCCTGCCAGCATGAGTAAGATACACCCCACGTTCCATGTCTCACGTATTAAACCGGTGGTCACTCACCGCTTGTGTTCTGCCCCTGAGCCCCCTCCCGCCCCCAGCACCATCGAGAATGGGGAGACATACAAGGTCCGGCGCATCCTGGACTGTCGTCGTCGGGGCCAGGGCCTTCAGTACCTTATTGACTGGGAGGGCTACAGTCCCGAGGAGAGAAGCTGGACACCTGCCAGGTTCATTCTGGACAAAGACTTGACAAGGGACTTCCACAGGACTCATCCTAAACCACCTGTTAAAATGCCAAGAGGCGTTTCTTAAGGAAGGGGGTACTGTTATGATCCGTGCCCTTTTGGGTTTTTGTCTGTGTTTTCCCGTGGTTGCTTCCTCACATGTTTTGTGTGGTTCCTGGTGTTGATATCTGTTAGGTGTTCTTCTTCTGGTGTTCTTCTCTTTTCGGTTAATCACCTGGCTAATTCCCTGCACCTGTGTCTTGTTTGCTCGTCACTCCCCGGTGTACTTAAACCCCTGCCTCACACTTCCCTGGTGTCGAAACGCGACCATTTCATGCCTGAGCCGAGAACCCTGTACGCTAGCCTGATCTGTTTCCGTAGACACATTTTTGCCTGACCACCATTTCTTGTCCTCGCCCATTGGATTTGTTCGCTGTCTCTCCGGTTTTTGACTCGGACACGCCTCTGGTTTTCTGACCCTGATTACGGACTTGTGACACGGATTTTTCGGCTTTGTGACTTTTGGATTGTGTTTAATAAAGATCATTGCCAGCACACACTGTCTTGCGCCTGGTTCTTGTACTGATCATCACAGTAAATGTATGGTCCAGTGACAGTCTGGAGGAGCTGAGAGGATGCAGACTCAATAGATGCTTATATCTTCCTTCTGTGTGGATTAAATCCTGCGATAGAAATTGTCAAAAGATGTCCAAACAATAAACCCTATATCACAAAAGGAATTAATGAACATATTATTAAGAAAATGCCCTACAAATCAAGAGACACTGTATATCTGAAAGATGCACAAAAGGATCTCAATCAGCAAGTTAGGGCAGCATGGACAAAGCATAAGGAACAGGCAGAACAAGATCTGTTCAAATCTGTACAAAGAAACTCTGGGACTAAATCTTGGAAATTTCTAGTGTTGAAAAGGGAGCCCATTGTTGCTTTCAATGAAACTGCCAGGGCAAATGAACTGAATAATATTTATATGTGATTTGAAGCTGATGCATTTATTTATTCTTCATTATTGTGAAGACAAAGCAAATGGTTATGTTTATGATGATAGAATGGTAATAGACTCATGTACTGTCACCAAATTTTTTTAAAGTTACACACATAGTGTGGAAGGAAAATTATTAGTTGATCATTAATTCATAATGGTCAGTTGTTCAACTTGCTTACTGAGTTACTTCTAGTCACAAAAATAGTGTTTCTGTTGAGGGGATCACTTTCTCCTCCCTGTGATTTAGGTGACACCAGTGTCTCAGAGTTACCAAGAAAGGAAGACGCTGCATATTTGACTGGCGCCACAGCATGAGGCCTCTGTTTGTGATGGCCCAGGATGGGCATAGTTTTCCGGGTTGCCTCTCCCTCTCTCCTCCCTTGCTCTCAGGTGTTGACAGGAGGCGTGGCTGGTTTCCCCGACAGGCAGATGAGACACACCTGACACTCATCTAGCAATCAGCACACCTCCCTACAAAAGCCCAGCTCTCTAGTCACTCAGTGCCAGATGATTACCTTGCGACATCCAGCGTTCTTTGCCACGACCACGACTACGTTCCTGACCACGATCCCGACCACTGCTACGTCCCTGACCACGGCTACGTTCCTGACCACGATCCCAACCACTGCTATGTCCCTGACCACGGCTACGTTCCTGACCACGATCCCGACCACTGCTACGTCCCTGACCACAGCTACGTTCCTGACCACGATCCCGACCACTGCTATGTCCCCGACCACGACTACATCTACGCCAACCTCCCGGAAGAGTCGGCACCAGCTACACCACGTGTGCGACTCTTCAGGGATTTACCTTGCGCTGTTTTCCTTGCTGGTAACCAATAAAATCTCGAACTGAGTGCCTCTGGTCTCCTGCACTTTCTGGTCCAAGAACACCGCCGTGTCACTGTTCTTACTTACATATGCATGTGTAGGTTGGACAACTGTGTGAGCATTTATGGCCATCACAGATTGGGATTTTGCCAAGTGGACAAGAATGTTTTTAACTTCGGGGAAACTAGCCAATAGTATGAAAGACCATGACCTTTAAAGATGCTATAAAGGTTGAATGTTTTGCTGTTGTGAGTTTGAGATCCTCGTTTCCACCACATGTGCTGAGGTATTGTTGATCTCCTATTGTAATTACAATGGACACATAAAAGAAATTTGAAAGGGTTAAAGTATTAGAGTGCTATCTTTTTCAGACAATTTCCACGACAATAGTATTAACCAAGGTAATGGGGCTGGATGGCACGTCTGCTTTTCTCTTAATATCTGCAATTTACATTAGCCTGGCATCAACTCTTTCAGTTTTCTACAGATACACAAATAGTGCCAGAGCTGTGGAAAAGAGCTATCAAACTTTCAGTTCCTAAAAAGTCTTGTCCCCAAGAAAATAATGACTATAGGCCAGACAGTGGCTTTAACTTCCAATGTTATGAAATAATGAATGAAATAAAAGGATCATAAGGAACTATGTAAGGAGGTGGAGACATCCTGAGATTAGAACCAGTTGAAGAAGAAAGGTAGCCCAGTTATTTCATTTCATACTATGTGGTTTTATTCCTTCTTATCATTTGAATTCATTTACTTTACTCAAAAGTTACTCCAACATTGTTAGCCATAAAGCTGGAATGGACAAGTTTGTGGATTGGTGTGATGAGCACCTGCAGATTAATGTAGGTAAAACTGAAGAAACTGTGTAAGTTCCCAGATCAATTTGAAATCAGGGCTCTGTTGTCTTATATGTATCAGACTCAGTACTCAGAGGCTTGGACACACAGATACAGAGTCAGGGGTTCAGGCAAAATCAGAGTCCATTTATTCAGTCCGAATCAAAACCAGGCAGAGGTACAGAATCACAAGGCAGGCTCGGAGGTCAAAAACAAAAGCACTGGTCATGCACTATCTAGGAAATACTTGAGGTAAATGCTGGAATGCTTACGTAGGACGACAAGATGATCTTGACAAGATGATGGGAAGGGGAACACAGATTATATACACACACACGAGGGAGACAACAAGACATATTGGGTGGGCACACAATCACACAGGTGGGAAACTTGACAGGAAGACAGGGATGACACCCGACTTCAAAATAAAACAGGAAGTGACAAGGACAAGGAAAGAACCCTGTACTGAACAAACACTTAACATTTACTGGTCCTGACAGTGTGGTCATGACATCAGACAGTTGACTTCTTACAAATATTCCAGGGTTCACATTGATAGTAAGCACCATTTTCTTCGGACACTCAGTCTTTGGTGTCTGTCAGAACATTATGTAAATTTTTTACAGAGCTGTTACAGAGTCCATTTTACATGATGGTATTAAATTTAAAAATGAGATATTTATAATCCGATCAAAAGGGCAGGGAGGATTATGGGAAAAGCCACACCCCTCACTCCAGAAGACATTTTTGAGCAGTCCAGTATTTGGCAGGCAAACAGGATTTAAACTGACCATGTGCTGAACTATAAGTAGTAGAAAAGAAAAACCAACAGTGTACAAATAGCCAATGAAGCAAAAGCAAGAAATTACTTGCAAAAGCAAGGAAATTCAAACTACAAAAACTAGGGAATTCAGGGGAAACATCAGGAACAATGGGCAGTAAAAATCTACAGAAACAGACACAGTGAAGCAAAAACAGCACAACTGATTAAGACAAAGGAAAAGACCAAGACTTAAATACACCAGGGAGCCAGGGATAATGAAATACAGGTGAAACACATTAGGACAGGGAAGACAATCAAACACAGGAAGGAAATACACAGAAAACAAACTAGCAGAAATTCCCAAAATAAAACAAAATAAAGCAAAACAGTGCAGGTTGTGACATGGATATTTTACCAGAAATCACTTTAGTTTTATATCTATGTAGATTCTCAGTTATCCAGGTCATTGTCAAGGTTGAAAGTGTTCTGTAAAGAATACTGCAGCCTCTCGCAGGGTTTTTCATGCTTTTCCTATGGTTTGTAGAATAAGCTGTTCTTAACATTCTCCCTGAATGAAACCTTGTCATCATTATAAGTGCTACTCCATTACCTAAATGGACTTTTATGAGACTGATTCCTGAAGGACATGGTAAACAACAGTGAACACTCAACCAGGAGTTCCACTATTTTACACAAACAGAAAAGTTCATTTTATTGTATTTAATGCAAAGAGGCACAGAATGCATTGCAGTTTGTCTTATATGTCCTTTACAGACCACAAGTGAAGATCAAATGAAGTAGTTGTAAATATTAGAGTTTTTGCACAAATAGTTGTGTATAGTTTTAGTTCAAGTGTGTTGCTTTCCTCCTCTGCACTCTGCAGACCCTGCCCCTCACTCACACCAAGCAAGCACTTGGTGACAAATGGTGGTGGTCATTAACAAGCATGGTGGGGGAGTGAAGGTGGTCATATTAAACTATTACCGAAAGCAACACCTTGCTTATTAACCCTCCACCAATTATAGCCAGAGCCTATCACAGTTGATATTCATCACTGATTTAATTAAGAGATTGGAGTACATCTACTGAGTGCATAAAGCAATCATACAATAAATTGCAAATAGTAATTAAATGTTAGTTTATTTGTGCCTTTCCCATAAAGCTGTTTTTTAAATTTATTTGGAGAAAATGGATTGATGAAGGGTATATTGTTCAAACAATTTCAATCTACACAGAACAGAATGTAGGATTTCTTCCACAGTCCAAAGACTAGCAAATCAAATGTATTCATGATGTCATTTGTTCATCCCAATGGAATGGCAACCTGTCCCAAGTGTCCCACAGTTTTCCATCTAGTGCCCACAGGGGGACACTTGTTGGCTTTATGGCCTTCCAAAGAAAATTCAACATTTTTGGGCAATCCAGCTGATGTCTTTCTGACATTCAGACATACAGTGGTATGGTATTGTCACAACATTATGACCATTGACTGACAGGTCTCCTTACAATGGCACCTGACAAGGTGTAAGCTGTATTGAGCAGTGAGTCAACACTCAGTCTTTGAAGTTGAAGTTGTGTTCTAGCAGGAAAAATGGACAAGTAGAAGAAACTGAGAGACTTTGACAAGGGCCAAATTGTGATGGCTAGATAACTGGGTCAGAGCATCTCCAAACAGCAGGTCTTGTGGGGTATTCGTGGTATGCAGTGGTCAGTACCTATTAAAAGTGATCCAAGAAAGGACAACTGATAAACTGGTGACAGGGTCATGGGCCCCCAAGGTTCACAGGTGTATGAGGCTATGTAGCTTCAGACCAGTCAGTGTCCATGCTCCACTGACTGAAGCTCCTAATGGATATATGACCATCAGAGCTGGACAATGGAGCAATGGAATAAGGTGTACTGATCTGATGAATCATAGCAGTGTGATGCACTGGGCAACTTACAGACAACTTACAGGACACAAAGGATCTGATGCTAACATGTTGGTGCCTGAGAATCAATGCCTTGATTGGTCAGAGCTGTTTTGTTGCCATAATGGCTGATCGTTGTAGTTGTCAATTAGTTAATGGTAATTATAGCTTCACAACACTCAAGCTATATATAGTACTTGGTGCAAAGGAGAAAGCATATCACTGCTGATACCTCATACCTGAAATGAGCTGAAGCATAAAGACATGAAGTAATAATGGAGTAATAATAATAATACAAGTATAATACAAGTGTGTGTGTGTGTATTCAAATTGGTCTTAGCCTTTACACTATGTGAGTTTTCATTTCTTTTGTTCAATAACCTGGCTATACAAAGTTGCACTTATTTTGTTATGCATTTGAAATCAGGCATGCCAATAATTTTTCCAGGACTGGGTATAATGCTGTGTATAATGACTAATGTAATGCTTATGTCATCCTCACTTCACAGTAAATTAGCTTGTTAATGAAACTGTATGATTTATGTTGCCTGTTTCACAAAGTCTGAAAGAGCGTAAGCTTTTCAAGTTGTTTATTATTTACATCCAGTCTGATCCAATTTATCTGTATAGTGCCAATTCACAACATATATTATCGCAGGCACTTTGCAGGGTAAGGTCAAGACCTCACAGTGTTAGAGAGAGAAGCCAGACAGTTTCCTCAACAAGCAGGTGACAGTGAAGAGGAAAAACTTCCTTTTAACAGGTAGAAACCTGTTCAGAACCAGACTCAGAGTGGGGCAGCCATGTGCCTCGACCATTTGAATGTTACTCGAGAAAAATCATCATGCTAACAGCCAAGAACTCCAAGTTAACATGGTGAATGTGTTAGCAAAGAGTTTACACATCCAGCAAATATGGAACCACATGGAAATTCTTCTCAAGTTGTAGTTTTTCAAGTCATATGGAAATTAAGGTCAAATATTCATCCTTTATACTCCTCTAGCTTCTGAAGA
The DNA here is from genome assembly GCA_016785225.1 of Psettodes erumei. Classification (NCBI taxonomy): domain Eukaryota; kingdom Metazoa; phylum Chordata; class Actinopteri; order Pleuronectiformes; family Psettodidae; genus Psettodes; species Psettodes erumei. The sequence goes on along the minus strand of JAFBJZ010000894.1, from coordinate 20,419 downwards.
AAGTCTCTTAACAGCAAAATATTCCACTGTGTTCATTGATTATTCTCCAACCGTGTCTGTCTGTCTGTCCTCATGGCATACAAGTCAAAATTTTGTGCCATAATGAATGTTTTACAAGATTTTTTTTGGTGTCAGATCTCATGTAATTTGTATTGCATTAGACATGTGAAACTGCTGTCCGATTTATGTACCAAGGTGTATTTAGACATGCCTCTTTGGTAAGTCAGTGCATGTCTGCGGGTGAGGTCAGCGGGTTGGACAATGAATAAATGACTGATAGGTACACCTGTCTTGTCCGTTTCCTTACAAAACATCACTGCAAGAAACAAACAATACATTATGCAGAAGTGGTCAAAAAAGGGTATACAAGAATTTTAAGAGACCAATAACAACGTCTTTGACTGGCACACCTTACTCAGAATAGCAGACAATATTCTCAAGAAAAACAAAGTACAGAAAGTGAGAAGTCCGAATGAGAAAGGGCTTCACAGCGGCTTTTAATTTGGTATTCAGGACTCTACATTTGCATGGTGCATGTCTGAGTAGTCTTTATTTCTCGAGTAATCATCATGATGTCTAAAGTCTGTGGAAGAGAAATGGAATAACCACAACCATGAGTTGACTTTTATAACAACTCTGAGAATGTGAACCCCAGGGCTTTTGTGTCTGTGTGGATTTAAATGTTCATATTTCCACATGGATAATGAGGGGCTCGCCCCACAATGACAACATCAGCACTGAGGCTGAAAGGGACATTGCTGATACAAGCATCTGCAGAGGAGACGCGCCTCAGTATCTTTCTTTCACAACCATGAGCTTGCAATTGCATTCATATGAGAAAAGTTGACAAAGGACATACTTAGTATCAGTGCCACCTTAATGCACCCATATAAGAGCACAACAACCCTCTTTTTATTATGACAGCAAAAGAGACAAGCACAAGAACACTGAGATATTACAAAGCACTTCAACATAATCAAGTATTCTTAAAGAGCATCTCTGTGGCCAACTGCTTCACTTGCTATGTTCCTGGATGTCAAACTGTCTGCTGGGTTTGCTGGACTCCAGCATAAGTTCGTACAGTTGAGTGATATGTTCATCCTGGAAGTCACTGAGTTTGTCCTCTGAAAGGTTGGCTCCAAACTTGACAGAGCTGAGTCCCTCCCCCACAGACTCCAGTACCTGACTCTGCAGGGTATCCTTGTACTGCTGTAGGTAAGGGGGGGGGGGCACAAAGACAAGAACAGCAGCAATTAGGACCTGGAATTCCACTTTGTCTATGTTCAGATTCATTAAAAATATCACACAATGTAACTGGTGCAATTTACGGTTGAAAATGGATATGCAATTCATAGTTTATCTTTTCTTTGAAGAAATCCCATGTGCAGAGTAAAAACGAGCATGAACGAGACCTGCATGTAAAACTAGCAAAATACTGGTGTTAAAAATCTGCAAAAAAGGAAATCAAATACCCACACAGCTTTCTAATGGACATGGGTGTGTAACTTAAAATATATATATATTAGTGCTGTCAGTCGATTAAAGAACTTAATCGAATTAATCGCATTTTAATGTCATATCTGCTAAAGGTCTCCTGATAAAGAATTTGAATTCTAGGATATTAAAAAATTGTAGTGCATGACTAATAAATTGAATACAGTAAGAAGAGAAGATTTGAAATCCAATTTTTTTATTGGTGAACTGTGCTTCATAAATGAAATCCAAATGTAAAGGTCAAGCACATCCGCAAACCAGTTAGGCCAGGTGCATTATTCAAAACTGTAAAACAAATACAGCAATACAGTTAAATAAATAAAATAAAGCTGTCTTCAAAAATGTAGAACTCCTTTTTGCAAAAACTACAAATCACAGCGTTTTTATTTATCATCCCGTCTCTGTTCTTTTTGTAAATAAACTTGCCATTCAGTGGCCCGACTGAAGACGCACTTGCCTCATCCTCCTGAGTCTTGTCCATGTCTGTTATTGTTGCCCACTGCCTTGTTAATTTGCCGGGCGCAGGTGACGAAGCACGGCCGAGAAGTCTACGGGTCCTTCAATGGGCCAAAATTCAAATGCGCAAGCATTGGCTCGCCACTGTTGATACTCATAATTAATTATGCGTTAAATTGCGCGCGTAATTAATTAATCGAATTAACGCGTACATTGTTTTCTATTTATTTTTATTTTATCTTCTATTTTTTTACTAACTGCTCCATGGCATGCTTAACAGATTTAAGCAAGCCCTATCATACAATATGATAGAGAACAACTTCTGCACATCAAGTCGCTGGTGGACAACACTTCTCCACCACGACCAACAAACAACGGGGATCCACCATGGCTACCTGTTGTTGATCCACCTGGGCAATGGAAGCGAGGATCGCGGGCTGGGATCCTGGTCAGGCTGAGGAAACGTGAAAACCGGCCTCCTCTCCCGAGTATTCTTCTGGCAAATGTCCAGTCACTGGATAACAAGCTGGACGAACTCGGGAGCAGGATGGCATTCCAACGCGACATCAGGAACTGTAACGTTTTGGTTTTCACGGAGACCTGGCTCTATCCCTTGATCCCGGACTCCGCCATTGTCCCACACAGACTTTCCATTTACTGACAGGACCGGACAATAACATTGGGGAAGAGCAAGGGGGGAGGTGTCTGCTTCATGGTCAACAACCAGTGGTGCTCAGATGTGGAGATGATTTCATCTGACTGTTCTCCTAACCTGGAGCACCTCATGATCGGATGCCGGCCCTATTATCTGCCAAGGGAGTTTACATCGGTTGTGCTAACAGCGGTGTACATTCCACCACACGCGGACACTAACCAAGCGCTGAACGAGCTGTATGGAATTATCGACAGGACGGAGACCTCGAGGCCCGAGACTGCTTTTATTGTGGCTGGGGACTTTAACAAAGCCAACATGAGGAAAGTCCTGCCGAGATACTACCAACACATCAGCTGTCCTACGCAAGGAGGCAACACGCTGGACCATGTTTACTCTCCCTTCTGCGATGGATATAGGGCCCTTCCCCGACCTCCTTTCGGCAAATCAGATCACGCCTCCATCCTGCTTGTGCCTTCCTATAGGCAGAAACTCAAGCGGGACACACCGATGATGCGGACCATTCAGCTCTGGTCCGCCCAATCAGACTCGGCTCTACAGCACTGCTTCAGCACAACGGAGTGGTGTGTGTTTTAGGATGACAACTTAAACCCACACACAGACGTGGTCATTTGCTACATCGGCAAATACATCAACGACGTAGTCCCGCGGATTACTGTACGGACATTCCCAAATCAGAAGCCCTGGGTTAATGGAGAAGTCCGTGCCTTAAAGCACGGACTGACGCCTACAACTCGGGTGATTTGGAGGAGTACAGGAAGTCCAGGTACGTGCTACGGAGAGCTATTACCAGTGCAAAGAGACAGTACAGGGAGTGGAGTCCAACTTCCAGGGCTCCAACTCTAGAAGCACGTGGTCTGGTCTAAGGACACTCACAGACTGCAAAAAGACACTGAGCGGTGCTGAGGAGGTGTGTGCATCTCTCCCAGATGATCTGAACGCTTTCTTTGCACGGTTTGAGAGCTGCTCCCCGGCTGGGGAGGTACAGAAGGCCCAGGACCCCTGCCCACTGATTTTAACTTGGGCAGATGTGTGCAGATGTTTAAAAAGGATAAACACACACAAGGCTCCTGGACCTGACGGCATGCCTGGCCGAGCTCTCAGCGTGTGTGCAGATCAGGTGGCAGATGTGTTCACAGACATTTTCAACATGTCACTGCTCCAGTCTGTGGTCCCCACATGCTTCAAGAGGTCCCCAAGAAGTCAAACATCTCCTGCCTGAATGACTACCGCCCAGTAGCACTCACCCCCATCATCATGAAGTGCTTTGAGCGGCTAGTCAAATCATCCATCACATCCTCCCTTCCTGAATCACTGGACCCTCTGCAGTTTGCCTACAGGGCAAACAGGTCCACAGATGACGCCATCGTCCTCACCCTCCACACTGCCCTCTCCCACCTGGACCAGAGGAGCACATATGTGAGAATGCTGTTCATTGACTACAGCTCAGCATTTAACACCATTGTGCCCTCCAAGCTCGTCATGAAGCTCAGGGACGTCGGGCTCAACACCGCCCTGTGCAACTGGATCCTGAACTTTCTGATGGGCAGACCCCAGGTAGTGCGAACGGGCACCACCACATCCTCCACACTGACTCTCAACACCGGCACCCCCCACGGTTGCGTGCTGAGCCCCCTGCTGTACTCCCTGTTCACGCACGACTGCATGGCCACACACAGCTCCAACACCATCGTGAAGTTTGCAGACGACACGACCATCATCGGCCTGATCACCGACGGTGACGAGATGGCGTACAGAGAGGAGGTCAGAGCCCTGACATCTTGGTGCCAGGACAACAACCTCCACCTCAACGTTGACAAAACCAAGAAGCTGATTGTGGACTACAGGAAGCGGCAGGGTGAAGGACACGCCCCCATTAGCATCAACGGGACGACGGTGGAGAGAGTCAGCAGCTTCAGGTTCCTTGGGGTTCACATCACAGAGGATCTGACCTGGACCCTACACACCAACACCATCACAAAAACGGCACGACAGCGGCTCTTCTTCCTTCGCAGGCTGCGGAGGCTCAACATGGACAACAGGATACTCTGCAGCTTTGACAAATGCACCATCAAGAGTATCCTGACTGGCTGCATCACCGCCTGGTACGGCAGTTGCTCCGCCCTCAACCGTAAGACTTTACAGAGGGTGGTGAAAACTGCGCAGAACATCACCAGGACGAAGCTGCCATCCATGGAGGACCTCTACACCCAGCGATGTAGGAAGAAGGCCAACCAGATCATTAAAGACCCCCACCACCCCAGCAACAAATTCTTCCAGCTGCTGCCGTCTGGCAGACGGTACCGCAGCATCCGGTCTCGCACCACCAGACTCAGGGACAGTTTCATCCCCCAGGCCATAACAATGTTGAACACTTGAACTGCCATTTTGTCACTTTATTATTTATTGTATTTGATTTATGGCATTCTATTCAATCTGCCACTCACGTTATTCAAATTGCTGCTACTTTGTTTGTCTACTATTTATGTTTATGTGTCTTTTATTGTTTATTTGCACTACTTGCTTTTATTGCACTACTGTGTTCATCTTACTGAATCTTACTCTTTCCTTTCCTTTAATCTTCGTTCCTTATACTGCAATGCCGATGGAGCCGGAGACCCAAGAATTTCATTGCCAGTGACTACTCCTGCAATTATTGTGCATATGACAATAAAAGAACTTTGAACTTTGCTGTGATGTGTTGGACTGTCTCAGGGCCTCCTCTGCACAGCCTGCACCTGGGGTCTTGTCTGGTGTGGTAGATCCCGGCCTCTATTGCTCTGGTGTTTAGGGCCTGTTCCTGTGCTGCCATGATTAGTGCCTCTCTGCCGTCTTTCAGTCCAGCCTTTTCCAGCCACTGGTATGTTTTGTCCATATCAGCCACTTCTTCAATTTGTCGGTGGTACATGCCATGCAAGGGCTTGTCCTTCCATGATGGGCCCAGTGGTTCCTCATCCCTTCTGGGCTATTGTTACCTGAGGCATTCACATAGGAGTTGGTCTTTGGGGGCCATTTTCTTGATATATTCCTGGAGGTTCACCGTTTACTCCTGGACAGTAGTTCTGACACTTACTAGTCCTCGGCCCCCCTCCTTTCGCTTTGTGTACAGCCTCAGGACGCTGGACTTAGGGTGAAACCCACCATGTATGGTAAGGAGCTTCCTTGTCTTGATATCAGTGGCTTGTATCTCTTCCAGTGGCCAGGATATTATCCGAGCCGCGTATCTGATCACTGGATGGCATAGGTGTTTATGGCTTGGATCTTATTTTTGCCGTTCAGCTGACTTTTCAGGACCTGCCTTACCCTCTGGAGGTATTTGGCTGTGGCTGACCTTCGAGCTGCCTCCTCATGATTACCATTTGCCTGTGGGATCCCCAGGTATTTGTAACTGTCTTGCACATCTGCAATGTTCCCTTCAGGTAGGTCAACCCCCTCAGTTGTGATCACCTTTCCTCTTCTAGATATCATCGGCCCACATTTATCTAGTCCGAATGACATCCCAATGTCTTTGCTGTAGATCCGAGTGAGGTGAATCAGGGAATCAATGTCACGCTCATTCTTCGCATACAGCTTGATGTCATCCATGTAGAGGAGGTGGCTGATGGTTGTTCCACTTCGGAACTGGTACCCATAGCCACTCTTTGAGATGATCTGGCTGAGGGGGTTTAGGCCTATGCAGAACAGCAGGGGGGACAGAGCATTTCCTTCGTATATGCCGCATCTGATGCTCACCTGTGCAATTGGTTTTGAGTTGGCCTCCAGAGTCGTGTTCCACAGCCTCATTGAGTTCTGGATGAACTCTCTATTGATGTTGTACAGCTTTAGGCACTCCAGTATCCATGTGTGTGGCATCAAATCATAGGCCTTCTTGTAGTCAATCCAGGCAGTGCACAGGTTGGTGTTCCTCGTCTTACAATCTCGCGCCCTGTCCTCCAGTAGCTGGTGTTTGGCTCCTCTGGTGTTATTGCCTACACCTTTCTGTGCTCTGCTCATGTATTGCTCCATGTGCCTACTCATCTTAGCCGCTATGATGCCTGATAGGAGCTTCCATGTGGTGCTGAGGCAGGTTATAGGCCGGTAATTTGATGGTATTGTTCCCTTCTGGGGGTCCTTCATTATCAGGACTGTCCGGCCTTGGGTTAGCCACTCTGGGTGGTTTCCCGATATTAGCAGCTGGTTCATCTGTGCTGCTAGGCATTCATGGAGTGCAGCTTCTTGAGCCAGTAGGCGTGTATCATGTCAGGCCCTGGGGCTGTCCAGCTCTTCATTTTGGACACTCTGGTTTGGATGTCTGCTAGCGTGATGACTACTGGGTCTTATTCTAGGAGTTGGCTGTGCTCTGCTTGTAAGTCTTTCAGCCATTGGGCATTAGTGTTGTGGGTTGCCTCTTTCTCCCAGATACTCTTCCAGTATTGCTCAGTCTCAGCCCTGGGTGGCTCCGTTGTCGTCCTGTTACCCTGCCATTGAGAGTAGACCTTAGCTGGGTTGGTGGAGAACACCCTGTTTATTCTCCTGGCCTCTATCTATCTTGTGTACCTCTTTAGGTGGGTAGCTAGGGCTGTGAGCCTTTGCTTATCAGTCTCCAGTGCCTCAGCTGTGGGCAGCTTGTTGTATTTCCTGAGCAGTTGTTTCCTTACATTCACACCCCTGCTTAGTTCTGTTAGAAGGCTGACTTCTTTCCGTGCCGCCACGATTTTTGCCTCTAGCCTTCTCCTCCATGGGGCTCGCTCCTTCTGGCTACTATTCATATTTTTTATCATATTTTTTGTACCGTGGATGAGGTACAATGCTGTACCTCCTCAATCTGTAGTTCCAATAGCAACTTCGTCTTGCGGATGTTCGAGCACTGAGCTTAGAGCTGTTTCTTAGTCAGTGAGGATGTGAGGTTTCGAAGCAACCACTTCTCCCACATCCTCTGCATGTACCCTCTCTCACTGGGGTTACTCCTGTAGTAACACTTCATCAGTACCATGTTCTCTGTTGTGCTCCATGAATGTCTTGTTCCAGTAGCCAACTTACCATCAGGATGTCCTGGTTCCCTAACACCTGACGCAGACCTTGTTGTCCCAGGCGTCGTTCAAGTCGGGGACTCTATTATTTATCGTATCGCTCATATCGAGGTGTGTAGGCATGTATCGCAAAGTGCCTTGCCTAAGGCCTAAGGCAGGGACATTTCACTAAAACTACTGAGTGTATTGTGATTTCAAAAGTAATTAGGTTATTATTGATACATTTTTAATTCATAACGTGGAGCATATTCCATTTTTTTCCCCAACTCTAGATAGATGTTCAAATGGATTCTCTTGGCCTGGGACCAGGGTCCATTAAAATAAAAAACTATTAAAGCTTTCTCTCGGGTACCCATTCAAGAAAATAAAGGTGTTTTTAAACCATAAATATCATATCACAGCTTTTTATTGCTTTTGGTTTTGCCAGAGGATACGACAATTTGACCGTATTGCTTTTTTTCTGTACATTTACAACCCAATTCCTACACAAATGCCTCCCAGCAGTTCTGGCTTAAGAAAGTTCCTCTAGAAATGTTTCCTTTTGAAAGACAGCCAAAGCAGTTTATAAATATGACAAAAGCCATTGAACCAATTCAAATGGACTCTGGGTTTGAAAACAATGCATACTTGATATAGTGAGATATAATGAAAGTGACTGCCTCCTCCCCCAGTGGATTCACAGCAACTGCAAGGACAATGAGACCTCTCAGGATTTCAGCTGCAATCTCCATCTACTTTATTAGAAAAATTACCTGCAGATGGGTGATGAACAATTCCCCAGGAGTGTTTAATTATGAAGGAAAACACTGTCTCTCCACCAGAGTGAAAGACCTGACATGCTGTCATAGTTGAGATTTTATTTTGGGAACTAGAGGACAAATAGCAAATGTGCTGATCCCTCATCAGTTCGAGTGTTAACCTTATTAATGACTGTTCTGGAATTTTACAGTTGCTGTGGTCTAACTCTCTGATGAAGTTGCCATGAGTATGCTATAGTCAGGCCCTATTTTAACTGCAAAAGCATAGGGACAAGATCAAGGGCAGGAGGTCCAGGCTTCACAGACAGCTATTTTGGTTCATGGAAGTGCGGCAGTGGAAAATGGAAAAGGACCGGCTGAGGTGATATATAAAGTGGGGAGTGTGGTGATTATGAAATTCACTCTTACCTTGGCATAACACTGGAGTCATTGCTCTGAGCCAGTTGTGCCAGTCAGTAACACATGAAAATAACAGCTCAACAAATGAAATTAAATTTCTCCAAGAAATTGATGTATATTGCTTTCTGGATGGCGCAAAATGGCACAATCGGAACATACAGCCCCTTGTGTTTATGACCACATCAATCTAAAGCTATTGTAGTTTTAATTCTACTGTATCTCACGACCACATAAATGGTCCCATCATATCTGAATATGTGAGACAACAGCATAAACATAACACATTTCAAGAGTAAAGCAGGAAATGTAACTTTTGAAAAGAGGTAACGATGCACCGGACTGCTGTCATCTACCATGTAAATAGCAGAACCCTGAGTCAAATCGTACCAGTCTCATGTGTGTAGTTTTGTATGGGATGTCATTTTCTGATGATTTAATAAAAGTCAACACAGTAGACAGCAGTGCCCCATGGAGCAGCACCTCACAAATAAGATGCTGCAGATTTAGCAACATATGTGTCCTGCTGCTCTCAGATGGCTGCAGGGATTTAATGAAAGAAAGTAGATGCCTTTCATACAGCAGGAAGCAGCTGTGGTCAACAGATACTCACTGGAATCGCTCACTGGAAAAAAGCAGAATTCTGTAAAGGAAATACATATTCACAGTGTATCCAATTTAAATGACTGTCCTAGCTAGGGAGTAATTAGTTCAACTGTTTTTAACATTTTAAGCATTATCATCTGCTTACTGTATTTAGCTTGAGCCTGTTAAAATCACCAAAGTGGCAGCAGAGAGACACTGTCCCAGAGACAGATAATGATTTTTCGAAATCTGATCACAGCCCAAATTCCAAGACACATTTTTACACCAAAACACCAACAACGCTTTATGCTGCCTCATTTCAGTGAAACGCCCACCAATGCAATGCATTCTGCACCTGACACACAAAGCACATTTAAAGATCAGGAAATTACCAAACTGTCAGAGCACTGCTTGTAGGCAACATTTACAGTGACCTTGTACAAGCAAGGCAAAGTCAAACTCAATTTTTTTGATTGAGTTCAGGCTCTTAATGCTACATAACTGCTATTTATTCTTACCTACAAATATGTGCTGCCCAACAAAGTCCAAGAATTGCTTTTCAAAATTATTCAGATATTATCCAGTAAACTTTAATATTTGTAGATACATTTGGATATCGGTGACAGATGTACTTTCTGTAAAAACATCAGAACATCTATTTCTTATGTCTATGTGTCGGTTTCTGGACTGATTTTGGAAAAGACATCTCATTCAAAGAAACTGTTTTGATAATGAACAGTATATATTTAATTTGCTCATTACTGTAGCTAAATTTTATATTCATAAAATGAAATATTTAAAGAAATTGCTCTAAAATACTAATAGATATTTAAATGTGTCTATACTTATTCGTCTAATTTTGTATGATTGCAGTAATTATTTTTATTTGTAAACTTTGTTCATAACTTAACAATTTCTACCCAAACTGAATATTTTGACCACAGAATGTAATGTTCTAAAAAAAAAAAAAAAATTACTGAAAAAAGTTGAAGCTGCTCTGCCATCATGTGGTGATGACTGACATTACATGAGCAATGCTTGATCCCTCAAAGATAACATTACTGATGACAGGACCAACCAAAGTACAGTCATACCCAGAAATATGGGCACCCCTGCATTTTTGTCAGCTAATGCACCACATCTCTTTGCAGTTACAAATGCTTTGGTATTCACCCATTTATGTGGGGTTTATTTTGTTTGCAAAACACAAAAGAGCAGAGAAAAAAGTCAAACCTGATATCAGTCCACACAGAACAAAATAATTGGCACCTTGTCAGAATTGGATTGCTGTAAAAGTACCTTTACTGGAAATAATTGCAACTTATACCTGATGATATATGCTGGGTGCAGAGAGCTGGGTTTTCTGCTGTGTACTAATGAAACTGATCCTGAAACAGTGTGCTTCAGGACCTGGGTGGCCTACCACCTTTGTTAAACAGTCGTCTAGGGGGACACTGTACACCCATCCACGGCCATATTTACAGTAGGGGTGAGAGAAAAAAAAAAGATTCTTAGATACATCATGATTGTCGAGGGATTATTAATCAATGCGGAAAGATCCATAATCGGAAGTTTAAAAAAACTTGCCGTCTGTGATAATAACACCGAGCTTGATTAAAACCAATCAGCTGGTGAAACATAACGGACGTAACCAGTAGTGGTGTGCGATACTGCATATTTTGGTATCGATCCGAGACCAAGTAAATACGGGCCAGATACCGCCGATACCGATACGATACTTATCAATAAATAAGGTAGACGCATCATTGAATTGCTAAATCTTGATTAATTTTTATGACCTTAAGTGTTTTTGTGATGTTTCCTTTTATTATTAAATAGTTAAAACCCAGGACAGAATTAGGACAAAGTTTATAATTAAATAGAAAATGCTTTATTATCAAATGCTTTAAGAAAAATCTTAAATAAAAAGTGCATGCAAATCAGTAAAAATATAAAAACAAGTACTTTTGAGAAACTATGATACAAAAATTAAATTATACTGGAGGATTTCTCTCCTCCACTCTCTGTTTTTGCAGCTCCATGCTTTCTTTGGGATGGTTTTTTAGATGTTTATGTAAATTGGTAGTGTTTCCACTATACCTTACGAGTTTTTTTGCAAATCTCACATTTAGCTGTCGTTTAATTTTCAGCTTGAAAATACAGCCACACGGCGCTTCTCTTCCTCTCTGCCATTCTTCTGTTGTGCCTGTGCTGATGAACCTGAGCCAGCAACTTGCTTGTTTGTTTGCTTTGCGTGTCTAATTCACGTCACGTGACTCATGTGATGGCGCAACATCTAAACACAAGAGGGGGAAGGGGGAGCAAAGTGTGCCTACTCTGCGCTGACACAGGAGCGGCAAGTCCGGCGACCTGGCTGTTTCCTCTTTGCCGATCGATCTGATACCGATCCCGACTTGGTATTGATATTTGGATCGATCCGCCCACCACTAGTAACCAGCATGCATCATCCAAATGTTTGGAAAACATTGCGGAATGACAGCAACTTCTAAAGTGCAAAATCCGACCGGCACCCTCTGGCTTCAAAGCTCATGTATGGCAACATTTTGGCTTTTATGAATTAAAGGGCAGCGGTGAAAAGGACAAACGTTGCACGTAAGTTGTGTGAAAGGAAATTGAAACACTAGAGACACCCAGACAACACAACCAACATGCACAACCACACTGCACACTACCACCTGGAGATAAGTGAACAATCAGGCAAGTACTGACCTGACAAACAAAATAAAATAACAACTTAGAAAGAGTGAAATGTATCACTAACTCGGTTGTGACTTTCATTGCATAAGATTTGTGAAAAGATTTGAAATAATTGTATTAATAAAAGTCAATGGAAGTAAATAACTTCATGATTCATGCTGAATCTTCATAATACTACTACCATATACTACCATTTATTTTTTAGAAAACTATTATGCATTAAGATGCATTGATATAATATTTTCTTAACCAAATTGTGGGCCTCAGAATCATAACGGAATCAAATTGTGAGATACCCAAAGATTTCCCAACCCTAGTCAAAGGGACAATGTTTTTTGGACTGTTTGGACCCAACTGTACCACTGGGGACACTAAATAATGATTTCAGTATTTCAATGGAAATGTGTTGGGGGTTTTTTTGCTAAAGATAAGATAGATAAGATAGTTTAATGTAAAAACAAAGTGGTTATTTTGTATGCTAACAGTGTAGCATTGTTGCTCAGCTGTGGTCTAATCAGTTTTAAACCTGTGTTTAGAATGTATGATCTTATGAAACCACAGTGGCATATCAATGCAATAATGTGAGGTCAGTTTTTCAGTAACTTAGGCATTGACCACAGTTCACCTACTGAGTTACAGATAAAATTTTCACTTATTAAGGACAATTTTCGTGTGATCATTTACTGTCTATTTTACAGTTTATTTATCCAGTAGTAAACTGTAAATTGAGTTATTATTGTATGGACAGATAGCATATGATTTATGCTGAGACTAACTTGAAAATGAGAAATGCAGCTATACCAAGTACTTTTTTAAAAAATGCTCAGAATAATGATCCAGTATTATTTCTGCATCCCTTAGCAGGTAGTCATATTAACAGCTGATCTGAAATTTCACAAAGCAATGAACAAATTTTCTCTAACTATTTTGCAATTTAAGTGAGTAAACATATTCAGTTTAGAACACAGCTCCATCTCAGCCCCCAGTATCACAAGCCAATTTCACATTTAACAAGTAGCGCTGTATGGCCACGATGTAATATAGGCCTATTCACAATTTAAATTTGTGATGTGTCCAACATGCCAACAAACCAAATGTCTTCATAATGTGCAGACAATCCAGTTTCCATACTCTTTTTAACACATTGATGTTAATTTAACACATTATTTTTGAGTATGACTTTTCATTTCTTAATTGAAGATGTTTACAATAACATTTTGACTGATGGAAATTCCATTTCTGATGTTTAAAATTCAATTCTGACAATTTATAAAATTTATAAAATTGTAGATATCTTAAGTATAATTATTAATATTATGAATATAATTTCTACTAGTAAAAGTTGCATCCCAGATATCTAATGCAGATATGCATCAGATATCTGCAATACAGTTCTTGATAATTATATAAAATAATTATAAATATCTAAAATAACAGTTTTAAAATTGACAATGCTAAGTCAACATATCAGTAATTTAATTTTGACCAGCCAAAATTAATATGTGATCTCTTGAGTCAATTTATGGTATCCGGAATGTAAGAAGAACTGTGGGTATTTACAGTGGTGAAATTTGAATTGTGGACATCAAGAATTAACGTTGCATCTAGTGAGATATAAATTGTAGATATCTTTAATTTGAAAAGCAACAAATCAGCATTACACTATGGATGTGTTGCCTAAACCACAGTTCTGGTCGTGCAGATTATGATAGACCCACACGTAATGGAACAAGATACTATATTTATATAATGACTACGTTTAAAGTAATTACAGTAGATGGATTTACTTTGTTAGTGTTAGTTAGTTGTGTTGACTTTTTAAGCATTACTCGATTTTCCTTAGAGGAATTTATCACCATCACGAAGTTGAAAACTTTTTATTTTACTTTACTTTCATATTTTAAATGACGGAATCGTGTGGTTAATTCGGAATATAAATCCACATTAACAGTACCTTGGTTAATACCATCCTGCACGTTAGATTTGACATAAATAACTGTAATGACTTAACAATGTATACTTTGTCCTCGAGGTGGCAATCAGTAGTCATACCGTCAGTGGTGGCAGACAGGTGACTTCATACAAGACTTAATTAGTACTTAGTGATATGTGGTTACCTCCCACTCTGTCATGAAGCTCCTGGTCTCCTCGGGTGAAGCAGTCCTGTGTCTTCTGAACTCGTCTCTCACATACTGGTCACCGAGGGCTCTTAAATCAAACGGAAGGAACCGGTGCAGGACCAGGATACTCTTGTACAGGGAGCGTACTCTGGAGACGTGGGCAGAAGCAGCCATTGCGTGAAAACTCTATTTTCTTACAGTGTGTGTCTAAAACGTATACGAGACGCCCGATTACTCAAAACAGCGACAGACAGAAGAGTTATATAACCGACATATGTCCTTGTATTATTCCGGAAGTTAACCTTCTTCTTCAGAGTGGCAAACTAGCCAACAAGTGCATTACCGCCTCCTGCTGCACATGAGTAGCAGCATTGTAGAAGAAAAAGAAATTCTTTCTGGTAAAATATTTTACCTATGAGTGGTTAAATAAATATCTATGCTGACCAAAAGTATAAAAGCAATATGCACAACGTTTTAAATTTTATGGGTTAGAAATCACACTGCAGATCATAAACTTCTTAGTTGAAGTTAGAAGGAGAAGTTTTCATCTGGAGCACATTTATAGCCAGTTGAACAACACTGAGGGTCAGTGGCCTGATTTCATCACTCCATATCTGGTATGTCCACCAATAATGGTGACGTGTGGTCAGTGCACATGCACAGGGTTCACAGTGCTGCCTCCTTAGATATCTGATGGTTGAATGACATATGTTGAGTTCTGCAGACTGGATTATCTTTCTCTTGAGAGAAATCAGAAAAAAAAGTTTGAGATGTTTTATTTCAACTCATGAAAAATAGGAGCAAAACCAAAAGTGTTACGTTTATATTTTAGGTCAACATATCTGTTATCAATGATGCCCTCCAATGAAAATTTTACACTGTACAGAGTACACATTCAGCAGATTCTGGCACATTACAGTGAGGGAATATTTTTTTCAAAGTGTGGTTACTTTCTTCCATTTCCCAGCATCAAAATGGCTTGTGTATTATGCTTCCAGTTTTAATGAGGGCCAGTGCTCTTGCCACACTTCTTAAAGAATAAGCTTTTATCAGACTTTTTACCTGAGCTTTACTTACTAAAACATGACTATTGAACGTCTGTGATTTCAGGGATTGTTTTGCGTGTCAACATCATCATCCACATTTAACAATTAAACAATATTTTCATGTCCTTAGATTCTGGATTTTTAAAAGTGAGAGAAAGAGTAGATGTTAATTTTAGAGTCGTTAACAAAACCACTAAACGCCTTTGTGGAAAATTCAGGTCAGATATCAATTAATATTTCAGGCAGAGTATTTTTATAGTATTTGTCTGAGACATTTATTTTCTCTAAAACATTGACCATAACAGTATAACATTCATGTCATTAAATATAACTTTGACTACCTTTTGGCAAAATACATTTACATTTACCTCTGCTTGTAATTATTGCTTATAATGAACTCTTAAATCACCCTGACCAATTAGATAAGAAACTGTAAACTATAATAATGACCCCCTCCTTCTTCTTTTTGTCCCACCAATGTTTTACTTTTTTACAGTGACCCACAGTCCATGCTACACTGAGAGCTCAAAATGCTATTGTATGCACACAAAATACGATTCCTTCCCAAATTTTGACTAATTAGAACACATTAGATAAGTGTACAGAGATCCATCATAGCAGAAACACCACGATCAAGACAGTCATGCTTAAACTTGGAGTGAAAGGGTGAACCAGAAGTAAAATTACGCCATTAGAATATTAGTTAAATGTGTGGAAACTTTACTGTCAAGAGAACTGGGGATTGTAAATGAATTTGTTGTCTATAGTTTAAGATTGACTAGTTAGTTAACAATAATCCTTATTAAGCCATAGTGACATATAAAATATTTCTTCTACTTTTCTCCTTGTGTATGGGTTTGCAACAGGGAGCTTCTAACACATGTAATGCAGTCACAGATATGCAAATTTAATTCTTCCCTACTTTTTACTTTCAGTCTACATCTCTTCTACTGAGGAAGAGGAAGACAAAGTTGAGGTTGCTGCAGAAGGTGATGGTATTCCTCCACTCCCTGAAGATTATGAGGATTAATTTTTGGATGACCAGAACATGGATAGTGATGATGCATCAGAGGATGATGAAGACGTAGACATTGACAACTATGATAACTTTAGACCTTGCTGTTAATCATCCTGTTGTTCCCAGCCAAACAACTTTTGGTAGGGCTAACAACAATTGTTTTCACCTGTTTTTGCCGCTGCTCTTCAGGTGCTTACTGTCAGGCACCTACAAGTTCCTGACCCACACTTTGCATTTATACACTATGTTCAAACCTACATCAAAAACTATTTGATATTTTTTAAGCATTGCCAAGTACATTATAATGGTCTGTGTTATTTTCTAATGGTTTGAACATGCACAGCTTCAGATTTCTCTCACATAGGCTAAAGTAGACGTAAGTAAGTAAGATGTAGCTAAATCAAGTCTAATTATGAATGACATATCAAAGTTTGGAAGGTTTGTGGATAACTGAGTTATTGATATACTGTCCAAATGTCAAGCAAATACTATAGTTTTCATTACAGGGTAATTTCATTGGAAATAAGACCTATTAGTACAACAAAAGCAAATAACAACAAATTAATATTTGTGTTCTAATATTTGAGCTGCTTTTCCTCAAGAGATTTGACTCCGTATTCCCATTGTGTTTTGGGTGCTCTCCCAAGTGGGAGTGGTGTTGGGCCAGCGTAACACGTGGTCACCAATTGTTCTTTACCTCACGGGGGCACCATTTGTTGGAGCACCCTTTGTTGAGTTTGCCTTCTCAGGGCACTAATTATTGGGGTTTGGCTATCCAAAATAGTTAATAATTATTAGAATAATAATTATTAATTATTAAATAATTGGATCTAATACATTAGATCACCTGGGGGCACCACCCTTTTGACAAGGGAAAGATAGCCAATTTATTACATCAATCTCATAAATAGTCCTAAATTGTCAATTTGGAACTCTGATTAATAATTAATTTAATAACTAGAACCAATATTACCAGATTAACAACTAGTTTAGGTAGAAGGAATTTGGAGTTGTTGGCGGAATTCAGTCTTGTGCAACATTAAATAGACAGCAGGTATGTTTAATAATCATTTATTAAAAAGAATAAAAGAAAGGAAACATACAATCTAGCTACAGTGTACTTTCTACAGGTATGTGCGTGTGTGTGTGTGTGTGTGTGTGTGTGGGTGTGTCAAAATGGCTGCTGAGGCCTGGAGGCCCTGAACAAAGAAGATCTGTGGAGGCACTCAGACCATGTGCTGGGTGAGTGTGTGTGTGTGTGTGTGTGTGTGTGTGTGTGTTTCATGAGGTGCCAGGTAAGAGGAAGGATGGTTAGTTAGCATGCAAGCATAACCTAACTATATCTACTTAACAATGTGGCAGAGCCAACTATACAATAACCTGTCTACCAAACTGATCACAACACTCAGTAAACACATACATCAAATCACAGTTCTTGATTTATCTTTAGCTTAGCTTATTTTAGCTTGACTAGGCCCAGATGGTTTTACCAGTTCTGGTGTGAGAGACTGGTGTGTTGCTCCTTTGGCTGGTGGTTCCTGATGGAAGGGCCAAGCTGAGAGAGTTGGAATTCTGATGTTGGAAGGCAGTCTTTGCTGTGCGGTCCTAATGGCAGAAGCTGGAGGAAAACTGGCCGCTCCTTTGATGTAGTTGGTTAGCAGCTCGGTGCTAACTCGCTGTGTGGCTCCTGTTGTATGGAGGATTAGCCTACAAACCTTGTGTTTGTTGGCTAATGGAGTTTGTTTGCCGGATCTTGATCGTTCCTCAGCAGGCTCTCGCGTTGCTGCTGTGAGGAAAGGCCTGAGGATCTGCTTTTGTCAGCAGGCTACCTCAGATGGCCAGCTGCAGCTGCACAGCTGGGGGTCCCTGGAGAGTGGCTCCAGGGTGAGAAGAGGAGTAGGAAGAGTTGGAAGAGAAGTTGGAGAGCTTGGAGAAGAGAGCGAGCAAAGGCTGAGCACAGCCTTTATACGACTTGTGACCTCAGAGGTCACATGCCACAGTCATCCAGTGGTGGCTGCTGGATCGGATTTCACACCTGGAGGATTGTGGGACTTTAAGGTTCCGGTGCTTTCCTTTGTTTCCAAGACAAAGAAAGCCATGTGGTTTAACTTGGTTATGCGTGGTGAGCCTCCATTGCTCACCACCAGGTTCAGGTGGCAACAGTGGTATGTGTCTCCAAGCGTGGCTCCGCTGTACATTCCCACCAACTCCAGTTATTAACTGTCCTCAATCACCAGTCATCATCTGCACATGCAGTTTAAAAGACTGGTCCTCCCTTCCACACATCACCAGTTTGTTCAGTCTCGCCAGTCAGTAAATGATCATCAGCCGTTCACAGGGCTGTGACATCTTGGAGGGCAGGTGCTGAAAAAAAAGATTAAAAAATGATGGCACTCTCATAATTATTTATCATGGTTAGTTACATAAGTAGCACATCTTTCACTCACATACATATTTTTATGCCAATACCCATACACTCATGCAGATATTTAATACTCAAAGTATTTTGACCACATGATCAATTTACATAAAGATGATGGTCTTTAGCATTCACTATTTCAGCATTTTTTCTGTAGCTGTCCATGTACATGGCTCTGGACTCTGTGATGTCATCTTCCTTTGTGCTAGATGACTAGAGAGATGGAAAGAAGAGAGCTGCTACCCTGGGTGGCCTGCTGTAGCTCCCTTTCTTTCTGCTCTTTAGCCTGTCCCTCTTTTGGCATTTTGCTGCAGTTGGTAAATGAGCAAAATCAATGTTTGGCAATAAAATTAAAGGTCAATCTCCCCAAAATAGACCAACAATATAATATGATGTTTATTTGGCTAAGGCTGCTTGGTGGCCCAACTTCAAGTAACCTAATATAGAGATACCTTTTCTGCAGACAAATTTTAATCAGCTATTTATCATTTAGCAATGTTTTAAAAATATTTAAGGTAAATACCATACATACCAGTCAAAAGTTTGGACACACCTTCTCACTCAATGGTTTTCTTTTTTCTTTTCTATTTTCATGACTATTTACGTACTAGATTCTCACTGAAGTATGAATGTACACATATGGAATTATGCAGTAAACAAAAAGTGTGAATGAATCTAAACTCTAAACTTGTTTTATATTTTAGATTCTTCAAAATAGCCACCCTTTGTTTTGAAAAATGAATAATGGTCCAAATAAATGCAAACCAGATGTGATGGCATGTCACTGCAGGATGCTGTGGTAGACATGCTGGTTCAGTGTGCCTCAAATTTTTAATAAATCCCCAACAGTGTCACCAGCAAAGCACCCCCAAACCATCACACATATTCTTCCATGCTTGACGGTGGGAACCATGCACTTAGAGGCCATCTGTTCACCTTTTCTGAGTCACACAAAGACACAGCGGGTGGAACCAAAGATCTCAAATTTGAACTCTAGCCCAATGTCCATTCCTTGTGTTTCTTGGCCCAAATAAATCTCTTCTGCTTGTTGCTAAAGCTTGTTGCTAATGGCTGCCTGCAGTGAGATGTTTTAATTGTGATGGCCCAGGTTGGGTGTGGCTTTCCGGGTTGCCTCTACCTCTCTTCTCTCTTGCCCCCAGGCGGTGACAGGAGGCATGGCTGGTCCCGGACAGGCAGACGAGGCACACCTGGAGCTCATCATTAGGCAATCAACACACCACCATAAAAGCCCCGCCAGCAACCACACCAGCGAGGTCTTAATACTTTTTACTCTTTCCTTTTCTTTAATCTTCGTCCTGTCGACAGGAGGTCATTAATCCTGATCCAGCTTTTAATCTATCAAAAGATTCTTCTCCTCTTCCTAGTCTAATCGTCTACTCAAACCTGTTCAGCCCCAAGCCCAATGTTTTACTTCGAGGGATTCTAATCAGATACTTTTGTAGAATTTGAGAGAGAGGAAGAATATTTACTGGATTGTAGCGAAGAGACTCGCCTAGCTACTCACTGCCTCCATCCAGACGCCCACCCTGCTTCCACTAAGATCGAACCACACCCGGAACAGTTCTCAACTAGATGAGTGTAGCGCAACCCCAGTCACGTCTGTTAACGGCAGCTCTCTTCTTATGCTTCGGGCTCTTGGTAAATGCTAGGTAACAGTTTATAGACCTTGTTAGGCCCAAAGGATTTGTTTTAATAATCTTGGGATT
>JAFBJZ010000889.1:167500-195000 GCA_016785225.1 Psettodes erumei | reverse complement strand
GGGATGAAGACGGGCTCCGTGTAACCATGACAACACTCCCAGCGCACTGTAGCGTGACGGCTTCTGATTGGCTCAGCGCCTGATCACGTGACAGACGACCCCCCCCCCTCCATTAACAGAACCACAGATGTGTATTGATGAAAGTGTCCAGATGACGGGGGCTGCCCCCCCCCCCGAGGGAGTGTGAACTCCAGCCAGCCTCCTCCGCCCAGCGCTAATATCCAAAATGCTTCTTATGACCCACTTATGAAGTCAGGCCCGCAGAATCTATCGATCCGGACGCGTCTGCGCCGGCAGAACCGCGCGGCCCGACGGCGAGGGAGGGGCGTAAGTGCCTCCCCTCGCTTCCCCCGTGACCAGACGCTCCCCGTGGTCAGAGGTCGGGGGTCGCCCGCCCGGCCGGGGTCGCGCCGCATTAACATGGCAGCGGAGTTAATTTAATTTGCGGACGACACGGGTTCTGCAGAAAAATGAAACGCGGCGGCGGGTTCGAGCGGTGGCGGCGGGGGAGAGCTAATCGAATGGACGTCTCATTTAACTGCCAAAGTATTTTCCTCCGCGTATTTAATCAATACTTAAGACTCATAACGGACCGGGTCAGCGCCGGAGATATTTCCATAATCGATGAGAAGAGGTTCTGAAGTTCAGCGGGTTATTGTGCGCTCCCTCCCCCCTCGCTTTTCATGGAGTTATTTATGGGGGTCGCCTTCCTGACCGAAGCACTCAGCGTGACCCCGGGTCCTGGTCTGACCCGGCTGCCTGAGGGACACCAGCTGCGACGGCGGTGATCCAGTCCGAGTCCTTTCGTCAAGAACTGCTTCATCGCGAGAAATGATCTGAAGCAACATCGATCAATAATCAATAATCACTCCCTGATCAAACTGCCGGGCCTGGTGCGGTTCTGTTCACGCTGCGAGTGGTTCCTCTGGACCAGGTTCTGTCCACTTCCGGGTTCTACCTGTCGTAGACGCGTCAGCTGATTGGCTCAGTTTGAACATGGCTGTCCGGCCCCGCCCATCATCATGACATCACGCCCCGCCCCAGCCCGGCCCAGCCAGTTTCTGCTGAGCTCAGCTCCGCGGCTCGGTCCGATTTTTATTTCCTTTTGTTTGATTTCACGAGCGCTCGTAAAACACGTTCTGACACCTAAAGTGGAAAGAGCCCGGTCCGGCCCGGCCCGCCGCCGCCTGCCAATAAAAAATGAAAACCCATTTAAGCCGGGCGAGGCGCGTCTGCGGTCAGTCGATAAACCAAACAACGGGCCGGCGGGTCGGACCGGGCCGGGCGGGCGTCCGGCCGCGACGACAAGGTCACCGCCGGATCCGAAGGGAAGATCCAACAGACGCGAGGAACAATCCAATTCAAATGTCAATACGCTTCCTCTCACCCGGTTCTGTCCCGGTCGTGACCTCGGCCCGACAAATACCGGAGGACACGCGACAGTCGGTACCGCCGCTCGCTGTCCCGTCCAAACAGAACCACAGAGAAGCGCAGAACCTGAAGGTCACGACAACTTCATTCACTGGGTGGTGACGGCGCTCCGTGTTAGCGCGCTGCTAACGCTCCGGTCCGGACCGGTGGCGACGTCAGCGGTTCTGACAGCAGGTTCTTGTGATCAGAACCAGTTTTTTTTAACCTGCGAGGGCGGGGCTTTACTGGACAGGTGTATACAGGTGAGGTGACATCTTCATATTTAAATCCATCATTAGCTCACACGTCACAAACACAGAACCTGCCTGAGAACCAAAGTTCTGCTCAGTGGCCCATCAGAACCGTTCAGTCACACTGATGATGTAGCTCACTGGCTAATCACCTGATTCAAATCAATTCAAACTGACGCTTAAATTCATGCTCTTATTCATTTAAGATGACGTAATGACACAGCGATGCTAATCACAGCTAAACAAACAGCGATAACAAATCAATAAATAATCACGTCACACACAGGTACAGAACCCCACCTGGTCTCCCGGTCCTCGCAGGTTCTTTTGGGCTTGAATCCGGCGCAGGGTCCAGGTTCGGTCGCGTTCCCTGCTTCACTGAGGCAGGTGTTAGCAGGCTAAGCTAAGACGGCTAAGCTGGCGGAGCAGTTAGCATCTCTCTGGTCCCGGTAGCTTGGCGGCTAACAGACAGAACCGAACCGAGGGTCGTGTCCGGCGCACACACGGGCGCGAACTTCAGAGCGGGTGACCGACATGAAGAGCACGAAGACCGCAGGAGTTTTCTCCATCTGTCGCCATATTCCTCCGGCTCCCCCGCCCGCGTTCGGAGCCGCCATGTTTGCCCTTGTCCCCGCCCACTTCGCGCCACATTTCTCCGTCTCTTCCGCCGCGGTCGTCCGTGTCCCCGCCCACTCCGCGCCTCCTCCAATCACGCGGCTGCGGTGTTCGTTCAGGTCAACCGAACTATACGTTCTTTCCAAACCGCCGTTTCTCCTCCATCATTTAACCGTGTGTCCCCGCTGTTCGGCTGAAACGGTTAATTTCCGGTCCGTTAATGGTTCGGTTCTGATCCAGTTTCATCTCACAACTCCCGCTTGTGTTAAATCTTTATTTTGTGACACGAAAACAGCTCCGACGTACAGATATTTACCTTCCTGGTCCAGCTGAGCCCTGGTGACGTCTCCTGCGCGTCATCTGTCCTCCATCTCTCATGTCCGTGGCTTTGTGTTTAATGCTGTTTGCGGTCACAGGGAAACACTCGTCACACGTGTCACTCGGTCGCTGTAATGGAGTGACGGACACATTGAGCTAATGTGATGGGGTGCTCCCTGTTTATCATGTTGGGGGGGGGGCACATTGTGTGTATAATTCACCCGCAGCATTTGTCAAAGCAGGATGTGTGTGTGTGTGTGTGTGTGGAGGCTAATGATCCACGCGAAATTAATGACTCCATAAAGGAGAAAAATCCAGCGCTCACGCGAGCATGACAGGATCCTGTGACTTTGATAAACCGGTAAATGACAGATAATCAAGGGGGCGGGGCCAGACACACACACACACACACACACACACCCCGGGAAGGTGAGTCCTGACGTGTGTCTGACAACAGAGGTTCATCCTGCGGTTCCTCTGGTTCTGGTTCTGCTTTCATACCGGTGCCACTTCATCAGCAGACGTCCTGCTAACGAGCCCCGTGTGTGCGCATCATATTTCATACACACACACACACACACACACACACGATGAATCCGCCGGTGAAAATAGTCCCCAGGCGTCTTTGTCACCTCCTATTCGTTCTCAGTGTGAAACGGACACACAACCCGAACCCCAACACGTGATGTGACGTGGCACCGACACCGGCTCCGACTTTAACCGGAGCTGTGTCTGTTAACACACACACACACACACACACACACACACAGCGATTACGACGTCATGAGGCGTAATTAACGCGCACTCACGCTGTGTGTACACACGTTGTGTTAATTTCATTAAAGGACTAATGCACTTTATTACCTTTTTAGTGTCTTCTGTCTTTATTACACTCTGAGCTGTGTGTGTGTGTGTGTGTGTGTGTGTGTGTGTGTGTGTGTGTGTGTGTGTGTGTGTGTGCGTGTGTGTAAATGAATATATAATCAGGCTTTGATTCGCAGGTCTGCCTCAGACAGCCTGAGCACAATCTATTACTGCACTGCCATTCCCTGAGTGGCTGCCCCCCCACCCTGACCTGCCACTTTATCTGTTGGTTTTTATTTTCCGAGTGCATGCTGTCCATATGTTACTCTAATAGTTGCTATAATTCTTGCGGCTGGTGTTTTATTGGTCCTGAGAGCGAACAGCGCGGGGCGGGATGCATTTTAATAAAACGGCAGTAATGGGCGACGCGGCGTATTTGCATAGAGATGAATTACGCCGCGTCGCCTTGACGTGACTTTTAAAATATGATTGAGGAGGTTATTATTGCCGCACTATGATACGTGTTAACAGGTTATTTTAGCGCGGCTAGTGCTAATAAAATTCAGAACAAAAGACTCGGGTGATGAGGGCAGGGTTTTTCATTGCCAGAGTCTACGAAGGTGCTCATTTTGTCATTACTTACCCCCCCCACCACCACACACACACACACACACACACACACACACACACACACACACACACACACACACACCCCAGCAGGAGGAATAACAGGCCGCGGTTCCCCGGCGTCCATCCTTCAGGAGGCCACGACCGACTTCAGCCGCACAATTAATCACAACAGCTTGTGTCTGCTCCATCAGAGACACTTAAAGGTCTCAGTCGGGCTGTGTGTGTGTGTGTGTGTGTGTGTGTGTGTGTGTGTGTTATACATGTGGTTACAACTCAGCGAGGTACATGCCCCCCCCACACACACACACACACACACCCCCACCCGGGTCTCCAGACTGTGATGAGACCTGCACCTCGCTGCTGGGATTAGTGGTGACTGTGTTTGTGACTGTCACACAAGGACATGAGCAGGAGACAGGTGAGACACACGGAGACAGGTGGAGACAGGTGAGACACACGGAGACAGGTGGAGACAGGTGGAGACAGGTGAGACAGGTGGAGACAGGTGGAACAGAGGGAGACAGGTGAGACAGGTGAGACAGAGGAGGGAGTCAGACGGAGACAAGTAGGACAGATGGAGAAAGGTAGGACAGACAGACAGAGACAGGTGAGACAGACGGAGACAGGTGAGACAGATTGAGACAGGTGGAACAGAGGGAGACAGGTGAGACAGGTGAGACAGAGGGAGTCAGACGGAGACAAGTAGGACAGATGGAGAAATGTAGGACAGACAGACAGAGACAGGTGAGACAGACGGAGACAGGTAGGACAGATTGAGACAGGTAGGACAGACGGAGACAGGTGAGACAGATTGAGACAGGTAGGACAGACGGAGACAGGTGAGACATCATTAAGGGAGATTATCTCCCAATAAATACTTGACGGAGGTGAGCGCCCGCAGCTGATAACACAGATTAGATCTGCTCCATCAGATGATCCTGTGTTCAAACACCAACCAGCAGGTGAGGTCTTCCTCTGCAGGAGCACCTGCTGAACCCCCCCTCACACACACACACACACACACACACACACACACACACACACACACACACACACACACACACACACACAGTCAATGATAAGTTGTCATTAAGTTGCTGAAGCAGACAGAGCAATTAACAGTGACTTTATTTCCGTACCCTGTGGGCCGGTGATTACTGCACAATGTTCCCACTCAACCATGGAGGTGTTCTTCAGCTGGGGGGCGAGGAGGAGGAGCGGGGGGGGCTGCCTGGCCCGTTAGCTCCTCATAATGGAGGATCCCAAGGCGCTCCTTATCACAGGACTGCAGGCGGGTTACGGGGAGATAAGACCCCCGACACACACATGTCCTTGCGTGTAATCTCTTGTAGTACACGGTCAATGGCTCTTTATACACAGCGGCTAACGCTAACACATTAGTCACGCCGCCAAACAGGAGTCAACAGGTGGGAGCGCTGGGCGGAGCCAACAGGTGGAGGTCACCGCCGACAGGTGGGGGTCAGCGATGCTGGAGTATCAGCTTCAACATATAAGTAAAATACTAAAGGTAAAAGTACTCGTGTTGCAGAGTAACTTCGTCAGTAACTTCATTTATTTGTAGTTTTGTGGAGTAGAAGGAAATATCAAAGTACCTGAGAGGTGTACTTCACCACAGTACTTGAGTACATGTACTTAGTTACTTTCAGTCAGGCTGAGTCCTGTAACGTAACGGTAACAACAGGGCCCCTGTCCAATCAATCAATCAATCAATCAATCAATCAATCAATCAGAAATAAAATGAGTGTTCAGGTTCTGCTCTGAACTGTGACGTCATTATTTAGTTAATTTATTGTAATTTGACGTGATGCTACTTTTGATCTGACGGGACACGTGTTGTGTGTTTGTGTGTTCGTTGTGTGGCAGGTGTGTGTTACCTCCGTCACTGCGTCAGATCACAGACACACAAACTGACTCCAGGTCAGATGAGAAGACAACACGACCATCTGAAGCGACGTGTGTACGTGTACTAATACTTCGTACGAGTACTGTGGATGTCGCGTCAGAAAAGGAGCTGTGTGTGTGTGTGTGTGTGTGTGTGTGTGTGTGTGTGTGTGTTGATATTTTATGTGTCAGAATGTGACCGGACTCCAGCATCCGGATCAAACTGAAAGAAAACAGGATTAAAATCAGATTACAGTTTGATTTTCTACACACACACACACACACACACACACACACACACACACACACACGCGCAGAAAACTGACCGCCTCATTTCAAACGCGCTGATTAAAGACGGAGTTCGGTTTATCAGATTCACGCGAGGATTTACCGTAAATGTGATGACGTCATCTACGGAAAACGCGCGTTTCTCTATATCATATTCCAGCCGTGACGCGTTTATTTAACGGTTCGTGCGCGTGTGTAAATAAATATATTAATTTATTCGTTTCAGAGGAAAAAAATTAAAATATAGATTTAAAGAAAAAAAATGATTATAATAATAATAATAATAATTATTATTATTATTATTTTCCGGTGAGGATCGAAGCGCGGACCGGAGCCGCTGAGGCCGAGGCGGAGCCGCCTGCTGCCCGCTGCTCACACACCGGGGACCGGGACCCGAGATCAGGACCGTGATCCGGATCCGCGCGCGATAAATTAAACATCAGCTGTTTGGTCGCTTCACCGGGTTTTTCAATCTGCGGGAGAGAACGAGTGTGAACGGACCACAGCTCACAGATTACAGCATAAATATAATAACAGCCATCATGTAATATACATACAACATAAATATAATCGCAGCGGCTTAAATAAACTTAACGAAGCTTCTTCCACCAAACAAGAATATCGATTAAAGGTTTAAATAATAATAATAATAATCTCAATATAACCTGCGAAATGCTGGATATTAATTAGAGTATTCGAATGATGTATTGGCTGGAATTAATACATTAATCAATCTCCCTATGAATGGATGAATGAGTGAATGAATGAGCTGCATTCATTAAGTTCGCCCGTGTGAAAACAACAAACAAACCTTTGAGTTTTTATTAAATAAAAGTGCATTACATTAACCTGCCATGATACACAACTGCGCAGGCGCCGGTCACAACTTAAAACATATAAATAAAAGGTGTGTGTGTGTGTGTGTGTGTGTGTGTGTGTGTGTGTGTGTGTGTGTGTGTGTGTGTGTGTGTGTGTGAGGCCTTCAGGGCCCGCAGGAGTGTGTGAGCAGCGTCTGTACAAAAACACATAAATTATTCACATCATTTCTGTTCAGACTCACGTCTCTATTTACAAGTTCACAACCAGCGAGTCCGCATCCGGGTCTCCGCGAGTCCTCCGTCCGCAAAACCGAACCCATCATGCGAGGGTGTGTGTGTGTGTGTGTGTGTGTGTGTGTGTGTGTGTGTGTGTGTGTGTGTGTGTGTGTGTGTGTGTGTGTGTGTGTGGACTCCGAGAGTTCCGGTCCCGGCTCAGGCGGGATTACGAGCTGTCGTTCTCCGACGTGTGGATGAGCAGCGCGGAGCCCGGTTTGTGTTTCTTCAGCAGCTGTGTGATCTTCTCGTCGTCCGAGTTCGGGTCCAGCGGTTTGTTGTAGTCGTCGTCCTCGTCCTCGTTGTCCGACGTCCCCTTCAGCCGCTCGGTCTCCGAGTCCTGCTTCTTCTTGGCGGACGCCATCTCCGCCGCGTGTTTTTTCCTCCACTTGGTTCTCCGGTTCTGGAACCAGACCTGAGACACGAGACCCCCCCGTTAAACACTTTACCGGCTCGGCGACACGAGACAAAGATGGGAGCGAGATAAACACACACACACACACACACACACACACACACACACACACACACACACACGCACGAGACGCCAGAAATCAACATGATGCATTGTGGGAGCACTTGAGGATGAAATGAAGCTCGTGTCAGAATGATAGAAAGGCCCGGCGTTAAATGACATTTTAATCTCGACTGAGAGAACACGGTGATAAATTAGACTCACGGACGTGTAAATAAAAAAAAGATGTAAAGCAACACACACACACACACACACACACACACACACACGCGCGCGCGAGATGATTAATTCATCAGCAGCATTTTACACCAGAAATTAAAACAACAAAAAAAAACATTTCGCCTTTTTCCCCCCAGGAGAAATAACAGGAGGAGGAAGGAAAAGACAAATGTATTGTTTAATAAAAGTTTAATAAATGTTGTATAAATGTTTTACCTTGACTTGACTCTCCGTCATGCCCAGAGAATACGCGAGCCGCGCGCGCTCCGGACCCGCCAGGTATTTAGTCTGTTCAAAAGTCTTTTCCAGAGCAAAGATCTGCTGCCCGGAGAAGGTGGGCCGGGTGTGTTTCCTCTTCCCGTCCTTGTCCAGCAGCACGGAGTTCTGATCTGGAAGAGCCAGGAAAAACACTTTAAATACTATTATTATTATTATTATTATTATTATTATTATTATTATTATTATTATTATTATTATTAACATGTTGGTATTATTATTATTATTATTATTATTAACATGTTGGTATTATTAATCCTGGCAGAGTTCAGATTAAACGACGAAAAAAATGTTGAGGGAAAAAAACATTAAAAAAGAAAAAAAATTGGAACATCACAGAAATTAAGTCTTTATAAGAAAATAATAATTTGTATTATTATTAATTAATAGTAGTAGTATTATTGTGTTCGTTCTTCTTATTATCGTTATTATTATTATTTCCCACTTAAATTAAATTCGGTTCAGTCCAAACTTCATTAATCAGAAAAAGAAAATCAGTTCATTAGTTTTCTTCATTTGAAATCTCGTCAGAATAATTTTATTTTGCACTTAAAAACAAAGTGATGTAAATTATTTAAGTATTTTGTCACTTTCCCTCGGGGAGGGGGGCACTCACGGGGCGAACACGCGAACCTGGCGTCCCTCCAGTGCGGACTCTGCATGACTCCCGGCCAGAAGATCGGCGTCCTGCCCGGGAGGTCCGCCAGGGGCTTCGGGTACCGGGCCACCGCCACCGCCGCGGCTCCGGGGCTGAAGTAAAGTCCGGGAGGCGGCGGGGGGCTGAGGCTGCTGAACCGGGGCAGCCCCGTCAGGATCCCCGCGGAGGAGCCGGAGGCCGCGGCGGAGGAGCCGGAGGGCCGGTTGAGGATGTCGTTAATTCCGTGAGGGGTGGCGGAGGAGCACTGCTGCGGGGAGCCGAGCCCCGAGGACGGCCCCGTGGAGCTCTTGATCCCCGGGGAGGACGCGGCCATGCCGCCCGGGTTGGGGGAGGTGGTGGCCGGTGAGGTAGAGGAGTTGGGGCCGGAGGAGGAGAGCGGGTACGCCGGGTACAGCGGGGTCTTCATCTCGGTCATGCTGTGCAGAGCCGCCAGAGGGGGGGTGCTGAGGAGGAAGGCGCTCTGTCGGGACCCGTCCATCTGACCCACCGCTAACATTACTTCTGTGGAGGATCCGGGGCTGGAGCGGTTCTCTGCGGGTCTCTGCGGGGTCTTCGGGCCCTGCGCACCTGACAGAGTCCAGACAAACTCTAAACCAGAACCCGCTCTTCCCCGGACTCAAAGCCCATCGCAGGCTGCCGCCAAAACCCCAGGTCCCCCACCTGCAACGAAAACCCCGAAATAAACCCGAGTTCGGTTTCCCCCGCACAGACCGGTCCGGATCCGGGTCCGCTTCAAAACCGGGACGGCGAAAGAACCGTTCTCTGCCGAGTTCAAGAAGTTCTGAGATAATAAAACCGGATCATCTGCTGCGACTGTCTATCAGCCGCAAGTCCAAAGTTTGAGAGGAGGACGCGCTGAGCGGGGGGGTGGGCCGGGCCCGGGGGGGCTCTGTCCGGATTGGCTGACCCGTCAGTGACGTAGGCCTTCGGGGTGCGGGAGAGGCTGGTGATTGGCTGAGCGGCTGGACTCTGATTTGCTGGATGGACAAATATGAAGCGGATATTTGATATTAAATGTAGTTTTTAAAAGAAGGATCCGGATCCGAGAGTCCACATGAGACCGAGGTGGTTTTAACGGATCCACCAGAGTCAGAGCAATTAACATGAACTAATTTTAATAATTAATTAGCTAGATAATTATACTTTTAATAACATAATTCAGCTTTTAAATTTAAATATTTTATGTGCGGGGGGCGACATTAAATATTAATGAGTTTAGTTTTAAATGTTTCAAACAAACTATATTTCTCTCTTCAGGATTTCTGTTAATTAAATTAATGTTAATTAATAATCAACCTGAAACAAACAATATCATCTACCAATACACTGATTTATCAATAAATTGATTTGTTTAAATTATTTTACACATCAATAAACATACAGGCCTGTGGGAGGGGCTGCTTTTCTTTTGTTTAGAAAAATAATTATTATAAAACTAACAACAATTATTATTATTGTTATTGTAACAACAATAATTATAATAAATCAGGCCTTTGTTCGTTTACTGATGATGTCATAGATCATCCACAGGATGTCGTTCTGATCACGTCTGGTCAATAATCTAAATATAACTGATCATCAGAAAAGTTAAAGTAGTAAGTTATCAATTAGTGGATTAATCTAAAACAAATGAGATTAATCAATAATGAATCTGATCAGCTGCTTCTCTCTGCGCTCACTTTGATCTGAAGTTAAATATTTAAATTATCTTTAACATGTCCGTGATACAATGAACTGATCAATAATCAATAACCTGCAGGTTCGGTTCACGTCATCTTTAACAAACGCGTGTCGGTGCTTCACCGACCGACCGTCAGCGGTACCGTGGCGCCGCCCCGCGGCCGCTCCGAGAACAGCAACCGCAACATTTTCACTGCCGGGGCTTTTATTGTGAAAATATCCGTTAAACCCGACTTCCGCTTCAGAGGAGCGGAAGCGTAACTCACGTTAAAAACTACATTTCCCATCACCGCGGGGCTTCATATCCGTGATGACGTCAGGCCACCGCGAACCGGCTCTACAGTGGGCGGGTCTGACGGTGACGTCATTTACCTTCACATTAAAACCTCGGCAGCTGTCAGTCTGTCCATGCGGCCCCTCCTCCTCCTCAGCGTTACCATGGCAGCGGTGCGGAGGCCACGCCCCCTGCGGTCAGAGGCAGAACTGCACGGATACAGGACATGAAACACAGCTGACTTCAATGAGCTCAGCTCACCTGGACAGGTAGATAACCTGAGCTGCTTCCATGTTGTAGGTGTTCACCACCACCACCACCTACACCTTCACCTGCCCCCACACACACACACACACACACTGACAGGTCTGAGATCAGCAGCTCAGTTTATAAAGATCCAGATGTTCTGCTGTGTCCTCCATCTTTATCACCCAAGTGTGAAGGGGGTGGGGGGGTCTCTCACACACACACACACACACACACACACACACACACACACACACACACCTTTCAAAATAAAAGCCCGTGATGAGAGTGAAATAAGGGGCAGAAGCGGAGGATGCCAGACAACAGCTGTTTTTATTAGAGTCACTCCCGTGCCATCAGCTTCTGCTTCTTCAGCTTCTTCTGTGAAACCTGCGGGGACAGAGCGGGAGTCAGAGCGGGAGTCAGAGCAGGTGAGCGCACACCTGACAGGTGAGGCTGCTCAGAGTACAACGGTTTGTTTTCATGGGTCATCCAAAGGTGTCCTAAGAAGTCATCACGGCAGCCGCGGGGCGGAGGATCTCCGCTCTGATTGGACGGTTCGGTTCGTACCTTTTTCTTCTGGGCCACCTCCTCCTCCGGTTTGGGGACGATCTGCTCCTTCTCCGTCAGGATCATCTCGATGTGGCAGGGGGAGCTCATGTAGGGGTTGATGCGGCCGTGGGCGCGGTAGGTGCGTCTCCTCATCTTGGGGGCCTTGTTGACCTGGATGTGCTCGATGACCAGAGAGTCCACGTCCAGACCCTGGAACCGCAGACGGGTCAGAACCGAAGCCGATAACAGATCTGGGTTCGGTTTAAGCAAAGAGGACGAGTTCTGCGGGCCGGACGCACCTTGAGCTCGGCGTTGCTCTCGGCGTTCTTCAGCATGTGCAGCAGGAACTCGGCGCTCTTCTTGGGCCAGCGTCCCTGGGTCCAGCCGAACTGTTTGGCCTGAAAGACGGAGAACGTCAGAACCGGTTCTGCTCTGTTCCGCTCCTCCGGACGGAGGCGCTCGGGCCGCTCAGATTAACAGATTAGTTTCATCTTTAATCCAAAGGTGTCCTAAGAAAGTCATCACTGCAGCCTCCAGACACACGGACCGGAACCGGAACCAGAACCCACCTGAGCGCATCGTCCCACTCCACCGTTGTAGCGACGGAACGGGACACACTGGTGCTTCACCACCACGTCCCGCAGGTACTTGTTGGCCTTACGGATGTGCATGCCCTTAATGGCCTGGGCCGTCTCACGGGTGTTCTGTCGGGAACAAGAACCCACGCGTCAGTTCTACAGGTTCTCACGTGTTCTGTCTAAAAACTAGAACCCTGACATCAGTTCTACATGTTTAAACATCCTCTGTCCATAACACTAGAACCCACACATCAGTTCTACATGTTTAAACATCCTCTGTCCATAACACTAGAACCCACACATCAGTTCTACATGTTTATACATCTTCTGTCCATAACACTATAGCTCAAACACTAGAGCTCAGTTCTACGTGTTCTGTTGGGGAACTAGAACCCACACATCAGTTCCGCAGGTTCTAACGTGTTCTATCTAAGAACTAGAACCCTGACCACAGTTCTACGTGTTCTGTTGGGAACAAGAACCCTGACATCAGTTCTACGTGCTTAAATGTGTTCTGTCCATAAACTAGAACCCATACATCAGTTTACAGGTCCCATCATGTGTTCTGTCTAAGAACTAGAACCCAAACATCAGTTCTACAGGTTAAAACATCTCCTGTCCATAGTTCTAGAGCTCAAACATCAGTTCTACGTGTTTTGTTGGGGGACAAGAACCCACACGTGGGTTCTATGTGTTCTATTCATAAACTAGAACCCACACGTGGGTTCTATGTGTTCTATTCATAAACTAGAACCCACACGCCAGTTCTACGTGATTAAACATGTTCTGTCCATAAACTAGAACCCTGACATCAGTTCTGCAGGTTCTAACATGTGTTCTGTCTAAGAACTAGAACCCAACCATCAGTTCTATGGGTTCTATTCATAAACTAGAACCTACACATCAGTTTAAAGGTCCCATCATGTGTTCTGTCTAAGAACTAGAACCCTGACATCAGTTCTGCAGGTTCTAACGTGTTCTATCTAAGAACTAGAACACTGGTTCTACAGATGGACTACAACAGAACCCCCATGTGGACCCGTCTCACCTTGAAGTGAACCCGGAGGTTGGAGCCCCTCGACTTGCATGCTGCAACACAGAACACGTTGTTTACAAAGCGGCAGTGACGCGTCATGTATGTGTTGGAGCGCACGTGAGGCTCAGCTCTTCACGTTCGGTTCTTTTCATGTTTAATCCAAAGGTGTCCTAAGACGTCATCACGGCCTCGGAGAACCCGCGGCCCGGTTCGGCCCGGTTCTACTCACATTTAGTCGGGTTCTCGGGGTCGAGCGAGTAGCGGACCATCTTCAGAATATCTGCGGAGAGGAAGGTTTAAATAAAGTTTAATTCAAACCACGGGCTCGTGCTAGCTAGCGTTAGCCCAAGCTAACCGCGTTACGCAGCAACACACAACCAGCGGCTAACGTTACAACAACACAACGACAACACGAGCACAACACAACTCCCTCGGGCTCACGGAACCGATTGAAACTAATCTGGACATGTTCTAAACCCGTGAAACGTCCCGGGTTCTGCCCGCGGACGGAGCCAACATGGCGGACAGCGGCGGCGGCACCAACCCGGCGTCTCCGCACAAACTGAAATAAAACCCGAGCTACCGGCACCGAACCACAACACCTGGCGCCGCCCGGGCCGGCGGACGACGCGGAACCGAATCCAGCAGGTTAAAACGTGCGATGGCGGAGATTAAGAGCAGATTGAAGGCGGATTGAGGGCTTGAGACGCGGGACGGAGCTCCTACCTCTGAGGCCGCGGAAAGAAGAGGAAGAGCCGGAAGCAGCGCGCCTCTTCTTCTGCTGCCGCCGGGTCCAGCGCCCCCTGCCGGGCCGGAGGAGCCCGGAACCAGATCCACCACCAGGGGTCCAGGACCTGGATCATTTCAGACCTTCGAACCGGAGATTAAAGACCCAAACGATCTGGATGAGAATACACCAGATTATTGGATTATTTTAACCCGGATTAGTCCATGTCTGATTAAAGGACAAGGCTGAAGATTGTCTATATTATTATTATTGTTGTTGTTGTTATTTTTATTATTATTAAATAAATAAATACATGGATAATATATAATAATATATAAATAAAATATATTATAATATTATATTATTATTATTATTAATAATATAAATAATACATGGATAATATATAATAATATATAAATAAAATATAATTATATATTATTATTATTATTATTATTATCATCATCATTAGCACGTGGTGTTATGTGTTTTTTCATGGGATTTGTTGACAAAACAAACATTAAAGAATAAAATGTCACCAGACTCGGTCTTTAATGTGACACGTCCTGTACGTACAGTATGAAATCACCCGTCAATAACAACTGTGATCGGCGGTCGTCAAGGAGACAGGAGGCGGTGCAGTGGTACTAAAGCATGATTGGTTTATTTGGTATTTCACGTGTGACGTGTTGAAACCAGCTACATAGAAAAGCCCGTGTGCACAGTGAGTCATGCACGTTACGCTGTAAATAATGTCAACATACAAAAATAAAGATATTATTTACATCACGCCGTCCAGGACTCGTTTCCTCTCCCAAAACATCCAGGAACAGGCGCGAGACCGCGGGACTGAAAAAGACCTGATGTCCTCGAACGCATCGCTGATTGGTTTCTGTACGGGGACTGGTTCGGTCGGAGCGGACCAGAATCTGAACCGGACCCATCCGTGGCATGAAGGTCCTCCACCGTGTGAACCGGACCTGCTGCTGGGGGGGGGGGGGTGGCCCGTCCGTGTCACTCATCACCTGACGAGTCTGGTTCTGGTCCAGACCAGGTTCAGCTACATGAGGGCTGTCGGGGGGGTCACCTGGCGAGGCTCCGCCCACACAGGTGATTGACAGGAACATCACTTTATTTAAATATAAATCAGAACATTTTCCCAGACATAAAAAAAAAAGATTTACTGCAGATCAATAACCGATCAGATATGTTTGGGTCAGTTCTGATCCCAGACAGAATATGTGGCACTGCTCCTTTAAAGTTTAAGAGACAGGACGTCCACGTGTCCCGGCGTCCTCCGTCCTCTGCAAAAAAGTCTTTGTCACGAGGTCGAGAAGAGTGGAAAAGCGCAGAGACGGGACGTCCCGGAGACAGAGGAGGAGGAGGAGGAGGAGACGGGGACGAGTCCGGGCCCAAGTCTCGGTTCTGCTCAGGAGACGGAACCACCTGCGACAGGAGACAGTGAACGCATCGTCAGGTTAAGTGTCCGTGTCCTCGTCACCTGGTCTGAACAGGTGTCTGTACGTACGTATGAAGCAGCCTGGGGGCGGGGCATCAGCCTGGTGGGGGGGTGGAGGTGAAGCTCCGGTGATGTAGTGAGACGAGTCGAGCCAGAGGACGTGGGGCGGGTGGGGTCGGGTGGGGGCGGGTGGGGGTGGGGGGTCATTTGAGGCTGGGGCTGACCGCGGTGGGGGTGGGGGGGTAAACCAGAACCACGTCGACCCGCTCGGACCCGTTCTTTGGACAGATGATCTCAGTCAGACCCTCAGGCCGCGGCTGAGTCAGCAGCTCACCTGCAACAGGACAAACAGAACATCAGTGGACCGAGGACAGATTATAATCTCTGTGACTCAGATTAGAGAACGAACCAAAAATCCCTCAGGCTTTAACCTGAGAACACAGGATCACAAACCTAGCTGGTCTCAGATCAGCTGCAGGTTTGTTATTCGTCCACTAGGTGGCGGCTTGTCTCCACGGTGACCGGAGGATCAGCGCCAGCAGGGGGCGGAGTTACACTTTCAACACGTTTCTCTTACAAACAAAGATTTTAGTTTGTAGATAAACTATTAATAAACGCTCACACACAGGTGTGTGTTTGTTTGTTTGTTGGTCAAATGGACACAAAACAAATAAATAAATAAATAAATAAATAAATAAAGTTCAGGACGAACGTGTCGCCTGTGAGTCTGGACTCAGGGCAAACGACTTCCTGCCATTGTCCCTGATCGAGTCTGTTTTCATCACGTCCTGGTTTTCACTGAGGATTTGAACACAAACACACACACACACACACACACACGCGAACACACATGAACACACACACACACACACATTATTCTCGTGTAGTGTCTGGATTACACTCACATATTAATACCTCTATTCAGGACATCTACGGCTCAATAAACCCTGATCTGGGTTTATCTGCACACACACACACACACACACACACACACACTGACCTGCTTTCATTGTCCAGTATCTTAACACACACACACACACACACACACAGTGACCTGCTTTCATTGTCCAGTATCTAACACACACACACACACACTGATCTGAGATCACAGCTTTGATTAAACCCTGAATGTTATCAGATTCATATGTGGAGGCCCTGAGTCTCGTCTGCAGGTTTTTCTCAGCCCTGAGTCTCGTCTGCAGGTTTTTCTCAGCCCTGAGTCTCGTCTGCAGGTCCTGATGTTTCTGTCTCACAGTTTTTTCTCCTGCTGGAAGTCACATGTGTTTTTCACCAGAAGCTCAAACATCCGGCTGTGTGTCCTGAATTAGGTCAAAGCCTCACAGCCCCCCCAACACACACACACACACACACACACACACACACACACACACACACACACACACACACACACACACACACACACACACACACACACACACACACACACACACACACACACACAGTGACTGAGACACACTAACCCACACAGACCTGACATCAAGAAACAGGAATGTGCAGCCCCCCCCCCCCCACCATCATCAGGTAGATGAATCATTCACATTCCTCCCCACCTCCCTCCACCCCCCCTCCTCCCCCCCCCCTCCTCCTCCCCCCCCTCCCCTCCTCCTCCTCCTCCTCCTCCTCCCCCCCTCCTCCTCCTCCACCCCCCCCCCCCAGCAGCAGACGTTTTCCTGTCTCCAGGAAACTCCCGCTGGTTTCTCACTGAGCTCCGTCCTCACTTCCTCCTCCATTGTCTCACGCGTGAACGAGCCAATCGGAGGACAGGACCGGCACGTGATCGTACGGCGCCCGCAGCTTATTGATCGGGGGAAACGCAGCCGAGTCGGATCGAGACGGAGTCGTGTCGGGCGCTGGACGTGATGTCGCGGCGTTTGTTTGAAGCTGTGTAAATAAAGTTGAGCTGAATGATGGTCACATGTTCCTGTGTCACACCTGGTGTGTCAACACACACACACACACACACACACACAGCTGTGATCCGGGTCAGGCTGAGGACCGGGTCCAGAACCAAAATCAGCTTAAATCCCAGAGATTTCTGGGACAATGAGACCTAATCCACATCAGCCCCCCCACGTCTCCCTGCAGGATCAACAGGAATCAATAATCCAACACACACACACACACCTGTTTACAGCCACCAAGGCATGATGGGAAATAACAAACACATCACGTGTGTTGGTAATGTTCCACATGTTCCACATTCTCCTCACGCTCAGCGCTCACTTTATTAGGAACACCTGTAAACGCTGATGTCACCAGGAACAACCGCATCACGGTGATGTCACCGACCCACAGTCAGCTGACGAGGAGGAACCGCACACACACACACACACACACACACACACACACACACACAGACACTCAATCACACACACATACACACACACACCGCCTCAGTCACATGTCTGAGATAATACAACAGGATTACTGCAGGGTGATGTAACAGGACGGTCATCCTCTCCACCAGGGGACACCCCCCCCAACACACACACACACACACACACACACACACACACACGGCACCTGACCCCCCCCAGAAAAAAAACTGAACCCTGGACCAGGACAGAAGAGGGTCTGTCTGAGAACTGACGTCAGAACCTGTGAGTCCTGTCTCTAACAAAGACCCTGTTCAGGTCTCACCTGGTCTCTGATCCAGGTGAGACCCCCCAGTGAGTCCAGAACCAGACAACAAAGACGAACAGGGGCGGGGCGGACTGTATGCGACACTTTCACCGATGGAGTCGTGATGTGCGCTCCGGCGTGAGGAGAACCAGAACAGGTCCAGACCGGCTCCTGGCCCGGGTCCATCACAAACAGAGGCCCGCAGCTAAAACCGCCTGACGACGCGAGGCGTGTCCGCTCCTCCGCCTCACGGACGCACACTCGGCGGCGTCTGCCGCTCAAACGCCGAATCTGTAACTGGGTCTAATCCCCTCGGAGCCTTTAACTGGATTAAGTTAGTCTGGATTAACCCGGCTGAGCTGCAGGAAGTCCGACTGCGGATCCTCAGCGAGAGTGAAAGCGCCGCCGGCGAGCGACACCTCTGTGTATTTATATGCACGCTGCGTACAGTCCATGTACTCCTCACATTTAAAAGCGTGACCTCTGACCTCTGACCCGTAACCGAACCTGTCCCGCACACACACACACACACACACACCTGAGTGTGAGCTCAGTCTGTGCAGCAGTGGAGCCCGAACGCCGCAGCCAAAAATACCATGACCATAAAAGGCCGGAGGAAACAGTCAGCACCCCGACACGAACCGGCAGATCTCTTTACAAAGGCATGTGTGTGTGTGTGTGTGTGTGTGTGTGTGTGTGTGTGTGTGTGTCGGGGGGGGGTTAGAGTTACTGTAGGTTGTGTCTCAGTGTGAAGGTTCTGCGCTCTGACCAGCGGGTTAAAGAGCTCCTGAAACGCACCTGAAACGCTTCAGGTGCGTTTCAGGTGACGCGGCTCCGTCGCACTCGTGTGCAGCTCCGTCGGAAACAGCCGAGTCGTGACTCCGTGCAGCCACAGTTATGGGAAATATGGAATTTTCCTTCACAGGGTCCAGGTGGTTCTGCGGACCGGGTGCCAGAAAGCAAACAGAACCAGAACCCCCCCTCTGAATCGAGCAGTAAACAGCTCTGAGATCAGCTGATCAGCCCTCCCCCGTCTCGTCTCTGTTTACACCGGTGTCTCTTGGAGACTCGTCCACAACATGAACCAAACACATCCAGATTATTTACAGATCAAATAACCAATCAATCAATCCCTAAAGAGAGCGTCCGTCGTGAGGACGTCTCTGGTTGGTCACCGCGGGCGGAGCGGCGGGCGCTTTACCTGGGAAGGCGTGGGGGCTGGCGGACCCTCTCTTCAGGCACTTGGAGCAGAGGACGTGGACGGAGTAGTGCAGGGCGGGCCACTCCTGCAGCAGCGTGTTCAGCTCCTCCACCAGCGGCGTCACCGCCTGCCACGCCGTCCAGATGTTGGGCAGCGAGGCGTGGCTGGCGATGGACAGGGTCGCCGCCTGCAGCTTCCCCCCGGACGGCCGGTGGCTGACGACCACGGGGACTTTGCCGCGGTAGGCGAGGATCTGGTGCCTGCCGTCCGACCTCTGGACCACGTGGCCGTTGATTTGGACGCTGAAGCGAGCGAACAGTCCGGGAGGAAACAGGAAGGGGAAGCTGTACTGGATGTGCAGCTGCTCCACGGAGAAGAAGTGACACTGAGGCAGGGCGCCGCCGCCGGCCGAGGCCTCCGCCCGGGGCTCCTCGCTGCTGACGTAGCTGGGGAACTTGTACCACGCCGTGGCTCCGTTCAGGGGCTTGCTGCGGGGCTTGTTGATGCAGTAGCAGACGCCCATCTTCTCCAGGAGCTCCATGATGAGGTGGAGGTCCTGCTGGGTATGGATGAGCGGCCTGAGGAGCAGGCGGATGACGTTGGAGGGCAAGAGGCCGTGCTGGAGGAAGCCCTCCACGTGGTGCTGCAGGTGGGTCACCCTGAGGTTCTCCGCCTTCTCGTCCTCTATAACCAGACTCACCCTCCCCTTGTCCCCCCTCTCCCCCTCGGACAGGAGCCGGTCCAGCAGCGAGGACTCGTCCCTCTGGAAGAAGACGTTGAGGATGGCGATGAACCGCGGAAGATTGTGGAACACGTACTCCTTCAGAGTCACGCTGTCCTCAAAGTACAGCAGCTTCCCGCTCTCGTGCAGGTAGGACAAGGCGCTCTGCAGCCGGTCCTCCGTGAGCCCGGCCTGGAGGCCCAGACGGGCCGAGTCCCACCACGAGAGCCACAAGTCTTTGGGCTTAAAGTGCAGCTCCTCCAGCATCTGCCAGGACTTTGGCAGCACGCGGTGGAGGTTGGGGAAGATCTCCCTGTGGTCCGCGACAGACATGAGCTTGTCCCTCAGTCTCTGGATGTTCCTCTGCGTCTCCGTGCAGCTGACGCTCAGGACGGGGGACAGGATCTGAAGCCGGTGGTTCAGCATGTACTGCAGCTGGGCCTTCTTCCGCCTCAGGTTCCGGTCCGAGACACCGTAGAAGAGGACGTGGGGGCTGGAGGTGCGGACGTTGTAGCCCTGCTCCAGGGCCTGGTCCACCTGCAGGGCCAGGGTCCTCAGGGTCTGGACGTCCCCCTTCTCCTGCAGGCCGATCTGTCTGTGGATGTCCAGGCTCTTCTCCTCCACCTCCACCTCTCCACACAGGTCCGCGTGGGTGCCCACCAAGCACACGACAGCATGGGGCACTTTGGCAGTGAGGAGGTGGAGGAAGTACCCGACGTGGGCGTAGAAGTTCTTGGGCGAGTACGTCTTGAGATTGACGACGAGGACGTAGAGAGCACCGGGGGAGAGGAAGAAGGGTTTGATGAGGTCGTAGTTCTGCTTCCCCGACAGGTCGTACACCAGGAACGTGAGACAGCGATCGGCGTCCGCCACCCAGTCGGTGACGTCGATCCCTTTGTTTCCCTGGGCTCCCCGAACATCCCGCCGCCCGCTCACCACGCTCTGCCGGAGCCAGGTCTTCCCGGCGTTTTTCATCCCCATCAGGACCAGCTTCAGGCGCGGCTTCACGGCGAGCTGGGAATGCGCCAGCTCCTTCTGATAGGCGGCGATGTAAGGGATCCCCTTCATGCACACCTCGTACGGGGGCTGGATGAGGGGGTTGTCCTTCACCTTCCATATGTTCACTTTGGACAGCTTCCCAAAATTATCCGGAAGTATGGCTATTTGGTTACCCTGTAAAACCAGTTCCTCCAGCTTCTCCAGCTCCACAATAGAATCGGGCAGGTACGTGATGTTGTTGTTGTCCAGCCAAAGGTTCACCAGGTTCTCCAGCCGACCGATTTCCTCAGGCGTGTGAGTCAGTTTATTCCTGCTCAGGTACAGTTCCTCTAAACCCGCGATGCTCAAAATGGCCTGAGGGAAGTCCTCGAACTCGTTAGAAGACAAATTGATCATTTTGAGTCTCTGCAGGTTTCCGAAGGAAGGCGGCAGCGCTGCCAGGTTGTTCCCGTCCAGCATCAGGCTCTCCAGGTTGCGCAGGTGACAGAAGGTGTCAGGTAAGGTGGAGATGTGGAGACTGCTGAGCCACAGGATTTTAATGGACCGCAGCTTCGTGATGTCGGCCGGCAACGCCTCGAACTTGTTCCCGGAGCAGTCCAGCTCCTCCAGCTCGCCGAGGGCCAGGATCTCCGGGGGGAACTGGTTCAGTTTGTTGTGGTCTGCGTCCAGAGTCCGCAGCCGGGCGAGGCCGGAGAAAGACCTGGGCAGGTCGTGCAGATCGTTGAAGCTGATGTCGAGCTCCTCCAGGAACTGAAGCGCTCCGATCTGAGCCGGCAGACTCTGGATCTTGTTGTGGCTGACGCACAGCTTCTTCAGCGCCCTCAGCTGGCCCACGCCCTCCGAGAAGCTCCTCAGGCAGTTGTGGCTCATGTCGAGCTCCACCAGCTGCCCCAGCTCGAACACCGCCCGGGGGACGGCGGTGAACTTGTTCCTGCGGAGGACCAGGATGCGCAGGTTGTTGAGGGTGGCTCCCAGCCCGTCCGGCAGCTCCTGCAGGGAGTTGTTGCCCAGGTTGAGCACCTCTATCTCGGCTATGTCCTCCGGCAGCGTGATCTGGTTGTTCTTGGAGCAGAGGGTGAGCTGGCGCAGGTTGCTCCGCAGCTTCCTGGAGCGCAGGGCGGCATCCCTCCACAGCCGGATCAGACTGTTCTCCTTGTCCTCCATGGCGCCGCAGCCGGACCCCCGCTCCTCCTCCTCCTCCTCCTCCTCCTTCTTGTTTTCATTGAGAGTTTTCATGGATCCCGGGCGGGCGGCATGGCGGACGTGCTCCTTCAGAAACCAGCGCGCCGCTCGGCACGAAGCGCTCCGCCCGGGCGGAGACAAAGGCCGGGCCGTGTCGGGAAACGAGCGAGCTTTTCGACGGGAGCGGGAGGAGCGTGCGCGGCCGCGGGGGGAGGCATCCTTTTCTCCTGCGCCACTCGGCGCACAATGAAAACACCGCCCCGGGTCCGAGCCCAGAGCCCAGGTCCGCGCTCCTCATCGCCTCCCGGGGGGGGGACCCCCGTCCTCCGGACCGCGCTCCCCGGGTCGAGCCCGGCGTTCCTCCGAGGTTTCCGAGCCGCCGATCCGCTTCCTGGCTGCGGGGAGTGGACGCGAGGCGGCGGCAGCTCTCACTGCGTCAGCTCGGTGAGCACTCCTCCTCCCTGTCCCCTCCCTCCTGGAGGAGGAGGAGGAGGAGGAGGAGGAGGAGGAGGAGGAGGCTGTCCACACCACAGCAAAGATGATGACGAGGATGATGATAATAATAATAACAAGAGAAGAAGAAGAAGTTTGAGTTCCAACACCTTATTATTATTATTATTATTATAATAATAATATGACTGCGATATGTGCCGCTCATGTCCACACAGGTTCATGTCCCTGAG
Organism: Psettodes erumei; assembly: GCA_016785225.1. Taxonomy (NCBI): domain Eukaryota; kingdom Metazoa; phylum Chordata; class Actinopteri; order Pleuronectiformes; family Psettodidae; genus Psettodes; species Psettodes erumei. The sequence continues at coordinate 172,085 of JAFBJZ010000889.1, read as the reverse complement.
GAGGACACCGTCTCCCCCTGGTGGACATGACGAGGTGTCCTCGCAACGAAAACGAGAGTAAAGTGTGTGTTGGTTTTCAGGATCATAATAATAATAATAATAATAAATCACACCAACATTAACAGGAAATGTTGATTCACATCCTCTCACAAACAACAATAAATTAAAACACACGCGACCGAACAACAGCATCCTGTTTTTTACGTCCGATTTATTGTAAAAGAGTGTGTGTGTGTGTGTGTGTGTGTGTGTGTTTAAAAAGTCAACATCTGAACACGTCACATGAGAAAATAAAAATCAGGTTTTACAGCCATTAATCAATAATCATTTCTTTAGGTTCTCATCGGTTCCGCCCTGACAACAACGTGACGGGCGGAGGCGTCCAGGTGAGACGGTCACCTGACCGGCTCAGTAGTACGGCCCCATGTTCTCGTACCCGGCGTAGCTCGGCCAATCGGGGAAGACGCCGTGCGAGCAGGTGGGGCTGCCGTACGGGTCGAAATGAATCCCGAGGTCGAAGGGGTCGGCGCGGCGCCGGCTCCTCTTCGTGGAGGACGGGACGACCCGGTAGTTGTCACCGTGGTTACTGTCCCAGTACTCGTGCCCCCCCGCCTGGTAACGGACGGCGAACTCGACGCCGTCGCGAGGCCGCGGCTCCTCCGGCAGAGACACCTCGAAGGAGAAGGTGTCGCTGTACGGGACGGGATACGTGTCCCTCACGTACGCGCAGGGGACGTCCACGTGGGTCCTCCAGGTGTCAAAGGTCACCCGCAGGTCCACGCGCTTCTCGAAGGACACGTTCTTCACCTTCACGGTTCCGGCCAGCGCCTTCTCCTTCAGCACGCAGCGCTCCAGGCAGACGCAGTTCCTGTCCAGGCTCTGACGGAACCGCAGGTAGTCCGAGGACGGCTGAGCGAAGTCCAGCGCCAGTCCGTCCTCCTCGGCCGCCGGGGACGCGGCGGAGCTCAGCGTCTCCCGGACGCTCAGGGGGACGTCGATGGGATCGTTGAACTGGGAGAAGATCTTCACCCTGGTTAGAGACAGACCTTTGTGATCGGCGAACGTCACCTGCTTCTTCGCTCTTCTCGTGTCTTCAGGGGACGGCCGCCTGTCCTCGGCGTCCCCGTCCCCGTCTCCGTCCGCGCGCTGCGAAGGCTGGAACCTCAGACACGAGCTCAGAGCAGGTTCGCACGGCGGCGTCCTGTAGGCGAAGTCCTCGTTGGACAGGTACAGGGGTAAAACCATGTCGATCGGCATGTTGGACCAGGGACGGACGCTGAAAGACACAGAAGACAGACGTTTATTCTGGAGACGACCGCGTCCGTCCAGTCCGTCTCTGCAGAACAAGTCAGGAACGAGACCTGCAGCGATCATCGTCTATGACCTATAATCTGTGAGACAGACAAACATGGCCGCCACGTGTGACATCATCAGGCACCAAAAGACATAAAGTTATTGATCAGTGCAAAAAAAAGATATTGATCAGCGTCACAGAGAAGTGAGGAACAGAAACCGGGTCAGTTTATTAGGGAAACCTGTGCATGGACACACACACACACACACACACACACACACACACCTCTTCATGCGGTACACACGCTGTTTCCCTCCGCTGCTCTGACTACAACTCCCAGCAGCCCCGGCGGCGTCACACGGCCTCCTTTAACTTGTGCGCGCACATATTCCCCCGCACACCTTGATCACGTGCAGCCAGGTGCCGGGCTCCACAGGCGGGTTCTCTGAGGTGGGTCCCGCTTGGTTCCGCTCCGCCCGGACCGGTCGGTACCGCCGGGTCCTGTCCGTCCTGGTCGCAAGCTCGTCTGTCCTCAGCCGCTGCGCCGTTACTGCGGTTTTCTGTCGCGGCTCCGGAACCCACTCAGGGTTCACGTGAATGCCTGCAGGCAGCCAATCAGAGAGGGCGATGACGGAGTGATCGGCGGGTCGGCGGGGTCAGGACCCCCCCCCCCCAGTGAGTAAATACCATGGATCATCACCTCAGCCGTCCTGTCTGATCATTGGTCACACACCTGAGTCACAGGTGTAGTTTCACATCAGATCCATCAGGTGAACCTACCTGTCTGTGCTGCCTGAACCCCTGATATCAATCAATACATATGATCAGTATGGCCGACAGCTGTGCAGATGCGCAGCTCGCGCGGAGCAAAGTTTAAAATGAGGTTTTTGTCAGATTGATCCTGTAAATATTTGTTCAGGGATAAACTTAGTGAGCGATGAAGTCCAGGGGAGAAAGTTCAGGTGTATGGTAAGTTAAAGGTCTGATAAGGGCCGTGTCCCCGCCCGCTCCGTCATACCTGACCTGAAAATAACACGTCCTCATCAGCTGGAGTTACAGCACGAGTCAATCATCAACCTCAGGTCCATCAGGGTGATCAATATCTAAAAAAACAAGAGGCATTGATCATTGATGAATATACACAAACCTGCTGCCTTAAATAAATACGCTGAGTCAGCGACCATTTTACTGCAAACTTAAAGTTTAATTACTGTGATGTATAAACATGTGTATTTACTGTGCATACATGCCAGATAAGTACACGTACATAGGCTACTACACACAGAAATACTGCGGAGTAGTATAGTACGTATAAAACCAAATATAGTATAGTATAGTATGTATAAGGTAGTGTATATAGTAGTATAAAGGTATAGTTATAGGTATAGTATAATAAAAGTAGACTATATTGTATTATAGTATAGTGTAGTACAGTATAAAGTAGTATATAATGTAGTATAGTGAGTAAAAAGTACCATATAATGGACAGTGCAGGTACTAACGTCGCTCCGGTACTGCAGTACTTCGTCTGTCCTCTGGGGGCAGTAACGCGTCACATCCGGGACACGAAGAACATAAAGGAGAAGGAGCGGACAACGGCGGCCGCTGCGCACGCGCCGACCCCGCGAGTCGCCCGCCTCTTACGTCATCGTCCCCTCCCGCGGGTTCGCCGAGGCCGAAAAGCAGGACGTGACCGGATGTGACTGAAGCTGCTCGGCTAACGGGAGAGATCCGCACGAACACCGACGCTTTTTATGGGAAACGCCGCGGGACGGAGGCGCACGGCGGCCGGCGGAGAGTGCTGAACACACCCCCCTCCTCCGGAACAACACACTCACACACACACACACAGACACGCAACCGCGGTAAGAGCACACACACGTCAGCGGCGTTACCGTGCTAGCTTACGCTTAGCTAGCCGTTACTGATGACAGGTCTGACTGACCGGCGATCAGTCTGATGACAAGTCTGACTGATCGTGGATCAGTCTGGTGACCGGTCTGACTGACCGGGGATCAGTTCAGTATTCAATGTTACACCGATAGGCTGTTTGACTGTGTCTTACTTCCGTGGTCGCATTAAACAACACAAAGCAGCTGACTGTCACACACACACACACACACACACACACACACACACACACACACACACACACACAGCACGCACACACACACACACACACACACACACACACACACACAGTTTTTCTGTCAGTCAGCTGATGTGTGTGAACAGCTGTTCACGCTAACACGCCTGCTCGTCCGTGTCGGTGTGTTTCAGCTGGTTCCCCGTCCCGTCCTGTCCTGTCCTGTCCTGTCCTGTCCTGTCCCTGTCCCGTCCCGTTGCTGGGGGTTGTGCGGTCCACCGGCGGGATGAGCGGCGCCGCTCTGGGCCTGGAGATCGTGGTGGTGTTCTTCCTGGCGCTGTTCCTGCTGCACCGGTATGGAGACTTCAGGAAGCAGCAGCGCATGGTTCTGTTCGGCACGCTGCTGGCCTGGTACCTGTGCTTCCTCATCGTCTTCATCCTGCCGCTGGACGTCAGCACGGTCGGTACCGAACCGTTCGGATCCCAACAGAACCCTGGACTGGACTGTGACTGTGACTGTGTGTGTGTGTGTGTGTGTGTGTGTGTGTGTGTGTGTTCTCATAGACCATCTACAAACAGTGTAAGATCGACCATGAGGACCACGGCCCCGTTCCCTCCGCCGGCCCGCTCAACCACACCACCCCAAACGCATCTGTGACGCCCAGCAAGGCGTAAGTATGGGGGGGGGTGTGTGTGTCGTACGTGTTCACATGCTTCACGTGTGTGTCGCTGTTCCACACGCTTCACACACGCTTCACACACGTGTGCGGTTCCCGCAGCGCTCCGCAGCCGTGCTACAAACCCTGGAGCTACATTCCCGACGGCATCATGCCCGTGTTCTGGCGGGTGGTGTACTGGACGTCCCAGTGTCTCACGTGGTGCGTCCCACACACACACACACACACACACACACGGTGAGCATTGTGTGTGTGTCTCTGACGGGTGTGTGCGTCGTCAGGCTGCTGCTGCCCTTCATGCAGTCGTACGCTCGCTCCGGAGGGTTCTCCATCACCGGCAAGATTAAGACGGCGCTGATAGAGAACGCCATTTACTACGGGACCTACCTGCTGATCTTCGGGTCGCTGCTCATATACGTGGCCGTTCACCCCGAGTGGCACCTGACCTGGTGAGTTGGACCCCCGCGGAACCGTCCCGAGCGGCGCCCGGAGGGTCCGAAACGTACGCGACGTCACGAACGTGTCCCC
>JAFBJZ010000889.1:127500-162500 GCA_016785225.1 Psettodes erumei | reverse complement strand
CTGTACATATGTATGATATGTTTTTGTATTATATGGGCTAATTAATGATATAGAGAAAGAAATGTATTTATGACTTTACTCTTCCTCAGTCTGTACTAACCCGTGGAGTCTGATCATACTGGTGACCAAGTATTTGATTTTATGTTTTTTTTTACGTGAATATTTATTGTGGTCTCACGTGATTTCTGGGGGTTCCGTGATTTACAGTCGTGAATTGTTGTGCGGCGATGGTTAGTGTTGGTCAATAAAAGGTCTGCGTTACCAACCGTGCGCTGGTGTCACCTCTTCCTCCAGCTTCAGCACTTCTAAACGATGATGATGGAGACACGTGATTCACGACCAGGTGAGAGTCCCGCCCTACACACACACACACACTTCCGGGTTGTGTGTCGTACCAGGTGGGGCTGTTGTCCTGAAACAAGTTTAATAAAGACTCCATGAAGGTGGCTCTTTATTTCAATTGCAGGGAACACCGTATTTGTGACGTTACGACACTTTACGGCATTTCCCCACTTCCGCCTCACGCACTAATTGAGCCGCAGGAACGTAAACAGTCGGTCGTAAATCATTAACCGACCAATCAGCGCTCTCACGTGCGAATCACCTTTTCTTTTTAAGGGACGTTGATGTTTTATATCTTTTTAATAATCGATGCCGTTGTTGCTAAAACAAAAATAAAAGTTTTTGTTAAAAATCAGACTCGTTTAGTTGCAGTCGCCCACATTCAGTGAGGATTAACGAGACTCTGTCGGTACCGAGCCGGCTCACAGGGAGTGGACCGGATCTGCGCAGATTCGGTTTCGATTCGAGAAAGAGACAGAATTTCTGGGAAATCACGTGACCAGCGGGGGCTCGGTGCTGGTATAAAACCAGAGCTCCCCTGCACCCCGACTCCAGTCTGCTCCTCTGCTCCTCTGCTCCTGTCTGCTCCTCGGCTCCTCTGCTCCTCTCTGCACCTGTCTGCTCCTGTCTGCTCCTCGGCTCCTCTGCTCCTCTCTGCACCTGTCTGCTCCTGTCTGCTCCTCTGCTCCTCGGCTCCTGTGACGCAGGTGAGATCTTCATGGGGTAAGTTCAGTCCAAGCTGGAGGTGAAACTTTTCTCATCTCTTGACGTGGATGTGTGAGCAGAGAAGATCACCAGGGACGTGGAGATGATGAGAAACGTTTCTCCTGTGACGGCTGTGAAGTCTGACTGTGTTCCTCAGAGATGATCCTTCTCTGATTGTGCTTCTTTAAATCCCATCCAGATCCCAGCAGCCTGATCCTAACGTCACCATGGCAACACAGTGAGTAACCTCAACCAATAGAAGTTGTGCATTCCCATCTTAAGCAATGCATTCAAACATATAATGTATATTATATATATGTATATATATAGACAATATTAAAAGCAGCGAAGCAATGAAACTGTGCTGTTTGCATATCTGCACAAATGTACAGTCAAGTTTAATTTCTGCATCATTCACAGATTAAAGTGATTATCTGTTAGAGATACGAACAGGTATTCACCATAGTGGCCCCTGCTGGTGAAACTGGGAACCTCAACCTCAATCTGTAGATTTGAGTTAAGGTTGTCATCAATGGAACAAGGACGCATCATCTACTGCCCAACGTATTTACGTCATATTTACATCTTCTTAAAAATTGTACCTTTTACTGCAGGACCAGCGATGTCTCCTCCAGTTTCCAGAGCATCATCTCCAGAAGTGATCTGACCCGCTCAGGATCTCCAGCTCTCTACCAGCTGAGGCCAAACAAGGAGAAGCTCGGGAATCTGACGAAAATGAGTTTTGGTGTTAAAAACCCAAACAAGAGGAACAAGACCATTTTACTCGTGGGCGAAACGGGAACAGGGAAAACCACTCTGATCAACACTCTGTTCAACTACGCCATGGGAGTGAAGTTTGAACATGACATCTGGTTCGAGATCGTGAAGGTTGAGGCGACATGCCAGTGTGAAAGTCAGACATCTGACGTGATGGTGTACGAGATATGTGAGTTCGAGGTCAACACTCCGCTCTACACTCTGACCATCATCGATACTCCTGGATATGGAAGCACCAGAGGGCTGGAAGAGGACATCATGGTCAGCGAAAGGTTGTTTGACTTGTTCAGCTTGGAGGGTGGTGTTAATAAGATCGATGCGGTGGGTCTGGTGATGAAGGCGAGCGATAATCGACTGAGTGACCGGCTGACGTACATCTTTAATTCAGTGGTTTCTCTGTTTGGAAAAGACCTGGAGAAGAACATCATCGTTTTTATCACACACTCAAATGGATTAACACCTACAAACGTTCTCACCGCTCTTGAAGCTGCAAATATTAGATGTGCCAGAGATGAGGAGAACCAGCCCGTTCACTTCCTGTTCGATAACTGCCAGAGCCAGCAGAGAACCAGGAAGAAGGAGCGGGCTTTAAAGTTCGCGTGGGAAAGTACCGATGAAGCTATGGACGAATTCACACTCTTCCTGGAGAGATGTGCACCTCAGAAGATGGTGACGACAGTTGAAGTGTTGCACAACCGCATGAGACTGGCGGCCTGCATCCACAACCTGCAAGACAGGATCTGGCTGACCGAACTGAAGCAGACAGAAATCAAACAGACGCAGGATGCACTGAAGAAAAATGAACGAGAGATGAAGCAGAACGAAGACTTCACTGTGGAAGTCGACGAGGCCTGCAAAGTTAAACAAAGTATTGATGGTGGGAGGTGGTGGCTTTTCTTTTCCAGCGGAGCTACATGCTGTACTGTCTGTGAAGAGGTCTGTCACTATCCGTGCACAGTGGCCCCAAATCCTGAAAAATGTAAAATCATGGAGAAGAGCGGATGCCTTGTTTGTACCAAGAAGTGCCCTGCATCGGCTCACGTGAAAGACAAGTGGATCTACGTTAATGAGACAAGGAAAGTTAAGAAGACCATCAAACAAATGAAAATGAAGTATGACCAGAATAAGACAGAGAGCGAGAAGAAGCTGAGCCTCCTGGAAGATCTAGAAAAGGAAATGAAAGACCTGACGGCAAACAAAGACCAGCTCCTTGAAGAGGCCTACCAACATGTTATTAGACTGGAGCAGATCGCCCTGTGTGCTACTTCACTGTCCACTTATGTCCACCTGGACTTCCTGATTGAGAGGATGAAGGAGAAGGGAGACAAAGAGAAGATCCAGAAACTGGTGGAGATGAAGAATCAAGGGGATAAAGGAATGTTTGAAGTGCTGCATTACACGTACACTAAACTAAGATCAGTTGGGAGCAGAGTTAAAGAGCATACCATGCCTGGTCCAAGCCTGATGATGATAAAATGATGACACTGACATTTTAAAGGAAACTCAACAGAGAGAGAGTGACTCAGTAAGATGTTGGACCACCACCCATTACCAGAACAGCTCCAGCACTCCTTCTTCTACAACACCGTGACCGCTGCTGGCGACCAACAACCGTTCTCTGAGATCTGCTCGTAACGTACTCGGCCTGTTCCTCCCATCATCTCACAGCTTCTCTATGTGGAGTGGACCCCGCTAACGGCTAACAGCTACAATCTCTGGCTTCAGATGGTGTGAGCACGCCCCCTGGTGTTTAATGTTCAGTACAACACTGTGTGACAACAGCCCCCTCCCTGACTGTGACTGCTAGCCAGCTAGCTAACTGAGCTAACTAATGCTATATTCGTCCGCTACGTCGTTCAGCATCAGCACTTTCTTGCTCAGTTTTATCCAGTGCATGTTAAAGGCCACGTGGCTAATGTATGTTAGCACATATGCTTATCGCCATCCTCTCTCTCTATGTGTTGTTGAGCTAAGCAGCCTGTACATTGTTAGCTTCTGCTAACTGCAGGTCCTTTGTACTTTTGTGCATGTAGGGCAAATATAAATAGAACAAATATTTTTACAAATAAATAAGATAAAGAACACGACTGCCAGATGCAGAATTATCCAAATTATTTACAGTAGAAATATAGTAATAGACAACTGTGTGCACTGTTAAATCATATGTACTTTGATTTAATACTTTGGTAACTTCATGACTAACTCAGATATCTAAGAAGACACGTGTAATCATCTCCGCCCTTTTTGTTGGACTTTACTTTGGAAAACATCATATTAGTGAACTCAGTCGTATCACATATCACGTCGCGTGCTTGATGTGGTTTTACTTCCTGAATAAAACCTCTGCTTCCCGAGCTGAGTTTGAGTCTCCACTGGGTCATAATCACTGAGGTCGCACACACCTGAGACGCACACCTGCCGTAAGTGACACCACAGGTGCATGTTTGCTTAAAGGAAGTGAAGTCAAAAACGCAACAGATGTTAGGCAATACAAACTTTTTACACTTCTACGTAAGAAATATAGTGACTAAACTGTGATGACGATCAGGAGGAAACTGATCTGAGTCTCGTGTTCATGTGACCCTGTACATGAAATCTTTGTTGTATGACATGGGTTCTTTAAGGGGTTGACTTCTTTGGCAACACTACAGGTGGACTGTGCAACCTGCAGGTGAGAGTTGAGGAGTGAGGTGTTTAGCATTAAGACACGCCTGCATCGTCTGTGAGGGAGGCAGAACCTTTGGACACAAACATGATCACATGATTTCACAGAATAAGGTGCAACACACACAGCTAAAGATATTTCAGATTCCTGAAGCAACACTGTGGACTTGTTCTGAAGGATCTGGTCTGAAAAACAGATTTTGAAGAAAATAGAAATCCAAACGCTGTGAGTGACGTTATGGGAGGATTTGGTCTGTCGCAGCATGTGAGCGAACTTCACCATTTACCTGTGGGGTCATTCACCTGACTGGATAAAGACACACACACAGGTAAGAAGAACCACATCACTTCATGAATCTTCACTGTCGTCAGTTTTGTCTGGAAGTCAGCTAAAGCTGATCTGAGAGCAGATCACTGAGCTGTTTTCTTTCTCCTCTGATCCACGCAGGGTCAAAAAAACGGTTTTCAACACTTTCCTCTCGGAGGACGTGTCCTGACAATGGCCTCGAGTGCCCCAAAAAGAAGAGGAAGCATAGACACCCCTCCTAATTTCTCTGATCTACTGAAGAAACTCCCTGAATATGCAGCTTCGTACATCTCGGTCTTTGACAGGAAGAAGCCAAGGATGCGTGAGATCGTGCAGAGGATGAAGGAGAAGTCGAAGAAGGTCAGGACGGTGACGCTGGTTTCTGCAGCAGCAGGAGCAGGCGTGGCTGCCGCTCTGCTCGCCGTCAGCTTCGGCCTCGCCGCGCTCGGGGCGGTGGTTTGTGTCACCGCCACCGCCACCGCTGCTGCCGTTTCCTACATGGAACGGCTCATGCGACAGAAAGACGAGGAGAATGTGAAGGAATTCCTGGAGATCGTTGAGTTACTGAGGGTTGAGCTGAAGGAAATCAAGAAGGTGTGTGAAGATCTGCAGGGAGAATCTGCTGAACCCGGAGTCACTGAGAGACTCACGGACAACATTAACGAACTGTTGGAAGTTACTGAAAAACTCCAAGGATCCACAGCGGTCGACTGTATCACCAAAGTGTCTGATCAGTTAGAAAATATGAAAAGTCATCTGAGAGACCTGAGAGGGGGCATGAACACCGAGGACGTACAGGCTGAATTAGGATAGATCTGTGGACATCCTGTTGCACCTGACACTCTGATCAGCACCTTCAGACCAGTCAGATATTTGCTGAGAAATCACCGGACGGGACTCGAGTCTCAGAGACTACCTTGGGTCAAGGTGGACTTGGATAAAACAAATATTGTTTTCTGATTTTTGTCTGTGTTTTATTTTCAGGTGGTTGAGTAATATTCTGTTGATAGGACATGTCTTGGAAAGTTAAGTACTTGACATTAACCTTACCAGGCCTCATAATCCAGAACCTGTAAGATCCAAACGAATGGCCCTCATCACAACTTTATATTGTTAAATGGTTCAGTTAAAATAAATGAAATGATCTCTGTGATCCCTGGAGCTGATGAAAACTTTTATATGTAATATATATTAAGTTTTAATGAGGCAGGAAACCTGACACAGAAACTTTGTAAATCAGAATCCCGTGTAAATAAAGATAAATAGATGTAGAAACACAAACACGTCACTTCCTCAAACACTTGTTCCTTCAGGTAAGGGCTGAATGCTAAAGCTAAAACGTTCATCGTCCATTAAGAGGAGTACTTTGTCTGAAATGTCCAGAAAACCAGGGTGAATCAAAGGAGGAACTCAACTACAACTCCCGTGGTGCATTTCGCGTCCAACCAGAGCGCTTTGGTTCTAAGTTAACGTTCTAAGCTAACGGCGGGGAGGCGTTGTGTAAGAACCCGGTGAAACGTCCAGACTCTGGTTCCGTTGGTTCCGTTTCTGGGCGAGTTTACTGATTTTACGTTTGTTCGTTGGCAACGCGACGAAGCGCTTCAACCGGTTCCCGCCTCTTTTCCGCAGCAGCGGAGCCTCATGGGAGTTGTAGTGTTTGGAGCCGTCCGCCATGTTGAGGAGACGGACCTGACCGCTGTGGGAGCAAAGCGCCCCCGCCGCCAGCAGAGGGCGCTGTGGTCGCAGTGACGTCACCTTGTTTGCTGTTTCCATGGTAACAGAGCAACGTTGCGTCGCTGTTTGTGGTTTTAACCGGTTCCGGTACGTGAGCGTCGGAGTTCGGTGCCGAACCGAACCGAAAAATGCTGCTCAGCGCGAGGAGAAGCCGGTACCGGGAGGTCACCGGACCGACGCCCCACTCTGTGGCCGTGGTGAGACACGGAACCGAACCTCCGTTAACTTTTAACCGACACCAGCCGGAAGTAGTCCGACGTTTTACTCTGACTCGAGGAGAAACACCACAGTGTAGAAATACTCCGTTAAGTGTTAAAGTACAACAGTATTTGTATCGATTACACGAGTAAAATACTCATCGTGGATCAGAATCATTGATACACAAGTTACTTTAGTCCATAACGACGCATCATCAGTTATTTATTGATTAATTAATGATTTCAAATTAATTTTGTGGAGTAAAAATGGAGCGTGTGCCAGGTTCTGAACGTGTCGTTCCTGATCAGAGGGCCAAGTTCCCGTCGTCGAGGCCCGTGGACCGCCTGGTCCTGGACAGACAGAAACGGGACGCGGCCCGAGACCAGATCCTGGAGTTCAGCGGGTCCCAGCGGACCTGCGACCTCAGGAACTCGTGGCTGCAGAGTACTGAGCGTCACTTCCTGAGAGGAACGGTCCAGAGACGGGTCCGAGCCGCCGTGGACCGAAACCGGTCCGACGTGGAGGACCGGAGACGCAGGTCCGTCTCACACGAGTACTCACCTTAAGTACAGCGTGGAGGTACAACTACACGGCGACGTTGTACTTCTACTGCTCTACATTCAAACACACTCTCTCTGAGGATACCGCAGTACTCGTCTCTCCTCAGGCTGCAGGCGCTGCTGGAGGAGGAGGAGCGGCAGCTCCTGCGGGAGGCCGAGGAGAAGGAGGAGACGGCCGAGGAGAGACAGGCGAGGAGGAGCGAGCGAGCCCGGACGCTCAGGGAGAGGAGAGAGAGCGAGCGCCAGCAACTGGTCTCAGACAAGCTGGAGCAGCTCTTCAGGTACAAGTACTCCCATTGCAACGCGTACAAAAACTCCTCACGAGTACTTCAGTGAGTAAAAGTACACGTGTGTTTCCAGGGAGCGGTGCGACGAGCTGCGGAGCGTCGAGGCCAGGCGCAGGGAGCAGCAGGTGTGTCAGGAGCGCGCCGCTCAGGTGAGCGCCGAGCAGGAGCAGCGGCGCCGGCGGCACCAGGAGGACGAGCTGTTCGCCGAGCTGTGGGAGGCCGACCGACGGGCCAAAGAGGAGCGGGAGGAGCAGCAGGAGCGGAGGCGGCGGCAGAGGGACGGCGAGCAACGGGACGCCCTGAAGAACCAGGTGGAGGCGGCCGAGCTGCAGAGGCAGGAGGAGAAGGAGCTGAGGGAGGAGGAGGCGCGCCTCATGGTCTGCAAGCCGAGTCCAGACGTCCGGGTGGAAGGGGTGAGGTTCTAGACTCAGCTGATGACAACTTCCTGTCACTGCAGCTGCAGCAGAAGGAGGCGCAGCTCCTGCAGGAGCAGCAGGAGCAGCGCCACAAGCTCCAGGCTCGGCTCGCCAGGCGCCGGCAGCTGGACCGCGACCTGCGGCTGAAGATGAAGCGCCTGGCCCGGGAGCGGCAGGACGAGCTGCAGCTGGACCTGAGCGTCCTGCGGCAGCTGCTCGAACAGGAAACGGACCAGAAACAGGAAGAGGCTCAGAAGAAGGTAAACACACCTGACCTCACCTGTGGGGTGGGCGGGACCGGATCCGCAGGTAACCGTGGTACCTCCTCACGTGACCGAGCACAAACAGAACCCGAACGGGCGACGATGTTCCGTCAGGCGGAGCTGAGCGAGGAGCAGCGCCGGTACCGGCAGCGCCTGTCCGAGGAGCAGCAGAGGCAGAGGAGAGAGGAGGAGGAGGCGCAGCGGCTGATGGAGGAGAAGATGAGGGAGACCTGGGCCAAGAAGGACGAGCAGAACCACCTGCGGCGAGCAGCACGGGACCGGCTGATGAACGAAGTGACGGAGGCTCGCTGCCTGCAGATCCAACGCAACCGTAAGGGAACCAGACCGTCCCAGAACCACATTGTCCAACAGCGGTCAGGACCAAAACGTTTGTCTTTGTGTGTGTGTGTGTGTGTGTGTGTGTGTGACCGCAGTGGACCTGGACCTGCAGAAGCAGGCGGACCGGGTCAGAGAGAGGCAGGAGCTGGACAGAGACCTCGAGGACATGAAGATGAAGGACGAGGAGGAGAGGAGACGGTAACTCTGCAGACAGTCCGGACCGCGGGTTCCTCCTGCTCATCAGACCGCTCACCTGTCTTCGTCTCCGTGTCCTGTCCCCGCAGGCGGAGACAGACCCGTGAGACGTACCAGGCGGACCTCAGGGCTCAGATGAAGCACCGCCAGCAGCTCTGGGACGAGGACCGGGCCCAGAGACAGAGGGAGTCTCAGCAGGGTCTGATCCAGCAGCAGCTCTACGACCAGAAGAGAGACGAGATCCTGTCCAGGCCCGCGTCCAACGCTGCCGCCTCCCACCCCTTCAGGAGGGCGGAGGGGTCCAGGTCTGCCCCGGGACCCCGTCCCAGCCTCCCGTAGACCGGCTGCGTCAGTCTGATGGTTTTTAAATAAAGTGGATCTGAATCAGAGCCGGAGTCTGTTTTCACTCTGAGATCCGGATTCTCATGTCTGGTTCTGATGCTACCCCCCCCCACACACACACACACACACACACACACACACACACACACACACACACACACACACACGCACACACACCCACACAAACAGCTCGTTGGGTAACACAGTATTAACTGAAGCCACATTGCATGAAGTTTTATTGTGAAAGAATCAGGTCTGTGAATCACTTCCTGCTGTTTATCTGCAGGTGAGAACAGGTGAGCCCCACACAAACAAAGTAACTAAGTACAACAAGTACCAGTACTTTACCTGCTGTAAGTACAAGCTTGAGGTACCTGAAGTATTTTACTGCAGTGACAGAACCTCATTATGTTTATATGTTTTTAACATAATTGTCAATAAAGTTATTTTGGTCAGGAAACACCTGCAGAGTCAGTTACACAAGCACAGCTACCTGCTGTTACATCACACCTGGGCGGACGCCGTCCAATCACAGCGCTGGTCCAGTACCAGCAGGCTTAATCTGCCTGACGACCAGGTAGGAGTGAAATAACACAACTTTATTTAACAAATTAACAACAAAACAAGGTTTGAGCGCGTCGTACGGGGAACACACCTGTGCGGTCTACCTGTCCGCAGACCGACGTGGATGGGCGGAGTCAGGGTTCATCCTGAGGGGAACCCCAGACGTTTGGGTTCTATTTAAAGAAGGTGCGTGTTCTGATACCGCCTGCCGTGACTCAGGTGAACGGCTCATACCTGCAGAGGGAGTGGCCTGGGAGTGGACCCGACGCTCAGACAGGTCCGACACCTGCCGCTTCACACGGTCCGATCCGGACGGCGCCGGGCGCGAACGCCGAGCCTGCGTGACGACCCGCTGACACCGACCCGCGAGGATGGCCAGTAACTATTACCCTTACTCCAAGGTAAAAGTACTTTTATCTTCTGTACTGCACTCTCAGCAGGTTCCAGTCCACAGTACACAACAGATAAGATTGACCTGGTACCTGTACAAAGGTACTGCAAAGCAAAAATACTCCATTGTAGTAGAACTCCTCTTTTTAAAGTTTTACTCAAGTAGAAGTGAAACAAAACAGAATACTCATTATGCAGATGATGTGTTACTGCATTTATCAGTACTTTAATATTTACTAAAACTACCACTACATTAAATCATGTTGTACATGAAGTAGTATATATCAACACGCAGTAAAACTGAGAGGTAGCGCAGTACAAGTACAAAGTAAGAGTTACATCCATGAGAGGGGCAGGAGGTTGTGTGTTGTAGTTTGTGTGTTGTGTGTTTGTGTGTTGTAGTTTGTGTGTTTGTGTGTTTGTGTGTGTTTGTGTGTTTGTGTGTTGTGTGTTGTGTGTTTGTTGTTGTGTGTGTTGTGTGTGTTTGTGTGTTGTGTGTTTGTGTGTTGTGTGTTGTGTGTGTTTGTGTGTTTGTGTGTTTGTGTGTTGTGTGTGTGTGTGTGTGTTTGTGTTGTGTGTTTTTGTGTGTTTGTGTGTTTGTGTGTTGTAGTTTGTGTGTTTGTGTGTTGTGTGTTTGTGTGTTTGTGTGTTGTGTGTTTGTGTAGTTTGTGTGTTTGTGTGTTTGTGTGTTGTGTTTGTGTGTTGTGTGTCCTGCAGGTTGTAGTTTGTTCTCCTCTGTGGAAAGTTCCTCTGAGAACGTGTAGAACAGTGAGAACAGTCAGAACCAGGTCTGGAGCGCTGCTGTCGGGTCATGAACATCAGACCAGAACCAGGACACTTCCTGGTGTCTGGACCGGATCCTACGTTTCCCACAATGCAGCGGGAGCGCGTCGTAAACTAATCAGACAAAACGAGGAAAAACAAATAAATAAATGAACGAGGACGGAAGTTTTGGAAAAACAAGATAAAAGAAAGAAAAACAGAAAAAACTAAATTAAAAATTTTAATTTAAACGGATCTCCTGCTTTAATGTTCCGCGGCCGCTCGCGGGACCCCGACCCTCAGGTTGAGTGCTGTGTGTGTGTGTGTGTGTGTGTGTGTGTGTGTGTGTGTGGAGAAACCTGGCCGTGATCCAGGCAGTCCACCAATCACAGAGCTCGCTGTGTGTCAGGAAGTGCGCGCGGCCTCTGTCGCTCTCTGGTCATCGTTTTTTTTTTTTTTCTTTTACACTTTGAACTTTTTTTCCCGCTGGATCCGAGTCGAACCGGCCAGACGAACCGGGCTGTGTCGGAACCGGCGGAACACCTGCCGACACCCGAGCTCCACCGAACAAAGTGACCGAAACTCCTCCGGACACCTGCTGCCCCCCCCCCCCCCTCCAAATGCGGACTCCAGGTCTTCACCTGTTTTCGAACCGGAAACCTGTGGATTAAAGAACCAAATGGATTCGAGTGGTTTTCTAGTGGGTTCTACTGGGCTCTAATGGGAACAGAACCACCGTAGTTTGTTCGAAAGGAAACACGCGCTGGAATATGTCTGTGAACGAGCTGTACACAAAGGTGAGTGTGTGTGTGTGTGTGTGTGTGTGTGTGTGTGTGTGTGTGTGTGTAGACGAACACACGGAACACCGTCCGAACTTGAACATAACCCGCGTTAGACACGCACCAAACTTCACGTTATTTTAACGTGATTTAACGCGGCGACTCACCTGTTCCGCCGCGCCGTCAGGTGGAGCAGACGGCAAACAGGTGGAGATAATGTGACGGCGGGGGCTGTGAGGTGGGTCACGTGCCGGCCGAACCCGGCAGCAGACCGGACCGAGGTCTCGTGATGAATCATTTCTCGGGTTTATTCATCGTAAGAGTCGCTTTAATATGAATTTACACGTTTTTAAACGCAGTTCAGTCCCGCGCTGAGCGGGCAGGTGCGGAACAGGAGCCCCGCCTCTTCCGGAAATGTCCCTGTCACTCTGACCCCTCACCTGACCAGGTGAGGCATTAACCCCGACCAACCAGGAGCCGGTCAGTGCAGGTTGACAGCGTCACTGACTCCAGGTCAGGTCCGACTCGGTCCGAACCTGGATCAGTTCTAAGTGGAGCGAGTCTGACCGCGTGAGACACGGACAGACCGTGACAGACTGGGTGGGATTAAACCACATCTTGTATAATTCAAATTATAATCCCAGACAGACTGCATATGTGGAAGTTGTGCGTCTGTTGTGTGTCTGTCAGCAGCTCTGTAATCCTCCTCCTGGACCCGAGTCCACTTCGTTAAGTAGAGGCCACTTAAGGCCTCCTCACCCGCTGTGTGTGTGTGTGTGTGTGTGTGTGTGTGCAGACATTTATTGATATTGATTATTGATTCTGCTGAAGTTGTGACTTGGATCAGGACTCGTGGTCTCTGTCAGGGAGGGGTCGGATCAGGACCCATGTTCTGGAGACCGGTCAGGACGAACCGGGTCCTGCGGATCAGGATTATGGTGCAGTCTGTCCTGCTGGGGTCTGGGGGTCTGCTGGGGGGGTCAGTCCTAATCCTGCAGACGGAGCGTCGTCGCAGGATTAGAGCGTCTTCATGTTCCTCTTTGTTGTTCGCCTTTGTGTGTTTAAATAAAGTTACAGGTGATTTCCAATCAGCTGTGACTGACCTTTGACCTTAACGCTGCCGGTTCAGATCAAAGTTCCTCGCCAGGTGGAGCCGCGCCCACGGTTCACCTGGGGGCGATGACGCAATCGTGCCGAAATGTCACCTGCGTGTTCTCGGCGTGGAACCTGCGACGCATCGGATTCTGTTCTCTCACCTGTCACACACACACACACACACACACACACACACTCACTCACACCACACTCACTCACACTCACACACACACACACACACACACACACACACACACACACACACTCACACTCACACTCACACACACACACACACACACACACCAGTCCGTGGCTGAATAGCAGGCGGTAACACTGGTTCACAAACGCACACTTCACCTGTCGACTCATCTTTCACACAAACCTGTAGAACAACCTGCACTCACACACACACACACACACACACACACAACACATGAACACTAACACACACACATAAACACTAACACACACGAACACACACTCAGACACATACATGAACACACACACACTCTCACACACTGACACACACACACACACACACACACACACACACACACACTCATTGTTCCTCAGTAACGGACTGAACACAGTGAATGCATGTGGGTCAGCCCCTCCCCCGCTGATGATACATTCCTGCAGGGTGTGTGTGTGTGTGTGTGTGTGTGTGTGTGTGTGTGTGTGTGTGTGTGTGTGTGTGTGTGTCTGTGTGTGTGTCTGTGTGTGTGACCTGTCAACGTGTGTGTGCCTGATGTTCTGTCCTGTGTTCCCCGTGTCCCCGTGTGTGAGTGTGTGTGTGTGTGTGTGTGGACAGTTGTGTCCCAGATAAACAGCGCCTGATGTTCTGTCCTCATTCACAGGCCTTCTCTGATTGGACAGTTGTGTCCCAGATAAACAGCGTGGCGTTCGACACAGGCCTTCTCTGATTGGCCGAGCCACGTCATGCCGCCTCACGTGTTCGCCAGCCAGTCTGGGGGACGAGGGGTGTCCACGGGCCCCCGAACAGGTCGATCCGGCCCTGGGTTAGGGAAGTGAGACGGGTTTACGGGTCGCACACAGGAAGTGAGACGGGTTTATGGGTCGCACACAGGAAGTGAGCGGTCGCACAGAGGAACACAACATCTGCCCTCAGCAGCTCCACACCTGGTCACAAAGAACAGGTGAACTGTGGTCAGGTGACCTGCTGCAACAACAAATTTGCATGGAAGCAACCGATGCTGATGATGTCACGGCAGGTGTGGAGCTCAGGTGCGATGACATCACCTCTCAGGAGGAAGTAGATCAGCAGCTGGTTGTTAGGTGTCTGAGCCTTCAGGCCCGGCCCGGCTGCACCTGCAGTGATGTCACCGCAGACTGAACACCTGTTCTGACGGGATCCGCAGAGACGTGGTCCAGCCGAGACCTTCGCGTTAATCGTGGTTCTGTCCGGCGAAGAAGAACCAGAACCCGGTCTCACCTGACGATGTCTGTTTCAGTTCACCCGGGTTTGGATCCCGGACCTGGAGGACGTGTGGAGAGCCGCAGAGATCACCCGGGACTATAAAGAAGGAGAGCCGGTTCTCTACCTGAGGCTGGAGGATGACACGGTAGGTTCTGAAGGAGAACCGTTCTCATGTTTCTGGTCCGGTGGTTCTGTATTGACCGTGTCCGTGTCGTCCTCTCTCAGCCTCTGGAGTACCCCGTCGGTCCGAAGAGTAACCCTCTCCCATTCCTGCGGAACCCGGACATCCTGGTGGGGGAGAACGACCTCACGGCGCTCAGTTACCTGCATGAACCCGCCGTCCTGCACAACCTGCGGGTCCGCTTCCTGGAGTCCAACCACATCTACACGTACTGCGGTCAGTCGCCGCCGTCCGGGTCGCGTCTCGCAGTTCCATGGTCGGGCCGCTCGCGCAACGACGTTCTCCGTCCTGTGGTTCCTCAGGGATCGTGCTGGTGGCCATCAACCCCTACGAGCAGCTGCAGATCTACGGCGAGGAGGTGATCAACGCCTACAGCGGGCAGAACATGGGCGACATGGACCCGCACATCTTCGCCGTGGCTGAAGAGGCGTACAAGCAGATGGCCAGGTGAGACGCCGAGATCGGGTTCTGCCGGCGGAGGCTGGAGCTCGCGCACATTCTCCGTTTTAACGGGACGCCGCCGCGCCGTCTCCACAGGGACGAGAGGAACCAGTCCATCATCGTGAGCGGGGAGTCCGGAGCCGGAAAGACGGTCTCCGCTAAGTACGCAATGCGATTCTTCGCCACGGTGGGAGGTTCTGCCAACGACACCAACGTGGAGGAGAAGGTCCTCGCCTCCAGTCCCATCATGGAGGTGAGTGTCCCGCCGGGGATTGGGTGGGGGGGCCGCACTGGTTCTGACGGACCTGCGTCTTTGTCCGCCAGGCGATCGGAAATGCGAAAACCACGCGGAACGACAACAGCAGTCGCTTTGGGAAGTACATCCAGATCGGGTTCAGCCGGCACTACCACATCATCGGAGCCAACATGCGGACGTACCTGCTGGAGAAGTCGCGCGTCGTTTTCCAGGTGGGGGCGCCGGGTTCCGTCGGTTCCCGTGTCGTTTATCTGCAGAACGGGTTCTGACCCGGTTTGTCTCTCAGGCTGAGGACGAGAGGAACTATCACGTCTTCTATCAGCTTTGTGCCTCCGCCAGTCTGCCCGAGTTCAGAGACCTCGGCCTCAGTGAGTCCGCTCCGCCCTCGTCCCCGTCCCCGTCCGTCCTCCGTCCACTCACCTCTGTCCTCTGTCCTCAGCCAGCGCACAGGACTTCACCTACACCAGTTTGGGGGAGAACATCTTCATCGAGGGAGTGAACGACGCCGAGGACTTTAAGAGGACCAGAGAGGCCTTCGCCCTGCTGGGTGAGGATGAGTATGATGGGTGGAGGCGGGTGGGGGATGGGGGGTGGGGCCGGCTCCACAGGTGTTCAACATCTGTCTGTCTGTGATGTCCAGGGATAAAGGACGGCAGTCAGAAGAACATTTTCAAGATCCTGGCGTCCATCCTCCACCTGGGGAACGTGGAGATCTGCTCCGAGCGAGACGGAGAGTCCTGCCACGTCCCGGTAAGCTGTCGCCATGGCGACCTGCAGCTCAGAGCGTCCATCGGGTCTCTAACGGGGGGGGTGTGTGTGTGTGTTGTAGAAGGACGACCTCCACCTGCAGCACTTCTGCAGACTGCTGGGGGTGGAGATGCAGCAGATGGAGCACTGGCTCTGTCGCAGGAAGCTGTCCACCGCCGCGGAGACGTACCTGAAGACCATGTCCGCCAAGCAGGCGTCCAACGCTCGCGACGCCCTCGCCAAGCACATGTACGCCCGCCTGTTTGACTGGATCGTGGAGAACATCAACGCCT
Source organism: Psettodes erumei (assembly GCA_016785225.1). Classification (NCBI taxonomy): domain Eukaryota; kingdom Metazoa; phylum Chordata; class Actinopteri; order Pleuronectiformes; family Psettodidae; genus Psettodes; species Psettodes erumei. Next base: position 146,425 of record JAFBJZ010000889.1, on the reverse strand, counting down.
CGCTGCACACGTCCTCCAAACAGCACTCCTTCATCGGCGTCCTGGACATCTATGGGTACGGAGGACAGATCCTCATCCGCATCGTCCCGGTCCGGTGTCCGACCCCCCAGGACGTGTATTCATGGAGTCGCGGTTCTTCTGCTGTTTGTCAGAACCACTTTAAAACATCTAATCTCCTCACGTTGCCCTGTCAGGTGTTTGAATAAAGGAGGTGTTTGAGGTTCTGGTCTGAGCAGAGACCACGAGGACAGAGGTCCAGGATTCAGGACCTGGTGTTAGAGATGTTCTCTGTCTGCAGGTTCGAGACCTTCGAGATCAACAGTTTTGAGCAGTTCTGCATCAACTACGCCAACGAGAAGCTTCAGCAGCAGTTCAATTCTGTGAGCCCGGTTCCTCTGATTCTGCAGAACGTTTCGGCGAGTCCGGTTCTCTTCCCGTGTAACCGAAGCTTGTGTCTGTGCAGCACGTGTTCAAGCTGGAGCAGGAGGAGTACATGAAGGAGCAGATCCCCTGGACTCTGATAGACTTCTACGACAATCAGCCCTGCATCGACCTGATCGAGGCCCGGCTCGGGGTTCTGGACCTGCTGGATGAGGAGTGCAAAGTAAGGTCCAGTTTATTAGGAACAACAGGAACCTGGCATAATGTTCAGCTCATGTTGGAACCGGATCAGGTTTCTGTCTGATCTGGATCAGTTCTTTGGTCTGTGTTTCAGGTGCCAAAGGGAACGGATCAGAACTGGGCCCAGAAACTTTACCAGCAGCACTCCAGCAGCGCTCACTTCCAGAAACCCCGCATGTCAAACACGTCCTTCATCATCGCACACTTCGCTGATAAGGTGAGTGGCCTGTTGTCATGGAAACGAAGACGGAGGTGACGCCGGACGCCTGTCTCACCCGAGTCTGTCCTCACAGGTGGAGTATCAGTGCGAAGGCTTCCTGGAGAAGAACAGAGACACGGTGTACGAGGAGCAGATCAACATCCTGAAGGCCAGTCAGGTGAGAACTGGGACCAGAACCAGGACCGGGCTCGCGGGTCCGTAACAAACACGGCTGTCCGTCTCTTAGTTTCAGCTCGTAGCCGATCTGTTTCAAGAGAAAGGGGACGCCCCCCCTCCGAAGACCTCCAGAGTGAACGTCCGCCCTGCGAAGTCGGCCCCAAGAGCCCCGAACAAAGAGCACCGGCAGACCGTGGGACACCAGGTGAGCCGCGGGGAGGTCCCGGTCCCGGTCTCTATGCGGTCCACAGCGTCTCACCTGTCTCTGTCTGGTCCAGTTCCGCAGCTCCCTCCACCTCCTCATGGAGACCCTGAACGCCACCACCCCCCACTACGTCCGCTGCATCAAACCCAACGACTACAAGGAGGCGTTCTCGTGAGTCCGGTCCAGTTTGTCCGAATGATGAGTCAGCAAAAATCAGAGGGGGTGGGAGGACAAAGACAGACAGTGTTTCAGTTAAATTGGTTGACGAGGCTCAGTCACATGTGTCAGTCAGACTCAGCTGACACACACACACACTGCTGTGTGTGTGTGTGTGTGTGTGTGTGCGCTGTAGAAGAAGACGAGGCAGGACGTCCTTTTCGATCCGTGGCTGTAAACATTTCCCGTTTGTCTTCGCAGGTTCGACTCGAGGCGGGCAGTGCAGCAGCTCAGAGCCTGCGGCGTTCTGGAGACGATCCGGATCAGCGCCGCCGGGTACCCGTCCAGGTGAGTCCGGCTCTCAGCTGAGACATCGCTGAGGACAGAACCCACAGGTACCTCTCACAGTGTGAGAACTAACCCGTCAGACTCGTGCAGAACCACGTGTGTCATGTTCTGGTTCCAGGTGGACGTACCCGGAATTCTTCAGCAGGTACCGAGTACTGATGAAGAAATCCAACATGACGTCTGCGGACAAGAAGCTGGTGTGTAAGAACCTGCTGGAGACGCTGATCAAGGTCAGAGAACACGGTGTTCACCGGGTTCAACAGGTTGCAATCGGAACCCGGCGGTTCGGCGCGGAACCCGGTGTCTGGACTAAACCGGTCTCTGTTCCGTGGCCCAGGAGCCGGACATGTTCCAGTTCGGGAAGACGAAGATCTTCTTCCGAGCGGGACAGGTGGCGTACCTTGAGAAGCTCCGGGCCGACAAGTTCCGAGCGGCCTGCATCAAGATCCAGAAGACGGTTCGCGGCTGGCTGCAGAGGGTCCGGTACCGCAAGATCCGCAAGTCGGCCATTACTCTGCAGAGATACGGCCGAGGGTACCTGGCCCGCAGGTGAGGTTCTGTCGGCACTAATGAACCCGCGATCACATTTGAGCATTTGTTTCAGAGAGCTTCTGGTTCTGTGGATCTGTTTTGTGTAACCCATGTCTTTGCGGCTCACCCAGGTACGCCGAGTACCTGCGTCTGACCCGAGCGGCCGTGGTTTGTCAGAAACAGTACCGCATGGTGAGGGAGCGACGGGCCTATCTGAGGGTGAGACGTGCCGTCGTCACCATCCAGGCCTACGCCAGAGGAATGTTCACCCGCCGGATTTACTGGGAGGTGAGCCCGGGTTCGGGTCCGTCTGGTCCACGCATCGGTTCTGCAAGAACAGACTCGCTCGCTGTGAGCGATGGATTGGAGATGGCGTGTTACCAAATTAAGGTGGAATGTGACTCTCCGCAGTTCCTCCTGCACCACAAGGCCATGATCATCCAGAGGAACGTCCGCGGTTGGCTGCAGAGGAGGAAGTTCCGCCGTGCGCGCGCCGCCGCCATCGTCATCCAGTGCGCGTTCCGGCGCATGCGCGCCAAGCGACAGCTCCAGCGGCTGAAGATCGAGGCGCGCTCCGCCGAGCACCTGAAGAAGCTGAACACGGGCATGGAGAACAAGATCGTCCAGCTGCAGAGGAAGATGGACGACCAGGTGAGCACCTCGCGCACGCTCGGTAAAAGTAATCCGATTACGTGGTAATGAGAGTAATGTTCCCGTTCCAGTCCAAAGAGCACAAAGTGCAGAACGAGCAGCTGCTCATCACGAACGCCAGTCTGGGGTCGGAGGTCAGCAAACTGCAGAAGGAGCTGGAGCAGGTCCGGGGTCATCTGGCCGACGGTGGTCAGCTGACGGCGCTGCAGGAGGAGCTGGAGAGGCTGAGGGAGGAGCTGCAGGAGGCGCACTCCGACAGGAAGAGGCTGGAGGAGGAGCACGGCACTGAGAAACTGGGCCTCCAGCAGGTGAGCCTCCTTTACGCTTCATTAGCTCCACCCCCTGCCCAGCCCTCAGTCTCTGACCCCTCACCTGTCTCCGTCCTCAGAGGGTGAAGGAGCTGGAGACGGAAAACTCTTTGCTGAAGAGCCAGAAGGAAGAAATGAACCAGAGGATTCTTCAGCAGGCAAAGAGCCCTAGAGGTAAGAACTTACCTGGGTCAGAACTAGGAAGCTCACCTGGCTCAAGTCGGTCAGGACCTGAACCCAGAACCCTGTCCAGGTTCAGGTTGGGACAGGGAACGGGGTCAGGACTCGAGTTTGACATATAGAAGTGAGGAGAAGAGGACAATTTATGAATGAACGTCAGTCCTCACAGTGTGTGTGTGTGTGTGTCAGGGGATGACGGTGGTGAGTCTCAGAAAGAAGCGTCCCTGCAGAAGGAGTTGGACGGGGAGCGGCAGCGGTACCAGAATCTGCTCAAAGAGTTTTCCCGACTGGAGCAGAGATACGACAACCTAAAGGAGGAGCTGTCTCTGAACAAGGTGACCTTTGACCGCCGGCCCCCGTCCAGAGGTTTGTCGACATCAGGGCGGAGCTTTAACTTTGGGTTTTGACCGTGAATCCCTTTCCCGTCGTCCTCCAGTTCCACCCTGGCCACCAGAGGAATCCATCCAATCAGAGCAGCCTGGAGTCGGACTCTAACTACCCGTCCGTCTCCACCTCGGAGGTCGGAGACACCGAGGACTCTATCCAGCTGGTGGAGGTGAGTCATCAGATGATGAAGGTTGAAGGTCTAGATATGGAAAGTCAGGTGGGTGGAGCTGACCCGGGCCGGCGGCTGATTGCAGGAGCTGGGGGTGGAGAAGGCGGCGATGGACATCAGCCTGTTCATGAAGCTTCAGAAACGAGTGCGAGAGCTGGAGCAGGAGAGGAAGAGGCTGCAGCACAGCGTGGACAAGATGGAGGAGCTCGCCAAGCACAGGGTAACGGTTCTGAGCCACGTCTCTCTGTGAAGATGAGTTGCAAAACTCATCTTCATCACACCGCTCTATTTTTTTTTCTTCTTTCAGGGCTCCGAGCCGAAGAGTCCAACCTCCGAGCAGGAAGCTGCAGATCTGGCCTACGACAACCTCAAGGTACAGACCTGCTATTGTGTGGATATATGAAGATCAGCTGGTCACGTGGTCTTGGACCTGAAGGTGTTCTTCAGGTTTAATGTGGAAGTGAACAAATCCATGTTTAAGGGGCATTTCGAGGTCGTTTCATTGACTGAAACAATGGAAGTTGGGTTCTAACGTTCCTTACAGCATTGACCCGGAACATTTGCTGTGTTCTCCTGCAGAGACAGGAGCTGGAATCAGAAAACAAGAAACTCAAGAACGACCTGAACGAGCTGAGGAAGACCGTCTCCGAGCGTGCGTCTCAGAACAGCTCATCCAATGAGCTGCAGGACAGCTACAACCTGCTGCTCAGTCAGCTCAAAGCAGCCAATGAGGAGCTGGACGCCCGCAAGGAGGAAGTCCTCATCCTCAGGACCAAGATCGTCAGCACTGCCCAGCTACAGGAGAAGAACGAACACATCGTGAGTTTAAACACGGTGGTGGCAGTAAATTACAGTATCATCTGCACAAAGGTGGAGGTGTCCTCTCTCTGAGGTGGTGCACAACATTAAATGACAGTATCATCTGCATAAAGGTGGAGGTGTCCTCTCTCTGAGATGGTGCAGATGTATTTGCAGACACGGTTCAATTTGAATTCAGGTTTATGAAGATCCAGAGTAAACCTGTTAGTGTAAACGGTAAAAGAAGTGGCTCCAAGACTGAACCTGGTGGTGTCACCTCCGTCACATGGAGAACATCAGAGGCGGTGCAGTAGAAGACTGATGTGATTGGTTAATTAGAGTTTAGGGTGTGCTACAGGTTACTCTTTAAGGCTAACGTGGACCGTCTCTGTGTCTCAGCAGCAGAGTAACAACGTTCCTGAAGTGGACAAGGAGCCCGTGGACAAAGAGGACGCCCTCAGAGCATATCACGGGCTGTGTGAGTCCAAAAAGTAAGTGTCTTCATGTTGTCCAGTTCAGGACAGTTCAAACAGCGAGACTGTGAAGACAGAGCGTGTGTGGGACATAGTACTCCATGGTGATGTTGTTGCAGTACTCTTGCTGTCCTGTAGAGGGTGTACTGGTTCTCTGTACTTTCTGTACTTTAACTTTATGTCTTGACTTGAGTGGTGGTGGTTTTTCTTTTGTGTTTGTGTCTGTGCAACTGACTTCAGCTTCCGTCTGTCCCTCACAATCTGCTGTTTCCTGTCTTTTCCGTCTTTGTCCGTCCCTCTGTCCTCTGCCTACGGGACACCAGCAACCAGGACTGGTGTTATCTAAATGAAGATGGAGAGCTGGGTTTGGCTTACCAGGGCCTCAAACAAGTGGCCAGGTTCCTGTTTGTCTCTGTTTCTGCCCCCCCCCCAGCACTAATTTAGGTTTTTCATGTTCTTGGTGATCTTGGTGGTCTTAACGGTCTTAACATGGTCCTCCTCCTGGTCCAGGCTGTTAGAGGCCCAGCTGCAGTCCCAGTCCAGGCAGCACAGAGACGAACTGGAGGCTCTTCACACTCAGATCGAGCTCCTGAAAGACGACATCGAGAAGAAGCAGGAGATCCTCAACTACACCATGTCCCTGTCCCCGGAGGCTCAGGTGGAGTACAGCGTCCAGCAGGAGATCACTCGGCTCACCAACGACAACCTGGTGAGGAAACCACGGACCCAGAAGTGACACACTGGACCCGTTAAACTGAGTCCCATCATCACTGTGATGCACTGTGTCCACCTGTTTGTAGGACCTCAAGGAGCTAGTGGAGAAACTGGAGAAGAACGAGCGGAAGCTGAAGAAGCAGCTCAGGATCTACATGAAGAAAGTCCAGGAGTTAGAAGGTGAACGAAGAACCTGGACCTGCGGTGGACAGGGTGGTTCTAATTGTTCTAACTCATGTGTCCATCCACGTGTCTCTCAGCCTCTCAGGCCCAGTCCAGCAGGTCCAAACCTGAACTGAGTCGGCAGGTCACTGTCCAGAGGAAGGAGAAGGACTTTGAGGGGATGTTGGAGTTCTGGAAGGAGGATGAAGCCCTGCTGATCAAGAATCTGATCACAGGTGAGTCCGGAGTCCAGAGCCCTCCTCCACAGCAGATCCTGAACATTTATCTGTCGTCTCACTGGGTCAGATCAGCAGATCTTCTTCATCTTCTTCCTTGTCTTGACATGAGGCCACCCTGTGGTTCAGGTGTTGGTTGCGGTTCAGTCTAAACGTTGTGGTGTTTTCAGACATGAAGCCCAACTTGGTGTCGGCCACCGTCCCCTGTCTGCCTGCGTATGTTCTCTTCATGTGCGTCCGCCACGCCGACTACGTCAATGACGACCAGAAGGTGGAGTCTCTGCTCACCTCCACCATCAACGCCATCAAGAAGGTGCTGAAGGTGAGTCGGTCCTCAGGACGTCCGCCGTGTTTTTGGACCCGTGTGCTGGTTCTCACACATTATCTCGCCCGCAGAAAAACTGCGAGGACTTCGAGATGACGTCCTTCTGGTTGGCCAACACCAGTCGACTGCTCCACTGTCTGAAGCAGTACAGCGGTGACGAGGTGGGCGAACACCGGGGGGGGGGGGTCTCACGTTATCCTGCGTGACGTGAACGGACTCAGACGTGTTCTCCTTCTCCTTCAGGCGTTCATGACTCAGAACACGGCCAAACAGAACGAGCACTGTCTGAAGAACTTCGACCTGGCCGAGTACCGGCAGGTGCTGAGCGACTTGTCCATCCAGATCTACCAGCAGCTCATCAGAGTGGCTGAAGCCATCATCCAGCCCATGATCGGTGAGTCGGGGTCGACCTGTTCTGACCCGTCGCCTGTCCGCCGCCGCTACCATGGTAACCGCACCCTCTGTCTCCAGTGTCGGCCATGTTGGAGAGCGAGAGCATCCCCAGCCTGGCGGCCGTGAAGCCGACGGGCTACAGGAACCGCTCGTCCAGCATGGACACTGAAGCCGGTGGCCCGAGCGGCTACACCCTGCAGGCGCTGATCCGGCAGCTGGGCCAGTTCCACGGCATCATGAGGGACCACGGTCTGGACCCCGAGATCGCGGGCCAGGTGGTCCGACAGCTGTTCCACTGCGTCAACGCCATCACCCTCAACAACCTGCTGCTGCGCAAAGATGTGTGCTCCTGGAGCACGGGCATGCAGCTCAGGTACCACGAACCCACAACCAAAACGGAAGAAGCTCTTTGGGTCACATGGTCTTTAACAAGGGAAAAGGTGTTGGGGTCACAGCCGTCCAATCGGGTTTCAGCACCTGCGTGTGTGTGTTCAGGTACAACACCAGTCAGATGGAGGAGTGGCTGCGAGCGAACAACCTGTTCCAGAGCAAGGCGGCGGCCACGCTCGAGCCCATCATCCAGGCCGCGCAGCTGCTGCAGGTGAAGAAGAAGACGTCGCAGGACGCCGAGGCCATCTGCTCGCTCTGCACCGCCCTCACCACCCAGCAGGTGCGCCCGCCCGCCCCACCCGCGCCCGCCCGCTCGTAGACGCGTTCACCGACCTGTTGTCTCCCGCAGATCGTCAAGATCCTGAACCTGTACACCCCCCTGAACGAGTTCGAGGAGCGGGTCACCGTGGCCTTCATCAGGAACATTCAGGCAAGATCCAGAACCTTCCCACAATGCACTGCACGCGACGCGGCGTTCCCCCGTTTCACCGCCGTGTGTTTCTCTGCGTACAGAACCGTCTCCAGGAGAGGAACGACCCGCCCCAGCTGCTGGTGGACACCAAGCACACCTTCCCCGTCCTCTTCCCGTACACGCCCTCCGCCCTCGGCCTGGAGACGCTGCACATCCCCGCCTCCCTCGGCCTCGACTTCCTGGTCCGAGTCTGAGTAATCTGATTACACGACAGACACGCCGTCACATGTCCCGGGTGGTCCGCCGCCCGCAGGCTCAACAACCGATGACTACCCCCCCCCCAGGACCGGTCTGAACCCGCAGGTTCTGATGGAGCCCGACAGATGGAGCAGGGAGGTGTGGTGGAGGATGAGGAAGTTCAGGGAGGCGGAGCAGAAAGCTCAGGGAGTCACTAACCTGCGAACAGGCCTCACCTGACGCACCTGCTGACGCGTGGTGCGTTCAGGCGCTTATCCAATCTGATCGTTTCTGTGAACGACTAAACGAGTCGCTCTGCGCAGGTGGGAGCTTCCTCTTCCTGTTTCCAGGGTGATCAGGTGACTCACCTGGACGCACCTGGATCCACTCATATTTGTACACAGACATAAATCCACGCTTTTTTTTAATACCTCATTTTCAGGATTTCTCTCTTCGTGTGCGCTAACGCTAATTAATCATGGGGGGGGGGGGTCTGCTGCCCCCGCTGTCAGTCACTTTAATCCAGATTGATCATTAAATCTGATCAGAACTAATCAGGAACTGTAACCGTAGCTGAGAGGAAGTGGACGTCGCTATTTAAATAAAAATATCAAACATGATGTTTAATAATCTGTACGTTCCTGCTGAGTCACTGCTTGTGTTCTAATCCGCTCCAGATTAACTCCTTGTTCAGTTTAAAACTGGATTAACAAACACTAATGTGAACAGAACCAGTACTGCAGTAATCCACTGAAGTTATCTCAAACGCAGTTTTAAATTAAGGTAAAATTCACATAAAAATCTGTAGAAAACAGTTGGTGTGTGTGTGTGTGTGTGTGTGTGTGTGTGTGTGTGTGTGTGGGGGTGGTGTGTGTGTGGGGGTGAACTCTGTGAACGGGGGGGACAGTGATTCCCACACACTGCGTCAGTTGTACCAGCTGTCCGTGGTTTACCTGTCGCTCAGGTGCCGCCATGTTGTTGTGACACACATGAACCTGTCCCTCAGTGTGTGTGTGTGTGTGTCTGTGTGTGTGTGTGTGTGTGTGTGTGTGTGGGGGGGGGGGGGCTCCTTTAACGTAAACATCTGTCTGATAACTACAGCTGTTCAAGAAGAAAAGCAGTACAAGTACTTCTGAAGTGTACACGGTGGGAGTACTGTACCCACCTGTACTTACTGTACCTGGGGGGGGGGTCAGGTACGCCTGGATCGGCCGCTGTGCTGTCGCCGTGTTTTTAAAGGATGAAGATGAGTCGCTGAGGAAGAGGATGTGGTGACGAGTCATTTGTGAACAAGTCGTTTTGCACGCCGTGCAACACCTTTCCTCCGAAACGCTCGACGATGAGGAGGGTGATGAAGGCGGCGCAGGAAGCGTTCGTGTGGCCGACTCGCTCGGTTTCTTGTGGCTCCGGCGCCGTGAGATTTGACTCCGCGGTTTCGGGGCGTAGGTGTCGCCGCGGTGACAGAAATAGACGTGTGTAGGTACAGGCGACGGTACGGGACGAGCGGGACGCTGCAGTACGACGTTCAGCCGCTCGGACGCACCTGTGCAGGTGGACCGACCCGGTGCTGGAAAGTAACAGAGTAAAGCTACAAATTGAGTGTTTTACTTTCTGCTCTAAAATAAAGTACTTTAATACCTTCAGTACATTGAATCATACTTTAACCGTATTATTTTTACTCTGTGGTATCTTTTAGAAGAAGTGTAGTTTTTGTTGTGTATTTGCAGTATGCAGACACACACACACACACACACACACACACAGACCCCCCAGGATCCTGAACCACAGCTCAGGCTGAGAACAGGTGGCTCATCAGATTCCCATCAGGCCGTGGGGGAGGAGACCGCAGCTGAAGATGTTGTGATGCTGAGCAGAGATAGTAACCTCAGCCTGTGGTTGGGGGGGGGGAGATCACACACACACACACACAGCCCGACCCTGTCTCGTAGTAGCAGGTCGTCATGGCGACCACTGATGGGCCCCACAGGTGACGACAGCCGGACCGTCACCTGAGACCAGAGGAAAACAAACCAGATCAGCTGATGAGGCAGGAAGTGGTTTGACGTCTCTGAACTTCACTTTCACAACGTTTAAACATCACAGTCTGACCCTCATTAAACCTGCTGTTATTTATTATTTGTTTGTTTGTTTGTTTGTTTGTTTGCAGATTCAGATTTCATCAGTACTGTAGTTTCTCAAAATGAGGTTTGGTACGAGACGTTCAACTGAGACACATCATCAGAGTGAAGGAGGACAGACGCTCCTGTCCCTGTCTCTGTCTCTGTCCCTGTCCCTGTCTGTCCCTGTCTGTCTCTGTCCCTGTCTCTGTCTGTCACTGTCTGTCTCTGTCCCTGTCCCTGTCTGTCCCTGTCTCTGTCTCTGTCCCTGTCTCTGTCTGTCACTGTCTGTCTCTGTCCCTGTCTCTGTCTGTCACTGTCTGTCTCTGTCTCTGTCTGTCTCTATCTCTGTCTGTCTCTGTCTGTCTCTGTCTGTCTCTATCTCTGTCTCTGTCTGTCTCTATTTATCTGTCTCTCTGTCTCTGTCTCTGTCCCTGTCCCTGTCTGTCCCTGTCTGTCTCTGTCCCTGTCTCTGTCTGTCACTGTCTGTCTCTGTCTCTGTCTGTCTCTATCTCTGTCTGTCTCTATCTCTGTCTCTGTCTGTCTCTATTTGTCTGTCTCTCTGTCTCTGTCTCTGTCTGTCTGTCTGTCTCTATTTGTCTGTCTCTCTGTCTCTGTCTCTGTCTGTCTGTCTGTCTCTGTCTCTGTCTCTGTCTCTGTCTCTCTGTCTGTCTCTGTCTCTGTCTCTGTCTCCCCCCCCCCCCCCCCCCCCCCCTCCTGTTTGCTGAAGTCAGATGTTTTCTGATTTACAGAACATCCTGTCAGAGAACCCCGCCCTCTTCCTCTGACTGGCCCCGCCCTCTTCCTCTGGTTAGCCCCGCCCCCTTCCTCTGCTTGGCGACGAGAAGTTCTCAGTGATGAAGGAGAGGAGGTCCGGGTGGGGAGATGGAGTTCTGCTGGAGGATCGTTCTGCTGCAGCTGTTGGCCGGGATTCGGGCCCAGAGCGGAGACGGAGACGTGGACCTGGGTGAGTCCGTTAGTCAAACAGAACCAGAACCGTCGGTGACTGTGAGCCGGGTTCTGATTGATTTATCTCCGATCCAGAACCAGAGATCAGAGTCAGAACTTGATCCTGTTTTTCTGCTGGCATCACAGCGAGGATCCTGAATGTCAGCGATCCAGACACGGTTCTGACCGGGTTCTGTGATGAATTACTGGATCACTTTTTACTTTTGTTTCTCGTGTTTAAAGCGTTTGATCTGTTTGATGTGAAAACTCTGAATCTTCGACCTCGAACCTCGGCGCTGACGGGCCCGTCTCCGCTGCTCCCTCAGAACCCAGAACCAGCTGCTGGTCCCACATCGCCACGGACGGGAACAGTCTGAGCTGCTCGCTGCTCGGAGGCAGCGGCGAGGATGACGAGGACGAAGGCGACGGCATCGAGAAGATGAGCCTGTGGTACAGAACTTTAGGCACGCGCGGTGTTCGCCCGTGGGTCGCGCGCAGACTTGTGGTGACGCGGTTCTGCCGTTCGCAGCTACATCGACTGCAGCGGACCGGCGGGAAGAAGAACCAGGTGCGTGGAGGGTTCTGGAGACACGATCCGCTTCAGAGAAACGCCGGTGGTTAACTTCAACCTGACCGTCCACCTGAGGAGAGGGGGGAAGATCCGGACCACCATCAACCTGAAGAAGATAGGTGAAGACACCCCGTTCTCCGTTTCACAGTAAACCCGGCACAGTTCTGTTCGCAGGTGAGACTCACCTGCCCGACGCCGCGGTGTCGTTGCAGTTAAACCAAAAAGACCTCAGGTGTGGAACGTCACTTTCAGCCCCGAGTCGAACCAGGCCGTCATTCACGTCTCCACGCCTTACCACAAAGATTACCTGAAGGTCGACAATCAGCTGTTCCAGCTGCACATCTGGTCCACGGGCAGCGACATGGTACGAGACGCCGGGCTGGAGGAGGAGGGGCCACCTGTTCCGCCACAGAGCGATGCATTGTGGGTCGTTTGTAGCCTCATCGTAGCGTCTCCTGCGCGCAGATGCAGAACATGTCCTCGGAGAATCACATGCGGATTGACATGGAGCACCTCCAGAAGAACAGGGAGTATCACGTGGCGGTCCGAGCGATCCCGGTGAAGTTCCTGAGGGGCAGCTGGAGCGAGTGGAGCGAGACCTTCTCCTTCTTCATCCCTGGTGGTGAGAGGACCCGTCCAACCGGTACCGCCCTTTTCCAAAGGGACTGTCTTATTCAACCATGTCCCGATTTGTCCCGCGGCAGAGACGGAAGAAGGACACGAGCTGGTGTACAAGCTGAGCGTGTGTCTCGTCCCTCTGGCGCTGCTGCTGCTCGGTGTCGTGTTCTTCTGGAAGAACAAGTGAGACTTTTTCTTCTTCCTGCTCGGAGAACATGTGAAACTCTGCTCTGGTTCCAATCTGTTCTTCCTTTTGCAGAATATTCACGTATATGTGGCCCAACATCCCGCATCCCAGAGCCACACTGGTCCAGATCTGCCAGCCCAACAAAGTCAGTGTGTTTACAGCGGCGCTGGGGAGTTCCACCGGGTTTTTGATAGAACCTCTGACCCTTGATGTTCTGCTTTCAGGGTCTTCTGCTGAACTTCAACCCCGAGGTGTTCAGTGCCTTGAAGGTCTACCCGACGGACGAAGCTCCTCCCTCTGTCGATCCCACTGCTGACGGCGCTCAGCCCGACGATCCCTGCTCCACCCAGAGCTCGGACTGCAGGAGCACCACCAGCGCCAGCACAGAGGAGCTGGAGCTCTCCGCCCTGCTGAGCAGGAGCTCCTCCGACGGAGAAGATGGCCTCCGGAGCGCCAGTCCTTCCCAGGCGGACGTCCTCCAGCTGGCGGACGGATCTCACGCGCCTCAGCCAGAAGACGGTAGCGGCGGAGGAGGTGAGGCGGAGGTGTTGGGAGCGGGTCAGCGGGAGGAGGCCTACGTCACCATGTCCAGCTTCTACCAGATCAAGTAGGTCACGAGCAGGACCAGCGATGGGCCACGGCCCAGGTTCACCAAACTTCTGAGAATTACACTTTGAGCTCTAAGCCACCGGTTGCTGACACGCGGGTCAGGAGATTAAAGGGGCGTGTTCATTCGTCTCTTCTGGGACGTTTAGATTTATAACAAAGGATTTTACCTTTTATTATTCAGTCCGACGTGTGAGGAGCAGTTTGACTCCGACCTGCTGAAATTAAACTGCTTCTGTATTTAGTTGCTTTTGATGCCACATGATTGTATCAAATATAATATTAATAATATTATTAATAATGTTGGTGAACTGTTGTCAGTCTCCAGAACAGCTGGTCAGCTGGTTCTACAACCATCTGAAAAACGAGAACTCCTCAATGACCACAAGAACCACTTCAGTAACCACATGAAAAACCTGAGGGAACCCTAAATCCTCAGCATGACCAATAGAACCACCTTCAGGACTTCCTAGAAGTTCTCTAAAAGACCACAAGAACCATGTGAGGGACCAGGAGAACCCCACTTTATGTTGTCTAACACACAGGTCGGGCTTTCAGATCTGTGCTCACCTGTCACCTGTCTGGAAGGATTTACTAAAGTTCCTCACGCGGTGGGGTTCTGCAAACGAAGCTGCTCGTATCTGAGAACCAGAACCCCCGCTGTCGTTCTGCCGGGCCGTCGGCCCCGGAGCTCGGCCTGCGGCGCCTGAGGTCACGTAGTCATGGAAACGCCAAAAATAATGCTGCTGCTTATCTGACACAACCTACACCTCACGTTTCCTGCAGCGGCGCGTGGAATAAACACAGAACGTTCAGAATGTACCTGCGCTTTATTATTTCCTCAGAACGTCGGGACGGTCTGCAGGAAGTCGCCTGAATGTGCTTCATGTTTCTGCCACGTTTCTTTACGTAAACAAATAAAGCAGAGAAATGTCTCCCCGTGTCCACGACTCTTCTGTACATCATTCTGATCCAGATCACTAGAAACCTACGACATTCAATTTGTAACTGGGAACCGGAGACGAAGGCGTCGGCGTGCCGCGGCTGGATTCACAGCCTCCAGGCGTTCCTCATCATCAGGATGAAGTAGACGTCGCTGTCGATGGAGGCGCTGACGCCGCAGTAATAGTTGACGAACTCGTCCTTGGTCACCTGTGGATCAGAACACGTCGCGGTGTGAGAAAACTAATCGTCCGCTTGCCGGTTTCCATCCACATGAACTAAATGCGTCACCTGTTCGACGCACCTGAGGAGATCCTCCGTTCAGGAAGAAATGAAGAAGATTATATATTCACGATTATATCAAATGTAGAACCGGAGAAGAAGCCTGTTTGAGGTTTCACCTGGATGCTTTTGTTTCACATCGGTTACATCTGTCCAAAGACAGAAGTAATCAGATTACTGGGATAATTTTCCTGAACAGAAGAACCTGAGGTGTTCGCTTCATGTGTGGATGGAAACCGCGAGCGAGGTCGTGTTCGTTGGAAAGGAAGGTTGAGGTCTGAGCAAAGGGTCAAAAGGTCGGGTGTTGATCAACCTGCTGCGGTCGAAGAGCCGGATACCAGCCACCAAACTACAGGAGTCCTGCCCCTCCTACCCCCACACCTCCTCCACACACACACACCCCCTCCACACACACACTCACACACACACACACACACACACACCCGTACATGGAGTCCGTTTACCAGAGTGACGCTAAGTCAGCTTCCAGGCATTTCTCATCATCACAATGAAGTAGACGTCGGTATCGATGGATGCACTCACACCTGAGTAATAATTGATAAACTCCTCCTGGGTCACCTTCAGAGAGGAACACCAGCATGGAGGTTCTTAAGAGAACGGTTCTGTGACTGAGCAGAGTTAGCATGAACTGTGGGGAACTTCACACAGAAGCCGAGACAAAACATCGAGAGGTTTCCACCTTTCCGTCTTTGTCGTACGGGGAGTCGAAGCTGTCCAGGAACTTCCTGAAGACCTGGTCCTCGGTCCACTCCCCGTTCTGGTACTTGGGGTGGTACTTGGCGTTGTAAACCCCCCGCAGATCCTCGACGGTGATCACCCCGTCGCCCGTCTTATCCAGCTTCCTGAACGCCTGCATGACCACCTCCTTCCTGGCCTTGGACATGGAGGGCTGCGGGGACCAGAGCGTGGACGTTAGGACCCGTGAGACGGCGGACACCGGCGGCTGGGACCGAGCCGGACCTTTACCCTCAGCGTGACGAGAAACTCGTCGAAGTCGATGGTCCCGTTGCCGTCGCGGTCAAAGTGCTGGAACAGCGCGGTGGCTTCCTGTTTGTCCATCAGGATTCCGTAGTCGTTCAGACCCTTCAGGAACTCCTTCAGGTCCAGGGAGCGGCTTTCGTCATCGTCCATTATTTTGAAGACTCTGACAAACACGTCGGACACTGATTAACGCCGGTCACAAAGAGCTAACGTCCGTAGACATGGCAGAAGTACCGCGCAAGACGGGAAATATTACAAGTACGCCTCTGGTACAGGAGTATTACTGAGCGGGTGTGTGCATGAGCGTGCAGCTGCTTCACGAGAAGAGACGCACATCAGCAACAAAACCACAGAACGAGCAACAACAACACAACGATGTGACAATAAACCCAAACACAACATCCTGCAGCCGCCACACACTCGCACAGCGCAGCTACACAACGTTCGTACAGGAAAACACAGAGCTCACCACGCAACCATCAGGAATACACAAACAAGTACTGTGTACTGCACCGTGTACTTTTCTATATAGTACAACCAGTTCAGTTTTGTCCACATGTGAAGCTGGAACCAAGCAAAAGTACATTTACTCCAGTACTGTACTTAAGTAGGATTTTGATGTACTTTATGTACTACTTTTTATATTAAGGTTTTACATTAACATATGGGTGTCACTGACACCAGACAATCCGGTGACCTGGATCCAGGACTCACCTGGACCACTCAGCAGGTGTGTGAGGAGCTCACCTGCCCAGACCTTTGATCCCTGAAGACCCGCGGGCCAGACACTGCAGCCTGAGTCTCTCCACCGGGTCCGTACACTCCGACAGGCGACGTTTGGCGTTCGTCGCCATCTCTCGATCGTGCCTCGCCGTCCCGGCCATCTGTGACGTCACACGCAGGAAGTGTGTGTTGCTGCTGTTTGTGTGGCCGCAATCGTGTCGTTCGCACAACATCAGCTAATTATTCACATTTACTCTGCTGAATGACTGCAGGCGGCCTCTGATTGATTGAAATATAAGTCATGGATGCTGTGTAGATCACACCGGTCTGTTTGGAACAGAACCAGCTCATTGGGTCACGTTTAATTTTTATAAAACTTTACAGCAAACGACTGAAACAAAGAGGTAGACTCCTGTGTTTTATTGAAACAACGGTGTTTGGCCTCTGAAACTGTGAATTAATCTAAAATTAAAGTAAAAACATGATAATGAGTAAATCATGGCATAAAAATTCATACAAATGCGTCACCAGCTCAGACAGGAACGAAAAAAACGATGTCTCCCGCGTTTTCCGACAAACTGTATTACGGAGCTCGACCTTTGAAAGGCCCCGGATGTTTTATTCTGAAAAGACGGACGTGACGTCGTCGTAGCGCTGAGTCAGCTGAACCAGACCGGAAGCAAAACAAGCAGCGGGGAGAGTGGGCTCAGAAGAGGGACACCAACACTTTATTTCACTTCTATGAAACTTTTATGTTGATATTTTTTTTTTGCCGGGAAACTGGAGTCACGCAGTTACACGTCACCGGACAGGTGAACAACAGCACGAGACCTGGGGGCGTTCCGGGGAGCGGGCTCAGCGAAAACTCAGAGTGCGTTAACCCCGGGATGAGACGAACCCGGGCTCTTCCCGTCCCAGAACCGAGAACCTTCGGACCCGACTTTAACCGTGGGTCCGTTAGCGCGGTGTCTTCCTCCGCGAAGCTAAGGGAGGCTAACTGCTAACTGAGTTCGTCCCCTCCCGCCGAGCGCGAGGCTGCCCCGCCGTCACACCTCACTTCCGCATTCGTGCCGTCCGCATCAAAGAGCGCGTCGGAACATTAGTTCTCACGCGCATTCACGTTGTTTTCCGTTCGCCCGCACCGGGGTCATCGGTGTCCGGACGGGAAACGACCCCAGACAGAACTGAGGGTGGATTGACGGGTTCCGGCTGAACACCCCCCCCTCCCCCCCCCCCGTTCATCAATAACACGCCTGATCGATAACGCGGACTAACCGATCACGGTGTGAACTCACCGAACTGTTTCACCGCCGCTGCTGTATAAGAGAAACGCTCGTTAACGCCGCTCGTTCATCTCCGTCGCGTCAACATGGACGCGCCGCTCTCCGTTTACACGTTGCCATGGTGACGCTCCCCGCGGGTGACGGCTGAGCCCGGCGGGGATCGACCCGCAGCGGCTGCTCCGGAGGCCGGAGGCTCGGGAGTTTCTCATCTCGGGAGTTCGGGTCGGTTCGGGTCTAGACTCGGGTTCTGTTAAACCCGGAAGCACAGGAGAGAAGGTTTGAGTCCGACTGAAAATATAAAGTTTGACTGATCTACATCAAACTTTAACATTAATGAACGATGGTGTGGTGATATCATGTGTTAATGAATGAAGCTCCTGGACTCTGGTTCTGCTGGATCTGGTCAGGAGGGTCCCGCTGGACCTGGGACCGCCTCAGGTTCCCCCACGAGGACCCGGGTCAGAATTAAAACTGTGCCCTTAAATCCTCAGGTCGTTAAATCTGCGCTGTCATGGTGATGAAGAGGAGCCGGATGCTGGCGGTTCTGGTGGGCGGAGTCTTCTGCGTGGCCGTGATGTCGCTGTACCGCATGCTGGAGCTGATGCAGGGGGCGGAGCTTCAGCACCGCTGGGACACGCCCTCTGGACAGGTGGAGGAGGTGAGTGACACAAACAGGAAGTTTGACGTCTAACGGCTGCTCCTCTTCAGCGCGTCATCAACAGGAAGTCGAATCTTCTCCGCAGGATTTGTCCCGCCTCCAGAACAAGATTGACAGGTTG
The DNA here is from genome assembly GCA_016785225.1 of Psettodes erumei. Lineage (NCBI taxonomy): Eukaryota > Metazoa > Chordata > Actinopteri > Pleuronectiformes > Psettodidae > Psettodes > Psettodes erumei. The sequence continues at coordinate 128,295 of JAFBJZ010000889.1, read as the reverse complement.
GAGCGTCTCCTCAGCGACAACAACCGCCTGGTCGCTACGCTGCGTGACTCGCTGGTCCACCGCAAAGCACCATGGGACACGAGGTGGGGCGGGGCCAACGAGAGCTCGGGCTCCACCCCCTCCGGCTGCCTATTGGCCAAAGAGATGAAGGACGGGACTGACGGCGTTCAGGTTAGCTTAGCGTGCCAACGTGGAGGAGCAAATGAAAGATGGTGGTGTGACACACACACACTCACACTCACACTGTGTTTGTGTGTCAGTTGCTGGACGTTTACGACCTCCTGCCCTTCGACAACCCGGACGGCGGCGCCTGGAAACAGGGCTTCGACATCCGTTACCATGGGAACGAGTGGGACGAGCAGCCGCTGGAGCTTTTTCTGGTGCCGCACTCGCACAACGACCCCGGTCAGACAAACGCACAACAGGCAGAGTTTAAACGACAAAATAAGTGTATGGATTTAAATAAAGCTGTGTGTGTGTGTGTGTGTGTGTGTGTGTCTGTCTGTCTGTGTCTGTGTGTGTGTGTTTGTCTGTGTGTGTGTCTGTGTGTGTGTGTCTGTGTGTGTGTCTGTGTCTGTGTCTGTGTGTGTGTGTGTGTGTGTCTGTGTGTGTGTGTGTGTGTGTGTGTGTGTGTGTGTGTGTGTGTGTGTGTGTGTGTGTGTCTGTGTGTGTGTGTGTGTGTGTCTGTGTCTGTGTCTGTGTGTGTGTGTGTGTGTGTGTGTGTGTGTGTGTGTGTGTGTGTGTGTGTGTGTGTGTGTGTGTGTGTGTGTGTGTGTGTGTGTGTGTGTGTGTGTG